>CAVLJG010000004.1:12651804-12971222 GCA_963669975.1 Acanthoscelides obtectus
CAGTGCCCCTTGCTCTTTGCGTACGGCCTTCTCGAAGCCATGCCTGACAACACCTAACCACAGTGTCTACACTTCTTTGCACTCTACCTGCAATTTCCCGAAAAGAAAGTCCAGCTTCCCGAAGTCCCACTATACGGCCCCTATCAAATTCACTAAGTTGACGAAATCATACAGGTCTCCGTACTCTAGGCATCGTAACCGATCGTAAAGGATGTCAAGAACCAAAATCCGCCAACGTTGATTCTTTACTGCGGCTGAAATATTCATTTTTAGAGCGTTAGTGAATTAAAAAAAAGCAGTATAAAAACCGGAATGTCCAACTGATAAGGCTGAAAACTTTTTCACTTGTTATTTACAGTAAGATAAATTCATTCACAAACTTTTATTAAAATAAAACCATTTAAACTGGGTGTTCTAATTTATATGTCACTTAGTATACTTGGCAAAAACTTAGTTTTGTTACTAAAAGTATACACGGCCATTTCGTATAAAAATAAAGATGGTAAAGTTAGAATCTTAAGGCGCTTAAAAATACCCTTACAAGAATGCCTACTGCTGACTCCCATCATGCATCTAACCACTCTTTTTTGGGCCAAAAATACTTGTTCGGCATTTGTGGACAAACCCCAGAAGCATAGTGCTTACCTCAGTCGTTTGTCAACTTGAGCATAGTAAACAGAAGCTATCTGTCCTTCGGTAAGGACAGTTCGCAAATTTTTCATAAGATATGATTGGGAGTTTATCTTTGAAGCAATATATACACAGTGGTCTTTAAAATTCAAACCTGTATCTAGATACAACCCCAAGAATTTAACTTGCGTGTTAAGGGACATTTTCGAGCCATTAAAAGTGATATTTAAGGTCCTGACTTCTTCTGGATGTTGTGAAATTGGACAACTGATGTTTTTTCCGAATTCAAGTAGAGCTGATTGCTGCTAAACCACTCGTGAATACGTTGCAATAAAACTCCACGATATCCCTCTAATGTAGCCTCACACTTATTCGATATCACCACTGAAGTATCATCCGCATATAAAATGAATCTACCTTCAGAGGAACAGAACTCAAGGTCATTTACATATAGACTGAATAGCACAGGTCCTAGAATAGAGCCCTGAGGGACGCCTATGGAGATGTCAGCTATGTCGGACTTAATGGGCGCATTCAGGCCACTATCGACAATACTCACAAATTGGGACCTATTCTCTAAAAAAGACCTTATCCAGTGATATGGTGGACCATTTATGCCATACTTTGACATTTTTTGCAACAGCACTTCATGATTGACGCAAGCAAATGCCCTGCTGAGATCACAAAAGATCCCAACAGGGCACTCACCCGCCTCAATCATGTTGACAAGAGTTCCGTAGAAGCTGTGAATTGCTGTTGCCGTAGATTTCCCATTTCGAAAACCGTGCTAATTCTCTGTCAAAATATTATTATTTGACAAAAACAAAAACAACCTGTCCAGATAGCAGTACTCGAATACCTTTGAAAGAGTTGAAGGCATTGTTACTGGTCTGTAATTACTCAGCTCGGAGGGATCCCCTTTTTTGTATACTGGAATCACCTTTCCTGTTTTTAGCAGACAAGGAAATTTCCCAGTGCAGAATGATATATTGATCATGAAGACCAGTGGCTTTAAAATGTAATTCAATACTTTTTTTACTATAAAATTTGGGATCTCATCAGGCCCAGACGAATGCTTGTTTTTTAGCTTTTTATTAATTAAGTCAAATAATTCATCATCAGTAAATGGATACAGCAACATCAAATGCCGTGTATCTTCCCTGTTCGAACTAAAAGTACTATCATGAATGGGATTTGTTGGAATATTTCTGATGGTTTTTAGAGGTGCATTTTTGAAAAACTGATTGAATTCATCAGCACGGTTTTTCTGACTGGATGTAGTAGTCGAACTCATATTATTGTTTTTTTCGTATTATTTCCGGTCAGTTCAGATACAGTCTTCCAAACAGCTTTAGTCTTGTTGCAGGAATTAAATATATTTTTCTGATAATACCTTCGTTTTGTATGTTCTATTAATTTCTTGTGTTGTCTCTTTTTTTCAATATATTGTTGTTTACATTCTGGAACGACTGTTGCTAAATAATGAAGTTCCTTTAAATTGTGACTAGAACACACTATTTCTTCGTTCACCCACAATTTTCTTTTGGTCGAAACCGTATGCATTCGCCGTGGAAAATTCATTTGAAAGTGGTAGTTATATACCTCAAAAAAATGCCCAAACGCGAGGCTAACATCGATCATGTTATATAGTAGAGACCAATCTTCAGCACATAGATCTGATATGAATTTGTTTATTGAGTCTTCATCGTAGCACCTTTTCCAGATACTATTGGGTTCCGTTCAATTCCATGCCGTTCCGTTCCGTTCCGTGCCGTTCCGTTCCGTTCCGTGCCGTTCCGTTCCGTTCCGGTTCGTTTCATTTCGTTCCGTTCCGTTCCGTTCCGTTCCGTTCCATTCCGGTTCGTTTCGTTTCGTTTCGTTCCGTTCCGTTCCGTTCCGTTCCGTTCCGGTTCGTTTCGTTTCGTTTCGTTTCGTTTCGTTTCGTTTCGTTTAGTTTCATTTCATATATTTTAATAGTACAGGCATTACTTCCAATTGATTTTCCAAGGCGCGTGATGTTTTGTCAGTAGTATCTTCAAAAAATTACACAAAATCCGCAATTTGAGTCAATGATTCTGTTCACGGACGAAGCTACTTTTTCTCGAAATGCCATTCAGAATTTCCACAATAATCATTGATAAGAAGGAGAAAATCTCATTTCCAACTCCAATTTTCGGTTAACGTATGGGCAGGAATTATTGGCAACCACTTTATTGGCCCATTCTTCTTGCCGGGACGACTTGATGGACAGACTTACCTCAATTTTCTTCAACAACAGTTGCCTTTGCTGCTTGATGATGTTCCGTTAGTAATAAGAAACAATATGTGGAACATGCATGATGGTGCACCATCGCATTTCAGTGTAGCGGTTCATAATTATTTACAAACTGTTTATCCAAATCGTTGAATTGGCCGCGGTTGGCCCCAAGGATGGCCACCAAGGTTCCCAGACCTCAACAGTTTAGATTTCTATTTGTGTGGCTATCTTAAGACACTAGTGAACACAAGTCCCATTTACACTGTAGAGGAATTAAGAAAAAGAATAGTTGCAGTTTGTTGAAGGGGGCCATTTTCAACAATTTTTGTAATAATTTCGTTGGTCTTAATGTTATGTTTATGTTGTCAGTTATTGTTGTTTATTACCCCTAATGTGTTTAATTTTTCCAATTAAATTTATAATAATTTTGCAAGTTAGACAATAGAACGGTTTTTATTTTTCAATTTCAAATCAAAAATAGTTAGCGTACCATTTTTTTCTTGAAAAAATGTCGAAGTCAATACCCGTGTGCACGCCACTGTTAAAGCTAAAAATTATTTTTGCATTGCAACTTTATTAACTTTCACTACGTACTAAATATCAGTGAAATATCTGAAGCGGTTCTGAAAATATTAATTTCCATTTTTTTCCTAAAACTTCATCACCCCGAGTTTTTGTATGGAAACATTTTTGGACCATAGTTTATAAAGCAGACTAAAAATAACACTGATCAACAGCCAAAAAATATCCTAAATAAAATCAACAAAATATTACTATTTTTAATGTGCTAAAACCGGAATGAAACTTATTTTTTCAATATTAGTTCAAGTTTTAGAGATACGGTAATTATATATGTTCCTGCTGTGACAGTGTTAATATACTGTAATTCACAAGAATGCACGTGCTACATTTTTATATTCGGCAAGGAAGGATGATGTAATCGGCATGATTGTGTTACGTTATACATACGTGTACATTATACTGTTTTATATTAGCCATTTTTTCCTCAGTTGGCTGACAGCGTTCATGCAAGGTGTCTCGAAAGTGTGTAAACAATCTAGATAAGTTTTGTTACGTGTGTGGTGATGTGACTTTTGCGTCTCAGAGACGGTCTATTACTCCACTAATAACAAAGGCATATCAGCTTTATTTCGGTTGTAAACTAGGTGATCAAGACAAACAGTGGGCACCCCACATCTGCTGTAATACATGTGCTTCAAGTCTGAGGAGCTGGTTAAATGGCAAAAAACGGTCTATGCGCTTTGCTGTCCCAATGGTTTGGAGAGAGCCTACAAATCATATTAATGACTGTTACTTTTGCATGGTATCTTGTATTGGACAAGCCACAGGTATGTCCAAGAAAAAAAATCGGTTATTAACTACCCAAACATACCTGCGATGAGACCTGTGCCTCACAGTGACGAAAATCCTATTCCAAAACCCCCAGAATCCTACACTTGCGAATCAGAAAACGAATCAGATCACGGCGATCGAGTGATTCGTCAGGAAGAAGATATGCCATCAACGTCAAGAGATCCTGATTTTATACCGAGCACGTCATGCCACCAACCGCACAAAATAACACAGTCAGAATTAAATGATCTTGTAAGAGATTTAGAACTTCCAAAATGTAAGGCAGAGTTACTTGGATCAGTACTGCAGCAGTGGAACTTGTTAGAAGACGATGTTTCGGTATGTGTTTTTCGTAAACGTTAAAAGACTTAGAACCATTTTTCAATATGGAGAATAACTCGGCTTTCTGCAGTAACATTAACGGCTTACTGGCGGCTTTAAATATAAACTATAACCCAGAAGAATGGAGATTGTTTATAGACAGTTCAACATTGAGTTTAAAGGCAGTGTTATTGCATATTGGAAATATTTTACCATCTCTTCCTGTAGGGTATGCAGTTCACATGAAAGAATCATATGACGAAATATGAAGTACATATTGCATTGCATAAAATACGATGAGCACCAATAGCATATTTGTGGCGATTTGAAAGTTGTTGCACTTTTACTTGGGCTGCAGCTAGGCTACACAAAGTTTTGCTGTTTTTTTGTGTGAATGGGACAGTCGGGCAAAGGCACTTCATTACACCAGACAAAACTGGCCTGTTCGTCAATTCCTAGAGCCAGGTCAAAAAAATGTACAGCATATGCCATTAGTAGATTCGAAAAAAAATTTATTACCACCACTGCATATCAAGTTGGGCTTAATGAAAAACTTTTTCAAGGCATTAGATAGAGATGGGTCAGCTTTTCAATACCTGCGTCAGAAATTTCCAAGACTAAGTGAGGCAAAGGTTAAAGAAGGTATTTTTGTTGGGCCACAGATTCAAAATATTTTGAAAGATACACAGTTTGAAAACACTTTAACAGGTATTGAAAAAACTGCTTGGAATGATTTCCGTCTGGTGGTCACTAATTTCTTGGGAAATAGAAAAGCTGACAACTATAAAACCCTTGTCAAAAATTTGCTGTCATCGTATCAAAAGATGGGCTGTAATATGTCTCTTAAGATGCATTTCCTACGCTCAGACCTGGACTTTTTTCCTGACAATTGCAGAGCCGTAAGTGATGAGCACGGCGAACGTTTTCATCAGGATATTTTAACAATGGAAAAAAGGTACCAGGGAAAGTGGAATCATTCCATGCTTGCAGACTCTTGGTAGAGATACTCCAGAAACGATCCATAAAAGAACAGCAGAAAGACAGCGCATATAGTGATTCTTATAAGTATATGAATCTTGTTACTTTTTTTAATATATCCTTAAAAATAAGAAGTTTTTTTTCCTAAACCGCAACTAATTTTTTTATTTCATTGTCATTTTTGGATTCAGCGCCCCAAAATTAACAAAGAAGTGCACTTTGCCCACAAGATACAATTAAAAAACTAAGATTTGTTGTCCAGTGATAATTTTTCATGTAGATTTACACCCTTAAATATTCGCATATCATTAAGGGACACCCTGTATATGAACGCCCTGTATAATCTGAGTAACCTTATTACATGAACATTTTCTGCTGATTACGCAGACCCATTGTCCACCCATGAAATAAACTAACTCGCTATGTCCACCAACTTTATGTTTAATCCAATTTGAGAGAAATAAATTCGAGCAATGTGAAAATGGTAGCAGGCTGGTCGCTAAGTGAATTCCTTCATATTTCCATGTTATTTATTCGAGTGTCCACGGCGCGGTCCGGTCTGGTTTCTGGTCGTTTCAACAACATATTATTCTTGTATTTGCTTAATTGGCCTGCCGGTCTATCATTTTTTTACAACTAATTGTGAGTTATAAAGCTGCGAAGTTATGTGGGCTCGTGTGGCGAAATCATTGGCGCGACTGATACTAAGCTTTTTCGACCAACGAACCCGAATAGGTTAGAATAAGCTGCAGGGGTATTACGTATCTTGAAAATTGACGTTATGTCGGTTTTTGTGACATTATGTAGGTTTTTCTAAAAGACATCAACCTGGAACTGTCTGTCGCTCACTGGATCTGCACTCGTTGCGTTGCTGTACGTGTTGCATAAACGTCATGTCGCTTGAGATATCGCGGTTTGGTTCTGATGTCCTTGGCAAATGGAAGTGAAGTATTTGGGGTTAGCGGATATTCATTTTGTGTATGGCTTTGTAAATGGAAACCCAGCAGAAGCAGCCAGAAAATACGCAGGAAGATTTTCAAACAGACGACATCCAACTCGCTCAGTATTTGTAAGAGTGCGTCGCCAAATAATTGAAAATGGTTTTGGAAATCTCCAAAGGGATCAAAACATAAATGTTCGTCAGCGCAGATTTACCCGTATGATTCTGCGTGAGTTTGATAGAGATCCGAAGAGAGTTTCTGGTGCCTTGGGAATTTCAGCAAGCTATGTTCACCGTGTTCTTAGAAATGACCATAGACGTCCTTACCATTTGCAACCTGTGCAAGGACTACAGCCAGGGGACGGAGAACGAAGAATCACATTTTGTCAGTGGATTCTTGATAGAACTGATAATAATAGGGAGTTTTTAAGTAACGTTTTATGGACCGATGAGTCATGCTTCACTAGACGTGGAGTGGTAAATTTTCATAATCAACATATTTGGTCGCATGGAAGTCCGCATGCAGTTCGGGAAAGAAATTTTCAGCATGAATTTAGTGTGAACGTGTGGATTGGTATCTACCGTAATCGACTATTTGGACCCTACCTTTTGCCTGCAAGGTTAAATGCTGCGACCTTCTTGGAATTTTTAAAGGCTGAACATGCAAATATGTGGGATGATGTTATGTTAGATTTAAGAAGATTGGCCTGGTTCCAGCTTGATGGTTGTCCAGCTCATTATTCGAGAATAGTTAGAAACTGGCTGGACGAAAATTATCCAGAAAGATGGATCGGCCGTGGAGGACCAGTCGCCTGGCCTCCACGATCCCCTGACCTAAATCCATTAGATTTCTTTGTGTGGGGATTTCTAAAATAAAAAGTGTACCAGACTCCCGTAACCACAAGAGATATGCTAATAGACAGAATCAGGAATGCATGTGATGAAATAAGGCCTTATTTGAATAATGCTATACCACGTTCGATCACTCGTAGATGTGAATTGTGTATTGAACAATTGGGTTTACATTTCGAGCAACTACTTTAGATTTTGTATGTTTGTCCTAACTGTCCCATAGCATTTTAGTTGTAAATAATTAATTTAATTTGTTAAAAATAATATTGGAAAATTAAACAAATGAATATTCTGTTTTTTTGTGTTTATTTGGAGTTAGGAATTATTGCTGTGTTTAAAAACACAATCTAAACGATCATGTTAATTACTTGTAATGCCCAAATCGAGAATTTCAAAAAAAATGTTATTTTCCCATAAATAATTAAAAATGCATCGAAGCTTAAAAATCAAAATATCTCAAAAGCGGCTAACTATAACAAAAACTCACAAGAAAGCTTTTTTATGCAGAAAAGTGCGAAGAATCAGTTTTTTTATTCAAAAAGCAAAAAATTGCACTAAGAAAAAATTTTTGCTCATTTTAATACACTCCAGGTACAGTAGAGAGCGCCCTCTAGCGGCTACAGTAAAACTATGCCCATGGTTCGTTTTATCGTACCAAAAAACACACACACACAGAGACTCTGGCGTGGGAACACGTCTGCATGCAGCCTAGGAGATCCGCCGGGTGGTATCTCCGCGTTCGACAGTCAGAGTCCGTCTACTACCTACGAAAGATGAAGAAGAAACGAGAAGAAGACGGAAGTCCGTGTATTTTGAATTTTACTAGTTGTACACCACGGGATGTACTCTTACAAATTCAATTAGTTTTTCATCATTCATGATTTTGACCAATTATACCAAAATATTCGCGAAATTACATAAAAACACGGCCGGGAGGTTTGAAAAATATCGTTCCAAAACAATGCGATGATTACGGTACGGCGTCGTCGAGCGCACTCGGAACACCACCACTTCCACGTGCCGGTCTAGTGTGAATCAGTTCATCCAAATTCAAGGAAGAATGTTTTTAGTTTCGCCGTGCGGATGAGTATGAATAGGCCTTTAGGATACGACCCCTAAGGCATAAAAGTCATTCTAACCCGCTGGCTGTGAATTACTGTGTAGCTGATGTTCAAAAGCACAAACGACCCTACAGTAATAATAATAATAATAAATGTGTTTGTTAATTCACATACATCAGTGTGGCGAAGTTTAGCCAAATGGCTACTCTTACACTTAACCTCACTATGTGCGAAAAATTAACATAGTTAAACTCAATACACAAACAAACAGTAGTAATAATAAGAAGAAAAAGAAATGTAAGTATAATTTTTTAACAACATGCACACACGAGCCAACAGAGTAATATGAAACAGAAAAAAAAAAGAAAATAACAAATGCACACTTGAACTATTAATATCCCATCAGCTGTTTCTTAACGAGTATCTTGAAAGATACTATTGTTGACAGCATGAAATGTGAAGCTTTTCTGGAAAAGGACTGTGTAGTGGTCTGGCATCGCAAAATTTAGGTTGTGTCTGAGGTTTCTCTGATTAATGTTACCTCTTGGTACTAGCTTTTCTAAAATGTACGGTGGCTTTTAAGTGTGAACTACTTTATGGACAAACACCTTGATAGCATAAACAAACTATGATTCCATTTTTAACCAATTTAAATCTTTAATCTTCGAAGAGACATGACTATATTTACGAAGTACAAACACAAAACCTGCAGCTGCAGTTTTGAATTTTTTGTAACATACACCGATCCGACGAATCCAAATAAGAATAGAATAAAATCAGAGATTGTTGTAACGGTGGCAGGATCAAGCTTTCAACTAATTTTTTCCTAGTCTTAAAATGTATAATGAACCGTACAGAAGTTTTAATTGGGCATACGTTTCTTGAGACAGGTAACCGATGAGTCTATCAAACTTCAAGTTAAAGTCCAAGATAACACCCAGGTTTTTAGAATGTTCTACCATGGGGATGCGCTCGTTATTTATAATGAGTACAATTGCGCGCTTTATGTTATTATACATGTGTTTCGGAGAAAAAAGCATACTTGAACTCTTTTCAGGATTGATCCTGAGACAGTGCTTTTTACAAAAATCCATAATATTGATTAAGTCGGTATTAATTTTAAACGGCACCTCATGTAACTGAGCATAATTGAATTGAAATGATAATTGTGTGTCATCAGCATACGTTTGTATAGAACAAAGTTCCACACATGAGTCTAAATCTATAGAGTAAATTAAATATAGCAGGGGTCCCAGTACTAGAAGAGACGCCCCTAACCGTCTTAACTACCTGTTTTCTTTCAGCCAAGTAGCTTTGGAAAAATCTTAGCGGAATATCAGATAGTCCAATGTACTTCAGCTTGCTCAACATGATTCTCTGATTAACTGTATCAGAGGCTTTTGAGAAATCACTCATCACTAATATGGTATTAATAGGTCCGTCTAAGTTACCTACGATGTTGTCAGTTAGATGAAGCAAAGCTGAAGTAGTGCTATGTCTCGCACGAAATCCTGATTGATGAGGAGGAAACAAGTTATTTTGCTCTAAATATTCCACTAGTAGAATGTACACTGCTTTCTCAAATACCTTCGAACAAAAGCACAGCAAACAAACGTACAGTATATTCAGATAAGAGATAGACCGGATGTAAACAAAAGGTTCGGGTGATTTTCACGCTAACGCCGCCGTCTCGACGTAAAACAGGAGCCCTCATTGGTCAATTCGCAATTAAATGCCTATGCCGAGCGGCAGAGCAGTCGTATCAAGGCAGAGTCACATTCAGGTTCAGACGTGTTACGTATGTCGTGTGCATCATTGCAGTTTGATATTTCTTTGGACGTTTTCGTTTGTTATCTTATTAAGTTGAGTTTGTCGTTTTTATTGTTATACCTTGTTATTGATTGTTATTGTTATCAACTGCTTGCGCAAAATGCCCAGTAGTACAGATACTGCCGCTGAAGTTGTAAACTCCTGTAGTCCACCTAGGAAACGCTCTAAAAAAAGACACCTGAGTGCAGAAATGAAAGAGGTCATTTTGAATATATATAAGATCGAGCGCGAGGAGAACGAGGTATCAACCATCAAAGAAATTGTTGTGAAGGTTTCTCACAAAGTTGGGGTGTGTCGCGCATCAGTGTTTAATGTGTTAAAACAATACAAAAAAAATCACACCTTTTCTGAGCCAATGACCAGTAAACATCGCAAAAGTATTGTTAAATCATTGGATGAAGCTGATAAGCATGCGATTAGGAGGAAAGTGCATGAATTCTTCTTTAGGAATGAAATACCTACTATAGATAAAGTACTGCAGGAGGTAAATGGAGATACAACGTTGCCAAATTTCAAACGATCAACTTTCCATGCGTTACTGAAGCATTTAAATTTCAAATGGAAAAAACGGGGTCGTAATAGTTTACTACTGGATAGAGAAGAAATTGTGCTATGGAGGAGGGATTATTTAACAAAAATTGGGAAATATAGAAATCAAAACAGGAAGATTTATTACCTTGATGAAACGTGGGTAAACGCAGGACACACTACAAGTAAAGTATGGGTTGATGATTCTGTAATTCATCCAGGAGGGCCTTTCTAGATGGACTGTCCACCGGATTAAAAAATCCAGCAGGTAAATACGAGTAATAGACAACAATCCGATGTTTTTCAAACCTTGGGAACAAGGTTCTAAACATTCCAGGGGGCAGATAAAACATATTACAAGTAACAAAACTTTTATAACTTTAGATAAAATGCGTGGATGTTTTATTGTCATTTTCATTTGTTAGAACTTTTTTAAGCCATGTTTTTATGTGTTTTCGATATTTCAATAATTTTTTAATATAATCTTAAAATATGTCAAATATTATAAACTTAAAAAAAGTTACCAAGTTTTATATTGTGTACCGTTCCTAATATTTCTAATCATTTTAATTCATACTTTAAGCTTTATAAAGTTATAATTTGTTAATATTAATATTTGCGCGTATTTCAGGTTCCTGATCATTCATTTTTTAAAGGTTTATAACTTTAAATTAAATTGTGAAGCGCTGAGTAATCATACGACGTTCAATATTCTTTCTTTCAATATGACTAAATAATCCCAATTATAGCAATCTGATACTCATGTCTCAATGCTTTTTCGCTGAATGTGATGAAAACATTTGAAAAAGGTTCGCTTATTGAAATAAATCTACACCAGTTAGTACTCGATTTCCAGGTAAAGGGAAAAGGCTCATTATCTGCCATATTGGCAGTGAGGATGGATTTGTTGTTGACGGTCTGTGGTGCTTTGAGTCTAAGAAAACTGGAGATTACCACGAGGAAATGAATGGCGAATCGTTTGAACAGTGGTTTTCAAAAATTTTACCGAACTTAGAGGAAAACGCAGTAATTGTGTTGGATAATGCGCCTTATCATTCTCGAAGAATGGAGAAGGTCCCAACAACGGCTTCAAGGAAAGTTGATGTTCAAAATTGGCTCCGCTCGAAAAATATTAACTTTGAAGAAGCAATGCTGAAAGTACAATTATTAAGAATTGTCAAGGATCACAAGGCAAAATATCAAAAATACGCCATTGACGAAATGGCAGCAAGTCAAAATAAAACTGTGCTCCGTTTACCTCCATACCATTGCGAGCTCAATCCCATTGAGCTCATATGGGCAGAGGTTAAAAATTATATAGCTAAGCACAATACAACTTTTAAATTTTGTGACCTCAAAGGACTTTTCAAAGAAGCACTAGAATTAATAACAGCGCAAAAATGGGAAAACTGTATTAAGCACGTGAAAGACAAAGTTGAAAAGAGAATGTGGGAACTGGACAATATTTTAGAGGAACAAGTCGAGCCATTCATTATTGACGTTGGTGCTTCAGGCAGTAGCGATGATGAAAGCTCATCAAGCTCATCTTTCCAATAAAAGATGTCGTTCATCAAATTCGGTAAGTTATAAGTAATTATAAAGCTACTGTATTTTTTAATTAATTATTGACATTTTTGAACCCATTTTGGCAAAACCTATTCAAGAATCTACTTTCTGACAATGCTCAACCATGCACATTTTTTTACGTTTTGAACGTTTTAATTTGGTTACATATTTACCTAGAAATCAAAAAATATACTAATCAATATTCTAAAAGCAATTTTAAGAGATATACGATTATTTTTAATTTAGGCTGATTTAAACGCCATTTTGAGATTATATTCGACTGTATTTCACCAAACATCAGGCGGCATCCGAAGCCGGAAATCGAAGCGAAAATTTTGAAACCCTTATGTATATTTACATCATTATATATTTCTTACCCCACCCCCACATGATCCTATATCCATCACCAATCGTATACACATCGAATTGTGCTAATTTACTACAAAGTTACGCAAAGCAGCATCTACTATCTAAAATATGTACTGCGTGACTCTTAATACGTCCCTGCCGAATGTTACAGCGTTCGATGATCACGTGGTCTTGTTTATGTCCGGTCTATCTCTTATCTGAATATACTGTAGTTAACGTACCTTTATTAATAACTGTGTTTCTGCTCCTTCTGCAAGGATCCTTTCATTTGGAAAAACGAGCTAAAGACCCAGGGTAAGATCAAAAAACTAAGTTTGACCGGTTTTTATTTTTTTTCGTGTCTTTGTTCCTACCTCCGCCACCCCTGGCCTAGATTCCAAAAAATGTAAAGCTTTTGCGTCCATGGCAAAAATTTCATTGAAATCCAAGCGGTACTTCTCAAGTCAGACCGACGGAAATGAGTGACATGGTTTTTCATGATAGCCTCCAAAAAACAATGTCTCCCTTTCGAAAGTCTTCGCGACTACCATAAAGCCCCGCGAGAAGGCGTGAGAAGTAGAAGATACTAGAACTGAATGGAAGCCCACGCGCGTCGATAAGCCGTCGCAGAGAAATGTGAATATGATTTAATACGTGTAACAGTCAAGCCACTGCTTAAGCCTGATCGACTTAGTATGACTACTGACAAGGATATGGTGAATCAAAACAAATCGCATGCTAGCTCCTTTTGCCGTTGGTTCTGTCAACTGTATCGTCATATAGAAGTGCAATAGTACGTCTCTAGCGGCCCGTTGGCCGTTTAAATGTTATAATATCACACCAAGATTGCACCTCATCCGCAAAGATCGTCCATCAACTGCTGTACGGAATAAGTCACTTTGCTCACGACCTGTCAAGCGCTTAACAGAGATAAGCAGTGTTTTGCATAATGTAGCAAATCATGAGACCACAAGATTTATGTGAAGTACGTACGCCCATCAATTGGCGGCGCTGCTATCGACTTCACTTTATCTGCCAATAAATTCATGCGAAAGGATACACATTTAAAGGTTTGTAACGCCAGAGCGACTGACGCCTTTTTGCGCTCTTTCTTGGATTATTTAAATGGCTGTATCGTTATCTCTCTAAAGACTGTTCTTGTTCTGCTATCTTTCACGCTTTTATAGACAGTGCGTGGTTTGTAAATGGGACCGATAGATTAAGAGATAGTGTCCAATGTGCACCTGACATCAATCGCTGCTGAATGCCCGTTTTATAATATACTGGGCGTCCGAACTGACAAGTGCTAGACTGTTCGGTGACTGCATTTTTATTAAGTGTACCGTTTTGGTATCAACAATTTTTAACAGGTACGCTCTAGTCTGTTAGTCTATTCTATTCTACTCTATTATATCCTATCCTATTCCATCGTATCCTGTCCTATCCTATTCTATTCCATTCTATTCCGTTCTATTCCGTTCTATTCCATTCTATTCCGTTCCATTCCGTTCTACTCCGTTCTATTCCGTTCTATTCCATTCTATTCCGTTCTATTCCGTTCTACTCCGTTCTATTCCGTTCTATTCCGTTCTATTCCGTTCTATTCCGTTCTATTCCGTTCTATTCCGTTCTATTGCGTTCTATTCCGTTCTATTCCGTTCTATTCCGTTCTATTCCGTTCTATTCCGTTCTATCCCATTCTATTCCATTCTATTCCATTCTGTTCCATTCCATTATATTCCATTACATTCCATAATATTCCGTACTATTTCATTATTTTCCATTCGATTCCAATCTATTCTATCCCCTTCGACCCCTTCTCTCCATTCTATTACATTCTATTCCATTCTATTCCATTCAGTCCATTCTATTCCATTCTATACCATTCTATTCCATTATATCCATTCTATCCATTCTATTCCATATATTCCCTTCTATCCATTCTATTCCATTCTCTTCCATCTATTCCATTCTATTCCATTCTATCCATCGATTCCAATCTATTCTATTCTACCCTTCGACCCCCTTCTCTTCCATTATTCCATCCCATTCCATTATTTTCCATTATCTTCCTTCTATTCCATTCTATTCCATTCTATTCCATTCTATCCCTTCTATTCCATTCTTTTCCCTTCCCTTTCCATCTATTCATTCTATTCCATTCTATTCCATTCTATTCCATTTATTCCATTCTATTCCATTCTATTCCATTCTATTCCATTCTATTCATTCTATTCCCTTCATTCCATTCTCTTCCATTCAATTCCATTCTAGTTCTATTCCATTATATTCCATTCTATTCCATTCTATCCATTCTATTCCATTCTATTCCATTCTATTCCATTCTATTCCATTCTATTCCATTCTATTCCATTCTATTCCATTCTATTCCATTCTATTCCATTCTATTCCATTCTATTCCATTCTATTCCATTCTATTCCATTCTATTCCATTCTATTCCATTCTATTCCATTCTATTCCATTCTATTCCATTCTATTCCATTCTATTCCATTTATTCCATTCCATTATCCATTCTATTCTATTCTAATATATTCTATTACATTCTCAACTTGCATGATACGTTAAGCGACCTCTTCGGCAAAATTTGTATTTGAAAGGTATTATATTCCAATGTTCATTGCATTCCTGTCTAATGTTTCCCGTTCTAACAATTACAATTTTTATTTTTTGCGGTAATAACACCGGTAAATGACATCTCTACGGCAACGGTCTTGACATTGTGCTACAGGAGGTCACGAGACTGAAAATCACGCGCAACGTTACGGATAATTGATATTATTGGATAAAATTTATTTCCTTCTTCGTCAGAGAGATATAGGCCAGGAACCATGGCCATATCAAGATTATTCACATTATATTCAGTTCTTGTGAAAGAAATTAACAATGAGAAGTCTCATTTTTTCGCCTAAAAATAGCATGAATAACGAAACACAACCACGCATACTTAAAACGGCATTGATCTCTGTTTCATCGGCCCATAATCCGACGATAGGTGGCACCTGTCAGTGTTTTGAGCGTTTTACATACTGGAGAATTTTAAAGTCTTCTATTTGTTAATGACTTTATTTCGATTACCAGTCCTGTAAAAATCTTGTAATGAAATTTGTTGGATTAATGTTTGATCGTATAAATAATTACAATAAAAAGATGATTACCTTTGAAATACAGAATAATCGTACGACCAATTATAAACCAATAAATTCGTAGTTTCCTAAATGAAATATCGCAAATTGCTCAGTGGTTTGGAATTCTGAGAATTTCGGAGGCAGCTCCTAAATTACATGTTAATAAAAAAATGAGACCCCTGTAATTCACACTTGCTATTCATGTAGTTATTGACAGAAATGTCAGTTTCAGCCTATCCATGCGACTAATGGGTGACACTTCCTTAATAAGCGGTCTGAAGCGTGTTTTTTATCGACGGACATCAGGTGATCTGACAGTTTCTTACCAATACGCTAGATATTCTTCCAACCGATAGAGCCAATCCAGAACTAGCCAGTATGACTCTATTCCTATGATATCAAAAATATCGGCCAGAAGAGGTTTTTCCAAGATTCATTATAGCTCAGTATTCACGTCTTGCCTTCGTGTAAATTTATTTTAATTGAATGAGGATACTTGATTTCGTGAGATGATATAGTATAGTTTTTTTATTTAAATACGTATCGGAGCTCCAAACGTATTCGGACCTACTCATATTTTGATTTTGGAACACATTCCAACATACAATCCATGTACGGGCATTGTCCTTCTATGGATTGAAATATTTATTTACCCATTCTATTTTGTTATTGTTCTTTTATAATGGAGTAAATAAATGTCTACTACTACTACTCATTGCTGCAATCTGAGAAATGTTTTTATTTAAATAAAAAGCCCAAATAGTGCACTAATGTTTCTTAATGCCCAAGAAAATTGAACTAGAAGTTGCTTAAGGCGTGGGAACTATGGAGTCTATTTACTTGACGTTATTTTTTATATGAGGTTGCATACCTATGATAAGTATTGCCGTGAAAGATATTTGCCGATAACGTGTATGGGTTTATTAAAAATCACCCTGTAAATGAACCTGATAAGAAACGACTATAAAATGACTCGAATATTTTTTCAAAGGATTAGTTATTTCAAATCCATTCGAGTTTCACCAATGAAAATGAAGCTTACTTTGCTTGTTCTTGCTCTGCTTGCATCTCCACTTGTAGAGGTAAGTAACGTATTCGCAATACTTTTTCATTTTTTTGCCAAGGTGAACTTAGCATTTTATGAACATAAATAACATAAATTTTTATCTTCTGGTGGGTCACAAAATTTATGTTTGCCCATTGAAAACAGAAAAATAAGTCTTTGGCGATGAAATGAATATTTATTTTTTTATAAGCTTTTCTCCAATATTTCATTAAATCACGTCTATTGACAAATAATAAAAAATATCCGTAAATATTTTTTCGTGCTGCAAGAATAAGATTATACGTGCTTAAGATGTTTTCGACCACTTCAAGGGGTGAACAGCGTTTTTAAAGTCGACCCAATTGGAGAGAGAGACCCATAAAACTTGTATTATTTTTACTCTGCAAGTTTAAACTATAAACCTATGTACAGGGTGCGGCAGAGAGGATGGACGGTTTTAAAAAAATCATAAAATAGTTAATTTTTACTCGAAAACAAATTTATTGATCGAATCAGGTTCACAAGGAAATAGCATTTGAGACAGTCAAGTGTGGAAAATCACATCAGGCATGTGGTGGCCGAAATTGTTGATGCAGTGCTGGAGGCGTTCTTGGAAGTTCGCGTAGACTCTCTCCAACATCGCTCTCTCAACTTGGGCGACTTCCACGCGAATTTCGCCCTTCAATTCGTCCAGAGTTCGGGGCTTGTTCGCGTATACTCTAGCCTTGAGGTGTCCCCATAAGAAAAAATCGCATATGGATAAATCTAGGGACCGAGGAGGCCAATGAACATCGCCAAACCTGGAAATAAGGCGACCAGGGAAGAGAGGACGAATAACGTCCATGGATGCTCGGGCTGTGTGGACGGTCGCCCCATCCTGCTGGAACCACACACGTCGGATTGGAACACGTCGCCGTCGTAATTCAGGGAGAAAGAAGTTGGTGATCATGTGGACGGAGCGCTCTGAGTTCACCCATCCCAAAAACGTGCGCTCTCTCTGCCGCACCCTGTCTATTTGAAAAAACTAGTGATATGGCTTTGGTAAACGACCAACCATGGACATCTGTTTCGTGCTATTTGGAAACTCCTCCGAATGGTCTAGGGTTTATCTGAAGTAGGACAAGGGACAAAAACTGAGCAACTGTCCTCTATCCACAGTATAAGATCTATCGGAATTAGACAGCATCCAGCGACCACAGTCGTAACCCGGCTTTCAATGCGAACTGTAATGCAGATCCAACAGGCAGTTTGCTGTTTTCACTATAGAAGTGGTCGATTCTGGAGATCGATGGCACTTTGTTTCGCCTTATCTCGATATGTAAACCCTCTCAGGAAATTACGGAAAATAATGCTTTCGTAGTCGACCACCAAGTTCTGAATAAAAATTGGTGGAAATAAAAATATATCAATCGCTTAACTTTTAAACCATTTTTTGTTGTTTCAGTGCCTTTACCTGCCGGCGACAACTTTGGTTATGGAGGCTTACTATGAATGTTACATACCACAACCCTTTATACATCTGTTAATAATAATCACCGATGGGTGCGAAAACAAACCGTTTTTTACGGAAAGCGATACGGAATTGTTTGAAGAATTCAAGGACGAACATCTGCAGGGTATTGTGACTGAAAAGGTGTATGAGTGCACATCGCAATTGCTGAATCACCCAGGGCTGTATAAGTTTCTAAAAACTCCAGAGATGGAAGAAGTTAAAAATTGTTCGCAACTGTATACATTGCAGTACCTCCGCAAAGGTTCACATGTTACGCCTTCTGAATTCACAAACTGTGTCAGTGACAGACTAACGAACAAACAAGGTAAAACATTGCTCTAGAAGGGGCTAATCCTAAAATACCTTATTATCTTATTTTTAATCACGTTTTTAAGCATTTACTCTCCCGCACGGTAACACAGGTCAAATATGTTTGAACTCATAGATAAATCACAATGTTGTTTTCTCGAACAAATTTGTATCAGTTTTTTTATTATCCTGGACAAAAAAGGTGCCAAGCAACTTGTCTCTAAAGTTAATGTCTATAAAACCGTAAAAATGGTTTCAATACTTAAGAACTTAGTGAAAATTTTAATTTTTTAGTAGGTCCAGTATTTAAATTCAAGTTTGAGCATTGCTCTATACCGACCCCGAAGAGTATTTTTAGATTACCTTAATACGATTTTTAATCTTGTCTGTTAGTCCAAAACGGACGAAATTTTGGTTTTTGAAGATCAGATCCATCGAATATCTCTTCAAAGAAAAATTATCTAATACATTTTTTTCACAAGAGCAAGGGAATAAATGTTCTAATATTTAATGAACCAGTAACAACTTGAGACAAATGGAAAGCACTATAGCCACTAAAACCATTAAAATATGACTATTTTATGACGGTTTTCAGCACTCTTTAAAGATGCAGTTAAAATTTGGCCAAGACGTTTGTTACAAAGTCCCTAACTACAGAAAAATGTATTTGGGTAATTTTTCTTCAAATGAACTTTGTTTTCACAATAATAAAGGTTTATAGTATACATCTAACATTTAAATAAAGTTGTTCTATCTCATAAGCCTTTTATTACACACTGAAAACCAAATATACTAAGTGACATATAAATCCGAACACCCAGTTTAAATGGTTTTATTTTAATAAAATTTTGTATAAGTACTTAATGAAGCATAATAAGTAAATGATAAAAATTTCAAAATGATTGCACTGCTTTAAAGCCCTTTGACCTTTAATAATGTGTGGATGCACCCTGATGTGCTACGCATTCTCCAACACGCCTAGGCATGCTTCTGATCAGGTGGTCAATGCCATCCTGTGGTATCTCATTCGAGGCAACCACCAACTCCTCTCGAAGTGCTTCTAGAGTCTGAGGAGGACGTTGCAAATTGAGCAGTCTCCTACCCATCATATCCCACACGTGCTCAATTGGGGATAAGTCGGGAGATCTTGGTGGCCATGGTAACAATGTGACATCATTATGTTGAAAGAAGTCTATTGTGACTCTTGCAACATGTGGTCGGGCATTATCTTGTTGGAAAGTTGGATCTGCCAGGGTGTCAAGATAGGGTAAAAGATGGGGTTCTAGAACTTCGTGGATATAACGCTGCGCGTTCATGTTACCTCTGATGAAGATTAAAGGTGACCTGGAACCATAAGCTATAGCACCCCAAACCATAACTCCAACATTGTGATGTCCATGTACGGGCATTATCCTTCTATGGATTGAAACATTTAATTACCCATTCTATTTTGTTATTGTTCTTATACATTGGAGTAAATAAATGTCTACTACTACTACTCATTGCTGCAATCTGAGAAATGTTTTTATTTAAATAAAGAGCCCAAATAGTGCACTAATGTTTCTTGATGCCCAAGAAAATTGTACTAAAAGTTGCTTAAGGCGTGGGAAGGATAGAGTCTATTTACTTGACGTTATTTTTTATATGAGGTTGCATACCTATGAAAAGTATTGCCGTGAAAAATATTTGCCGATAACGTGTATGGGTTTATTAAAAATCACTCTGTAAATGAACCTGATAAGAAACGACTATAAAATGACTCGAATATTTTTTCAAAGGATTAGTTATTTCAAATCCATTCGAGTTTCACCAGCGAAAATGAAGCTTACTTTGCTTGTTCTTGCTCTGCTTGCATCTCCACTTGTAGAGGTAAGTAACGTATTCACAATACTTTTTCATTTTTTTGCCTAGGTGAACTTAGCATTTTATTAACATAAATAACATAAATTTTTATCTTCTGGTGGGTCCAAAATTTATGTTTGCCCATCGAAAACAGAAAAATAAGTCTTTGGCGATGAAACGCATATTTATTTTTTTATAAGCTTTTCTCTAATATTTCATTAAATCACGTCTATTGACAAATAATAAAAAATATCCGTAAATATTTTTTCGTGCTGCAAAAACAAGATTATACGTGCTTAAGATGTTTTCAACCACTTCAAGGGGTGAACAGCGTTTTTAAAGTCGACCCAATTGGAGAGAGAGACCCATAAAAGTTGTATTGTTTTTACTCTGCAAGTTTAAACCAAAAACCTAAGTACAGGGTGCGGCAGAGAGGATGGACGGTTTTAAAAAAATCATAAATGGTTAATTTTTACTCGAAAACAAATTTATTGATGGAATCAGGTTCACAAGGAAATAGCATTTGAGACAGTCAAGTGCGGAAAATCACATCAGGCATGTGGTGGCCGAAATTGTTGTTGCAGTGCTGGACGCGTTCTTGGAAGTTCGCGTAGACTCTCTCCAACATCGCTCTCTCAACTTGGGCGACTTCCACGCGAATTTCGCCCTTCAGTTCGTCCAGAGTTCGGGGCTTGTTCGCGTATACTCTAGCCTTGAGGTGTCCCCATAAGAAAAACTCGCATATGGATAAATCTGGGGACCGAGGAGGCCAATGAACATCGCCAAACCTGGAAATAAGGCGACCAGGGAAGAGAGGACGAATAACGTCCATGGATGCTCGGGCTGTGTGGGCGGTCGCCCCATCCTGCTGGAACCACACACGTCGGATTGGAACACGTCGCCGTCGTAATTCAGGGAGAAAGAAGTTGGTGATCATGTGGACGGAGCGCTCTGAGTTCACCCATCCCAAAAACGTCCGCTCTATCTGCCGCACCCTGTCTATTTGAAAAAACTAGTGATATGGCTTTGGTAAACGGCCAACCATGGACATCTGTTTCGTGCTATTTGGAAACTCCTCCGAATGGTCTAGGGTTTATCTGAAGTAGGACAAGGGACAAAAACTGAGCAACTGTCCTCTATCCACAGTATAAGATCTATCGGAATTAGACAGCATCCAGCGGCCACAGTCGTAACCCGGCTTTCAATGCGAACTGGAATGCAGATCCAACAGGCAGTTTGCTGTTTTCACTATAGAAGTGGTCGATTCAGGAGATCGATGGCACTTTGTTTCGCCTTATCTCGATATGTAAATCCTCTCAGGAAATTACGGAAAATAATGCTTTCGTAGTCGACCACCAAGTTCTGAATAAAAATTGGTGGAAATAAAAATAGAATTCTATATCAATCGCTTAACTTTTAAACCATTTTTTGTTGTTTCAGTGCCTTCACCTGCCGGCGACAACTTTGGTTGTGGAGGCTTACTATGAATGTTACATACCACAACCCTTTATACATCTGTTAATAATACTCACCGATGCGTGCGAAAATAAACCGTTTTTTACGGAAAGCGATACGGAATTGTTTGAAGAATTCAAGGACGAACATCTGCAGGGTATTGTGACTGAAAAGGTGTATGAGTGCACATCGCAATTGCTGAATGATCCAGGGCTGTATACGTTTCTAAAAACTCCAGAGATGGAAGAAGTTAAAAATTGTTCACAACTGTATACATTACAGTACCTCCGCAAAGGTTCACATGTTACGCCTTCTGAATTCATAAACTGTGTCAGTGAGAGACTAACGAACAAACAAGGTAAAACATTGCTCTAGAAGGGGCTAATCCTAAAATACCTTATTATCTTATTTTTAATCACGTTTTTAAGGATTTACTCTCCCGCACTTGTCTCTAAAGTTATTGTCTGTAAAACCGTAAAAATGGTTTCAATACTTCAGAACTGAGTGAAAATTTAAATTTTTTAGTAGGTCCAGTATTTAAATTCAAGTTTGAGCATTGCTCTATACCGACCCCGAAGAGTATTTTTAGATTATCTTAGTACGATTTTTAATCTTGTCTGTTAGTCCAAAACTGACGAACTGTTGGTTTCTGAAGATCAGATCCACCGAATATCTCTTCAAAGAAAAATTACCTAACACATTTTCTTCACAAGAGCAAGAAAATAAATGTTCTACTATTTAATAAACCAGTAACAACTTGAGACAAATGGTAAGCACTCTATCCACTAAAACCATTAAAATATGATATATTTTATGACGGTTTTCAGCACTCTTTAAAGATGCAGTTAAAATTTGGCCAAGACGTTTGTTACAAAGTCCCTAACTACAGAAAAATGTATTTGGGTAACTTTTCTTCAAATGAACTTTGTTTTCACAATGATAAAGGGTTATAGTATACATCTAACATTTAAATAAAGTTTTTCTATCTCATAAGCCTTTTATTACACACTGAAAACCAAATATACTAAGTGACTTATAAATCCGAACACCCAGTTTAAATGGTTTTATTTTAATAAAATTTTGTATAAGTACTTAATGAAGCATAATAAGTAAAAGATAAAAATTTCAAAATGATTGCACTGCTTTAAAGCCCTTTGACCTTTAATAATGTGTGGATGCACCCTGATGTGCTACGCATTCTCCAACGCGCCTAGGCATGCTTCTGATCAGGTGGTCAATGTCCTCCTGTGGTATCTCATTCCAGGCAAGCACCAACTCCTCTCGAAGTGCTTCTAGAGTCTGAGGAGGACGTTGCAAATTGAGCAATCTCCTACCCATCATATCCCACACGTGCTCAATTTTGGATAAGTCGGGAGATCTTGGTCGCCATGGTAACAATGTGACATCATTATGTTGAAAGAAGTCTATTGTGACTCTTGCAACATGTGGTCGGGCATTATCTTGTTGGAAAGTTAGATCTGCCAGGATGTCAAGATAGGGTAAAAGATGGGGTTCGTGGATATAACGCTGCGCGTTCATGTTACCTCTGATGAAGATTAAAGGTGACCTGGAACCATAAGCTATAGCACCCCAAACCATAACTCCAACAGTGTGATGAACATGTCTTTCAACAGAAAACTGTGGATTCCTTCTTTCACCACGTCGTCTTCTAACCCTGGCAGGACCATCGTGCATACCTAAATAAAATCGAGACTCGTCACTAAAGACAATACTGTTCCATTCCTGATCCCAAAGTGACCATTGTCTGCACCACTCAAGGCGATTACGTCGGTGTTCTCGAGTTAAAGGGAGGACCCAGTGTGGCCGGTATGAAAACAAGCCAAAACTTCTCATTCATCGGTAAACACTTCGCATGCCAATAGGTCTTCCGTGTTCTGCAAACCATTCATTTGCAATGGACCTGGTAGTGGAGAAACGGTCCCTTAAGGCCAATAATCTTAGGCGGCGATCTTCACGGTCTGTTGTTCTATGGCGGCGTCCAGTGCCCCTTGCTCTTTGCGTACGGCCTTCTCGAAGCCATGCCTGCGAACACCTAACCACAGTGTCTACACTTCTTTGCACTCTAACTGCAATTGCCCGAAAAGAAAGTCCAGCTTCCCGAAGTCCCACTATACGGCCCCTATCAAACTCACTAAGTTGACGAAATTGTACAGGTCTCCGTACTCTAGGCATCGTAACCGATCGTAAAGGATGTCAAGAACCAAAATCCGCCAACGTTGATTCTTTACTGCGGCTGAAATATTCATTTTTAGAGCGTTAGTGAATTAAAAAAAAGCAGTGTAAAAACCGGAATGTTCAACTGATAAGGCTGAAAATTTTTTTACTTGTTATTTACAGTAAGATAAATACATTCACCAACTTTTATTAAAATAAAACCATTTAAACTGGGTGTTCGGATTTATATGTCACTTAGTATATCACTGACGTCGTGATGTATGTGAGACAGAAGCGCGAGCAGCATACAATACGCATGTTAGAAAGAAATAGAAGCACCTCGTTGCCTAGTAACCCGAGTGATAAGGCCGCGCACGCTACGAGGGATGTCCTTTAAGTTCTGCATATGGAAATAAAACAACACGGTAGGTAGTTTTAAATGACTATATTGTTTTTCGAAGTATTCTCTACGAAGATTAATACACATGTGCATGCGCTCGAACCAATTTTCGAAGCACTTATTCCACTCGTTTGCTGGCAGATCCAAAACGGCATTTTTGAATGCGTCAACTGCTTCTTCTAGTGATTGGAACCTTTGACCACGCAGTCTGTTTTTAATTTTCGGGAAAGTAAAGAAATCGTTAGTTCTTAGATCGGGACGATATGGAGGATGGTCCAATAATTCAACGTTTTCTTCTGTTAAATACTGCCTTGTTTTTGGGGCTGTGTGCGAGCTTGCATTGTCTTGATGGAGGATGATTCTTCTTTCGGGGTTGATTTTTCGAGTAACAGTTCTTTGCTCATTAAGAATATTTTTCAAAAATCGGGAAAAGGTTGTCAGAAAGCATAAAAAACGCGGAGAAATTAAATTATAGTAACACCAGATTATATAACTCATTATATCTGGAACCGACCGATACGCATGAAGTAAAGACAATAAACAATGAATTGAAATTAAGAAAATCTCCAGGTCTAGATAATATAACAGCGTATACTCTCAAGAGAATAAATTGCAACATCTATTTGATAAATTCTTGTATGAATAAAGGAATATTCCCTTCACGTTTAAAACACGCTATGGTAAAACCTTTATTTAAATCTGGAGAAAGAGAAAAACCCATCAACTATCGACCAGTTTCCATCTTAACAAATTTTTCTAAAATATTTTAAAAAGTGTTAAAAAACGATTCACCGAATTTGCAAAAAAACATAACTTAATAGCGGAACAGCAATATGGTTTTCAAGAAGGCAAATCTGCTCAAGATGCTATTGTAAAATTAACAAATAAAATATACACGAACCTCGATATTGGCAAACCAACTGCTTGTGTTTTTGTTGACTTGGCAAAGGCATTCGACTCTATTACTCATGAATCGCTTTTAACAACTTTATAAAAGAGCTTGAGCTTGATAAGAGACTATCTCCATAGGTCTGTTTAGCACTGCGCCGAAGTCTGAAGCAAAACCTATTACTTGAAATTGATGCCACCCATGTTTAGAACACAATATGAGAAACTGGAAGATCCGGTGACTTATCACTTAACCTACAGCCCTCCAAAGGGGTTCATCAGATGTCAATTGAAAATTTCAAGATGGCGGATGGGCGCTATTTTGGAACATATTTGAAAAATGAATGAGGAGTGGTGTGATACATACTTTCAAAGCTCCTCATGATCA
Organism: Acanthoscelides obtectus; assembly: GCA_963669975.1. Taxonomy (NCBI): domain Eukaryota; kingdom Metazoa; phylum Arthropoda; class Insecta; order Coleoptera; family Chrysomelidae; genus Acanthoscelides; species Acanthoscelides obtectus. The sequence continues at coordinate 12,677,611 of CAVLJG010000004.1, forward strand.
TAGAATATCATAATCACCATATTTCAAAATAAGAAGCAAGCAGGCAGTCGAGGTGGAGAATAATATATCCGAGTATGTAATAAAATATGAAACATTCCATATAAAACAATTGTGAAAACCTGTCATTTATTGATTCCGAATATTCCTTATTATATGGTACGTTCAGATCCGCCATCTTGAAATTCTCAACTGTTATTGTCAATTTTTGCCTTGCTAACAACACTTTCCCGTCCAGCTGGAAATACTCTAAAGTTATCTCTATCTCAAAGACTGGTAATCCAAAAGAATTTTCTCATTTTCGCCCTATAAATATTCTACCTACCTCTTCGAAAATATTAGAAAAAATCGTAGCTTTCCAACGAAAAACATTTATTACATCTAATAATATACTTCCTACCACACAATCGGGCTTTCGCTCTGGCCATGGTACTACAACCGCACTTGCAACCGTTACAGATGTCTTATTCAGAGCATGTGACAATAAGATGTATACTAAGTGACATATAAATCCGAACACCCAGTTTAAATGGTTTTATTTTAATAAAAGTTTTGGCTTGTTTTCATACCGGCCACACTGGGTCCTCCCTTTAACTCGAGAACACCGACGTAATCGCCTTGAGTGGTGCAGACAACGGTCACTCTGGGATCAGGAATGGAACAGTATTGTCTTTATTGACGAGTCTCGATTTTGTTTAGGCATGCACGATGGTCGTGCCAGGGTTAGAAGGCGACGTGGTGAAAGGAGGAATCCACTGTTTTTTGTTGAAAGACATTTTCATCACACTGTTGGAGTTATGGTTTGGGGTGCTATAGCTTATGGTTCCAGGTCACCTTTAATCTTCATCAGAGGTAACATGAACGCCCAGCGTTATATCCACGAAGTTCTAGAACCCCATCTTTTACCCTGACACCCTGGCAGATCCAACTTTCCAACAAGATAATGCCCGACCACATGTTGCAAGAGTCACAATAGACTTCTTTCAGCATAATGATGTCACATTGTTACCATGGCCACCAAGATCTCCCGACTTAACCTCAATTGAGCACGTGTGGGGTATGATGGGTAGGAAATTTCTCAATTTGCAACGTCCTCCTCAGACTCTAGAAGCACTTCGAGAGTAGTTGGTGGTTGCCTGGAATGAGATACCACAGGAGGACATTGACCACCTGATCAGAAGCATGCCTAGGCACGTTGGAGAATGCGTAGCACATCAGGGTGCATCCACACATTATGAAAGGTCAAAGGGCTTTAAAGCAGTGCAATCATTTTGAAATTTTTATCATTTACTTATTATGCTTCATTAAGTACTTATACAACATTTTATTAAAATAAAACCATTTAAACTGGGTGTTCGGATTTATATGTCACTCAGTATATATTGCAAAAATTGCAATACAGAGCAATCTGTACAAGAACTTACAGGACAAGTGCTTGAAAATTTTCAAGATGGAAATAAGACTGTTGTTTGATCCAAAATGAATTTCAGGCAGCGCCTAACCACGGGCCGACATTTAGTCCCAGATAACAATAGCTAAGAAGCCATAAATTTCTTCCAACTATTATTTTATTAATAGAATTATTTTCCAATTCATCAGCTTATTTGATTATAATTGTAGTTATGAGGTAGATAATTGGATTGGAGTGATTACGATAAAAGTAGAAATAACAAATTATTTAATTTCCACATCGCGGTTTCTAATCACGATGCAATTATATTAACCTAAAATTTATTACAAAATATTGGATAGCAAACATATCCTTGAAGATCGAGTAACATTTGTCGAATTTTCAAAATTTGAGAAACGTTCAAGATCTTCCACGTTCTCAAAATTTTCAAAACTCTCAAGATAGTAAGCATTTTTTATGACCGAAAATTTCCGAAATTGTCAAAGTTTTCAAGGGTCAAAGTTTTCAAGGTTTTTTTTTTATTTCATTTTAAATTCTCAAGATTCCAAAATTCGGTAGCAGTAGAAAATTTAAAAAATGTCGAAAATCGTGGTAATTATTACAAGTTTGAAAATTTTCCAAATTTGAAAACATGTAGCCTGCTGCTAAATACAAATACAAACGATATATCAGTCCTCAAATGACACTCGATGCCCAAAGAACGTCCATATGTGGATGAATTTCAGACAAAATATGTCCCTACGAGCCCCTTACCACTTCAGTTAGCCCAACTATTGGAATCTTAGTTTTTTTCTTATCAAACACAAATAATAAAAATGTAGCAGGGTGTTATAGGTTTAAAATATTAACAATGAATATTTTGATAATATATAGTAGAAAACACCGACTTAATCACTCCCTAATCAAATTTGCAGCATAAAAATAACATGTTGCAATTACAGCATATCAACCTATTTTCATTTCAATGCAAAATAAGTCTATAACGCATAGGTGGCTGTGAAAAATAAAAGCCATGACAATTGTTTTTATTAACCGCAGCTGTCAGAATACGTTTAAAATAGTTTTGGGTAGTTAAGGTTTTCAAAATGAGTAGAGGAAAGGTTATTAGTGAGAAAATTCTGTTACTGATAATTAAATTTTTTAATTCTGGGAAATCAAACTCAGAAATTGCAACTTTGTTAGACTTATCGTGATACAGTGTGAGAAATATTGTTAGAAGATATAACGTAACTGGTTCAATTAATATAAAGCCACGATATGTGAAAAAAAGTAATATCACAAATGCCGACCGAAGAGCATTAAGAAGAATAATCGTAAAAAACAGGCGTGCCAATTATTTACAATTAAGTGCTCTGTTGGGTGACGCTGTTGGAAGGAGAATTTCGAGGTCCACAACTCATTGAGAGGTCCACAAACTGGGATTTAGTACTTGCAAGGTAAGTTTTCTTATACAAAAAGTGAAGTAAAAACTCTAAAGTTGCACAACTTGTTTATAGGCCAAAGAAAAGCCTCTATTAACTCCACTGCAAAAGAAAAATCGGTTTAGATGGGCTAAAGAACATAGACAATGGACACCTCAACAATGGTGTGCAATACAATGGAGTGATGAGGCCCGATTCGAAGTTTGTGTTGGTGACAGTCGCAGTAGAGTTATTCGCAAAAAAAATGAAGCATTCCGTGTTGACTGTCTGAAGAGAAAAGTGAAATTTCCTGCATCCATTATGGTCTGGGGCAGCATGTCATCAAAAGGAGTAGGAAAACTTCATTTTATTGACGGAAATGTGGATACAAACACATATTTGGCAATTTTAGAAGAATCGCTTTTACTAGTGATCGAAGAATGTTTGACATCCGGCCAAGATTTTGTGTTTCAGCAAGATAATGTACTACTTTTGAAAGGGGTTTCTAGCAGTCCAGATCTGTCACCTATTGAAACTTTGTGGCACGAGATATAAAAGGTTCTACGACAACATTATGCTCGTACAATCCCCGAACTGAGACAAAAGCTTCAAGAAATATGGGCTTATTTTACACCAAATTTTTGTCAAAATTAGGGTAACACTATGCCCCAAAGAATTTCAGTCGTAATAAAAAATAAAGGTGATGTTACCAAATGGTAATCTTTCAATTGTTGCTTTGTTAACTTCGCGCATTTGTTCGCACATTGTTTATTTGTTCAGATGTTCTATTAGTTATAGGTTTAAGTGATTCCAAATATGTATTTTTTACGACTAGAGTGTATCTAAAATTTTTTTGAGAAAATAAATTGTTTTAGAAGTAAATAGTTTCATGTTTAGTTTATAAAGGCATCTTTTGATACAAATCTTGAAGTGGGCCAACTGAAGTGGGAAGGGGCTCGTAGATGGTCCCATCAGGAATTCCTCTAAATCTGAACATGGTTGTTGAAAAAAAGCACCCAAAAGCACGGCCTGCTTTGATGGATGAGCCAACTTTGTCAGGACGCCATTCATTCCGGCTTGTCGCAGTTCAGTCTCTAGAGAACATAAAGTGACTCGAACACGCCCTATGCTGTACTTGAACGTTCATCTATAATTTCTAGTAACTCAGGTGCAAGAAGGTATTTATACATGACACAATATACCGGTATCTATGCTGCTTCAGTATAATAAAAACTGAAACTAATCGCTGATGTGTAGGAGGGAAAATTAAGGTGAAAATGCAATTAGAAGACATAATATTGCATGTTTAATATTCCGCGACATGCAGCTTAGTTCAAGCTCATCACACAGAATCTACAAAGTTCATCTGATTTGAACCGTGAAATATCTGAACGAATCGGAGATTCCTCACTAACGGAAATATCAGATTATTCGCTTACATAGTGGATCCTAAAATCCTGAAAGTCCCCGATTCTTGATCTGTTGATTCCTTTACAACTAATTTTACAAGAGGACGTTTCATATTTATAATTTCGGCACAGCTGTTAATTGCGATATAGTTAGAATGAGGTTCAATATTATTCCGGTGGCAGGCGGATACAGCAGAAACAAATATCAATTAATGAACTTCCGTTACGAATTGTAACAATTTGAAAAAATTACGGGTTATGTGTCACGTGCCAAACTCACGTTACATTTTTTTTTTACTATTTATCGCTTATCCGTAATTTGAATTTCTCTTCATTGATAATATTCCTAGGCCAAACCCTTTTCAATGATGTTCTTTTGGCAAATTTAATAGTTTATTGATTGTATAATTTAACTCGTATTATATCTTTCTTTCTCAGTGATTCAGTATGGTGTTGGCGATCAGCAAAAAAACTCTGTAACAACCTTTCTGTTTTTTTAATAATCAATATATTGTGATTCATTTGATATCGTATTTATTTGGCTCTCTCTGTGTGTACAGTTACTTAAATTTCGTCATCTCTGTTAGATTCTCCTTTTGTGTGGTGGTCAAGCAACCCCCCCCCTGAACTCTCCACTAGACAATTGTTTTGCTTGGACCAACCGTTAGATAGTACTTATCATTGTGTTTTATTAATTAAATATGGTTGGACAGTGAATTAACATTTAATTTCCACATTAAAAAATTATGTTCAAAATCATATGGTATTCTCAAGCAAATATACTAAGTGACATATAAATCCGAACACCCAGTTTAAATGGTTTTATTTCAATAAAAGTTGGTGAATGTATTTATCTTACTGTAAATAACAAGTGAAAAAATTTTCAGCCTTATCAGTTGGACATTCCGGTTTTTATGCTGCTTTTTTTTAATTCACTAACGCTCTAAAAATGAATATTTCAGCCGCAGTAAAGAATGAACGTTGGCGGATTTGGTTCTTGACATCCTTTACGATCGGTTACGATGCCTAGAGTACGGAGACCTGTACGATTTCGTCAACTTAGTGAGTTTGATAGGGGCCGTATAGTGGAACTTCGGGAAGCTGGACTTTCTTTTTGGGCAATTGCAGTTAGAGTGCAAAGAAGTGTAGACACTGTGGTTAGGTGTTGTCAGGCATGGCTTCGAGAAGGCCGTACGCAAAGAGCAAGGGGCACTGGACGCCGCCGTAGAACAACAGACCGTGAAGATCGCCGCCTAAGATTATTGGCCTTAAGAGACCGTTTCTCCACTACCAGGTCCATTGCAAATGAATGGTTTGCAGAACACGGAAGACCTATTGGCATGCGAAGTGTTTACCGACGAATGAGAAGTTTTGGCGTGTTTTCATACCGGCCACACTGGGTCCTCCCATTAACTCGAGAACACAGACGTAATCGTCTTGAGTGGTGCAGACAACGGTCACTCTGGGATCAAGAATGGAACAGTATTGTCTTTAGTGACAAGTCTCGATTTTGTTTAGGCATGCACGATGGTCGTGCCAGGGTTAGAAGGCGACGTGGTGAAAGGAGGAGTCCACAGTTTTTTGTTGACAGACATGTTCACCACACTGTTGGAGTTATGATTTGGGGAGCTATAGCTTATGGTTCCAGGTCACCTTTAATCTTCATCAGAGGTAACATGAACGCGCAGCGTTATATCCACGAAGTTCTAGAACCCCATCTTATACCCTATCTTGACACCCTGGCAGATCCAACTTTCCAACAAGATAATGCCCGACCACATGTTGCAAAAGTCACAATAGACTTCTTTCAACATAATGATGTCACATTGTTACCATGGCCACCAAGATCTCCCGACTTATCCCCAATTGAGCACGTGTGGGATATGATGGGTAGGTCAATTTGCAACGTCCTCCTCAGACTCTAGAAGCACTTCGAGAGGAGTTGGTGGTTGCCTGGAATGAGATACCACAGGATGACATTGACCACCTGATTAGAAGCATGCCTAGGCGCGTTGGAGAATGCGTAGCACATCAGGGTGCATCCACACATTATTAAAGGTCAAAGGGCTTTAAAGCAGTGCAATCATTTTGAAATTTTTATCATTTACTTTTTATGCTTCATTAAGTACTTTTACAAAATTTTATTAAAATAAAACCATTTAAACTGGGTGTTCGGATTTATATGTCACTTAGTATATATCCTCAAAGAAGCATGTTCAACAGTAAGCTGAAAATTCTAGTGCCATGCCCTTACAATTTCAACAAATTTATGAAGCGCACGTGTATAGGGCACAGATATAATGAAGAGTGATAAAGACAAGTTACAATGGCTACTATATTCTTGTTATCTTTTTCTTGTGTGTACAAGGAACATGGAAAATCTCAGAAAATACCAAGGCTTAAAATTTTAGTGAATGAGAAACCAGAATATCTTTTGAATAAACTCAAAAAATTTGACAATATTAATAACTTGACTTAACCAGAAATGGACAATTTTATTATTAGTTATACCTAAGCACTTTACTATTCTCTACACAGAGAGATTCTCTTAAATCGCAGCCAAGTTATACAATAAAATTTCATTTCGAAATTATATTCTGAATCATCTACTCAGTACACAATCACTCCATCACCGCTCTGTCACCCAATCTACTTGAAGAGTTTTCACATAAATTGGTTACATGCAATATCTACTTTTATAAAAAAAAACAAGTCTATAACAATAGACCGCTGATCATATTTTTCTTCGTTTTTCAGCCCTTTAAAGACGTTAATTTCATTTTGACTAAATATTAGGATGTATGTTGAGCGAGTGAGTTGAGAAATACCAACATGGTAACACTTCACTGAATCGATTCTCGAAATTCTCACATAGGTAAAAGCCTAAATACGGGGGCACAGTGAGTACAATAAGCTCAATGAAACTTTGTTAAACCAGTTTATGAACTGTTTGAGACCAGTAGATCTGGAAAAACGTCCTCTGTTAGATTGTTCCACATTCTCGACACCTCATTAACAAAGGAGCGGTCGTATAGGCAAGTTCCTGATATACGAAGTTCGTCGTGGTGAGGGTAAGAGGCCGAAGTCAGCCGGGTCTGTCTGGCATGCTCAAAGCGCGACAGCGTCATGATCAAAAGCTCTGAGGAACAAAGCCCGTTGACATAGCAGCAGGCAAAAAGCTGGAAAAAACTTCTGGGGCGTCCTTTCAAAATTTGGTGGAAGAGTGTTTGATATTTTCGATTTCACATCTGCTGCCAAATAACAGACATTCAATATGGCATATCTAAAATGACGCCGAATCCTTGAAATAAGTTGATATATGATGTTTAATAGGAGATCATTACAGTAGTAACTTCCGAATACGAAAGATTTGTAAAAAAATTGCATGGGAAATAATCAGCTTCACATTTTATCTTGCTAAAGCTGTAGATGTAGGGGTCTGAAGAAAGCAGTCATATCGGGAAGTTTTGCTTAAAAACTGTTTGCAATATTTTCCATGTTCGAGGTCTGTAAGTTAAGTGACAGACTGGCAACGTAGCACTTGATCTGGCAACACTGTAGGCGCCGGGCGAGACAGGCGGACATGTGATCCGCCTTCAGTACAAGTTTGAACTCGCTCCAGTCATTTGGTTGTTCGTAGCGACTGTTTTTGTGAAGCACTTTTTCCTTTGTGTTCTAAAAATGAGTGACTTTTGCACAGCCCAGGTTTTTCGGTATTTCAAGGCATTTTCAGAAAGGAGATAGTCAATTTAAGAGTAACCGCGACGCGGAAGGACTTCATCTTCAAGAACCGATTCAAATATCGACAGAATCCATGATCTTGCGCGTTCAAATAGTATATTAACAGTCAGAATGATCGGGGAAAAGATAAATTCGACTGACATCACCGTTCATCATATCAAGAACAACTGGTGCTATTTGCCACACAGCAATCTAATAGTCCTTGTGAGTTTTTTCTCTTCCCGAAGTTGAAAAATCACCTCAGGGAAATTCATTTTGGGACAATCGAAAGCACAGTAACCGAGCAGTTGAAGGCTATTCAAGTATTGGAGTTCCAGCACTGCTATGAGGAGTCAAAGAACCATCTCCAGCGCTGTATGGCTTCAGAATGAAGTAATTTTGAGGGAAAACATATGAAATTTCAATTTTATTTGAATAAAAAAATCATTCTCATCACTTAATTTACAGACCTCGAATATTTCTTGCCTCCTGCGTTTCTTCAGGCCGCTGGTCTGTGGGTATAAAGAAATTTTGAATTGTTTTCGCGCCATGTATGCCTTGGCGCTCCCTACGTATAAAATTCATTAAATTCCAAATCCCAACACTAATATAGGAAGCGCGAGAAGCATCCAAATGCGACCAACCATGCGTTGAAGAAGACGTAATATAACATACTGCCCTGCCTTGCCCCGCAAAACGCGTCACGTTGAAATAACTCGGAGTTATGGTGGTTCGGTAATTAGCGATAAACGGTTAAATGACCTTTCGCGGTAATGCTCCGACGATTATCTGGCTGTGAAATTGATATGTAGGACAAATCTGTTAAAAGGGGCATTTTCTATCTAGATAGAGTTACAGTTTTAGTAGTTGAAATAGGCTGCTTGCACTTATTTTTCGCCACACCTTAAAAAACGAGCGTACCTGTCACGAACAATGCGGTTTTGAAATTCGTACGTCTTTCTGGTCCACCTTGTACTTAAGGACTTGCTACCTATATAACAACATCGTTATTGCAGAAAAATGGACGTCAATCCTGTTTTTGTCAATTTTGCTGTAAACGTTCGCCATTCAGTTGAAAACGTTCTGGTTAGATAAATGCATTTATATGCAGTTTTCTATTTGTTGTAAATATTGCAGTCGAAGCTTATGATTGCACTTCCGAAATATCAGAGAGGCAAGTAATCCGAATGAAATTTCCGTCGACAAGTTCAAAAAACTATTTCGTTCGCATTTAACAGCATTTTTTATAATAATAATAATCATTATAATATAATATAATCTAATATTAACAATCTCACATACTATTGTAAGTAATTTAAAATCATTTAGCACAATAGTTGCTATTTCTTCCTAATGTTATTGTAGCTCCTAATGATGGTGGTATAGTCCATCGAAAGCTAGAGACTAATAAAGTATAAAGAGTCCTCATTGCTTGAATCTTGTCGAAGTACCCAACTAAAGGTGGAAGCTTTATGTATATATATATATATATATATCATTATTCCATGCCCACCATTCTGTGCAATCATCAAGTGGCTTCACGATGTAATGCTTTCATGTTCTAAAAATTTTTAATCTGTTTTTAACTTGTTCTTGTCACACAGTTGTATGTATTTTATATAATTTTGATCATTGTCCATTTATCCAGCTTTCACCATGTTACTGGGTGTTTCCCTCATCCTGAACGTAAACAACAATTAGCAACATCCTCACATACTACTCTCCTGATGATGATGGCAAAGTCCATTGAAAGCTCGAGAGAATAAAAAAAGTATAAAGAGTCCTCTTTGCTTAAAATTTTTGTCGAAGTACCCAACAAAAGGCGGAAGCTTTAATATTTCACCTAACTGGTCTATATGACAATGACCACATCTCAAGTTATATATACAGGGTGTCCGCAAAGTTGGGGTTTTCCTTTTCAGACAAAACTACCCTTGATATAACAAAGGTAATGTGTAGTGAAACGAGAACGACCAAGTAAAAAATAAATAAAGGAAAAATTTCTCACTCTCCAGTTGACGAGAAGGGCTAAGTACGTCTCTGCCCGAAATCATACCGCTCCAACAGAAAATGAAGTCAGCTGGCCGAGCAGACGCAGGCAAACAAGGAAGGTAAAATGTTGCGTAAATAGTCTAGGTATTGCATCCCGTCCAATCGATTTGGGAGAATAAATGGTCCAATGAGCATACCGTTCACCATGCCAGCCCAAACATTCACCGAAAATGTTTGTTGAAAATGTGCCCGACGGACAGCGTGCGGATTTTCTACTGACCAAACATGAGTGTTGCGAAAGTTATTCACCCCATTACGCGTGAACGTAGATTCGTCTGTCACCAATATGCACTTCAAAAAGTCCGGATTATTGTCATGTTGAAGCAACAACCACTCACAAAACCGCACTCTTGCTGGAAAATCGTCAGGTTGAAGGCCTTGTGCACGTTGGACGTGAAACGGATACAGCCCCTCTTCACGCACCGTTTGCCACACTTTAGTTTTTGATACTTGAACTTCTCTAGCCACGTCTGTAGTGCTTGTTGAGGGATTCTCGTCTACGCGATTACCTCTAGACGCGTGACCGTAACCGTCGGTTGAAGGTTGCATACTGACCTGACACACTGACACCGACCCAGTTCTGTCGTCTGGTTGAACTAGTGTCCTAGTACCAGTCGGGGATGTCGCGGCTACAGGACGGTATTCAGATATTTTTGATGTTGCAGAGCCCTTTATCTCGGTTCCCTTAAGACTTAGGTGTATATGGTACTAAGAAAAATTGCTTATGTTTTCAAGATCTACACGTCGTGTAAAGGAAAACCCCAACTTTGCGGACACCCTGTATTGTATATAATATGTTATATAAATTTGTAATTTTTTACAAGTCATTCTACATATAATAGTAGTTTCTTGCTCTAGGAGTTTTGAGCAAAGTGTTTTTAGGTATTTTAAAATTTATTATTTTATGCACGCTACGGTTATCAAACAACCGTAGTGAACCATTTTAATATAGGAATCAGCCAACCTGTAATGAGCAGAATTATGAACAAAATAAGCAGACTAGTTGCATTGCATTTGTTTTCTCGATGTATCAAGTTTTCAACAACTTCAGGTGAAGTTGTAAGAATCAAAGTTAGGTATACGTTTTCTCTAGATGATTGTCTACATTTACAACATGTCATGAGAGTCACCAGTTTTTAGTGGGTGCATCTTTTGGGTAAGAAGTAAGCAGTTTTCCCCCAGAAAGGATCTCCATTTGATCTTTATTTGTTCATTTGCTTCTATAAGAGGCCATGAAGAATTATGTAGAAGGCACGAAGAACACCGAAGGAAGGCATAATATGAAAATCACATGACAGATGACACATTATTGCCACGAGTAGCTTCAGCTTTGATTGCCCACGTGATCTCTTTATTTGTAACAATATTGCTAGCTCCTGAAACTTGTAACAAAAGTTGTAGTGAAAAAAATATAAATTTTGTAACTAGTATTATTAATAGTTTCAGAAAGAACTGAATGGTTATGATAGCAATATAGCAGATACTGAAGAATTTGAATAGGAATTATTCTATTATATAAATAAGTGGTACTGTAATATTGACCTCGCCCAGATGATGACCTCCAGCAAGCTGCCCGTAGGTCAATTTTAGATAATCACACGGCTATTAAATTAATGAAAGGCCATTAAGTGCGCGACATAATCCAATATTAAAGTTTAACGGCTCCGTCTCCCAAATCGAAAAATACACGGAGATTATCTACAGAATCAATTAAGAGCCGTGTCTTTGTACCCAGTGCAGTGTCTTAGGGTAATTGCATCGTCTCAGTGACCGAAAGATACGACACCTGCTAGGTCCTCTTTGCCTCTATACATAAAGAAAACTCCTAGATTGACCCACGCCCTAAAGAAAACCCGAGGTATCTTTTTTTATACCGAAGCAGTCGCGTCAGCAGAAGCCTAAATACCAGGGCCCCACGCCTGCTATAAGGAGCTCGGTACCCTAGTGAGACAGGAGTAACCGTATCAGTCAGATAAAATCTTCGGTGATCTGGGCCCCGACCAGCCGAAATGAATGGCTCTTTCGTAGAACTCCGACATCCATTAAAGCCGGATGAGCGGTAGGGCGTTTCTTGTTACTCAAGGTAGATTACTGTGTTTTGGGAGTATTAAGCTGTTGCGTCTCTAAGCAGCGATAACCACCAGATCTCTCATCAGGGGTGATTATAAATAGTAGCTTAGAGATTGGTGGACAAAGTATGTGTGCGTTACAAAGTAAACGTTGTATGCAAAATGTGCAATGACGATCCCTCTTCTATCCAAGGGGGATCATCCTATGTGCGTGGTGTCAAAGGTCTTGTGGCCATATAGTAATCTGAGCAGCAATCTTATCTTGTTTCCATTCAGAGATAGAGAAAAACGACCAAAGGTGCAAAGCCCTAAAATAAGGGAGCCTTGCCTAGTAATCCACACACCTCTCTCGTTGTGAAGTCGTGCCTAAGACAGGCTCTGGACTAACAAGCTTGTTCTGTGATCCAGCTCTTTCACCTCCTTCAAAAGTCCTAACAAGTCCAGGTTTCAAAGTGACCTGGACAAGTCACCTCGCTCCTCAAATATCAAGTGTTCTCTTATATTACAAAATAAGGCCACAGGCAAGCCTCGTGCCTTGGTTGCCGCCTAGCTGTGTTAGCAAGTCATTAAGTCCATCCCACTTCTTATACGGGTTACACAAGAATCGCATTGCCTGGAGTATTGTGATTCATCTCCCGGGAGGCCACAAAAGGAATGATTAATATATAACTTTTTGAAGCACCTTCCATCCAAAACTTCAGAAATGAGATGGAAAAAGTGCTACTACAGCTGCATAGATTTGAATCCACAAATTAAATTTATGGCGCTTGCTACACTACCCTCCATTAACACTCAGACTATATCGTATTATATACTATGTTGTGCATAATATTTGTTGTGAATACTAATCATTCTGTTGATGTTAAAACACGCTCATGAAGTTAACTTTTTAGGGGGAGGTGAAAAATGGCCCTGCCAATCCTCTTTCCTTTTGGAATGTTGTCGTTTTTATATTTTTATGTATAAACATTCCAATAAAAATTATTATTATTATTATTATTATTATTATATACTCGAAGCTTTGCAGACAGCTTCCTTTTGGTGAGTCCGGAAAGCTTTTTATTTATTTTTTTTTTCGAAACTGCTGCCATTTCTAGTGGAAAATTTTGACAATCGTCTAATTCACGACTCACTGTTATGTAGTAGACATATATTTCATTTCAATCCTTTTGTAAGCTGATCTGACAGAAAATTCAAAAAATGCGACACAAATATTGTTGCAATAGATTTGTTCGACGCCTCGAACGTGACGAGTTTACGGGGTTGTGATTTCCAATATACTTAGAGTTCAGTTTTAGAAAATTGTTTAGTAATTATTCGTATAACCAAACGGTCACAGAGAAGGCATCAGTTTCGAAAACGAATAGATAAAAAATTTGTAGGGTTCATCAAAAGGAAGCTATATGCAAAGTTTCAAGTATACCCATACAGGGTGTCTGCAAAGTTGGGGTTTCCCTTTTCAGAAACAACTACCCTTGAAATAACAAAGGTAATGTGTAGTGAAACGAGGGCGACCAAGTAAAAAAGAAATAAAGGAAAAAGTACTCACTCTCCAGTTGACCGCTAAGTAGGTCTCTGCCCGAAATCATACCGCTCCAACAGAAAATGAAATCAGTTGTTGCGCTACCGAGCAGACGCCGTCGGTGGTGCAGACCACGAACAGAGGTAACAAATATGACGGCATTGCCGCGTTTTCAGTTTTTAGGTAAACATATTTTATAGGTATTGTTCGAAGTTATCGCCGTTTGATTTAAAAACACAGGTGCGTGCACGACGTAGCCAAGCATCGGTGCAGGCTCTCCCAAAAGAAAAAAATCACATGGTGTTAAGTCTGGAGATCGCGGAGGCCACGCTACGGGTCCATTACGTCCGATCCACCTATTCGGAAATAATTCATTCAAAAACTCACGCACTTCGCGTCTAAAATGGGGCGGTGCACCATCGTGCAGAAACCACATTGATTGTCTTACACTTAATGGCACATCTTCTAACAAGGAAGGCAAAATGTTGCGTAAAAAGTCTAGGTATTGCATCCCGTCGAATCGATTTAGGAGAATAAATGGTCCAATGAGCATACCGTTCACCATGCCACCGAAAATGTTTGTTGAATGTGTGCCCGACGGACAGCGTGCGGATTTTCTACTGACCAAACATGAGTGTTGCGAAAGTTATTCACCCCATTACGCGTGAACGTAGATTCGTCTGCCACCAATATGCACTTCAAAAAGTCCGGATTATTGTCATGTTGATGCAACAACCACTCACAAAACCGCACTCTTGCTGGAAAATCGTCAAGTTGAAGGCCTTGTACACGTTGGACGTGAAACGGATACAGGCCCTCTTCACGCAGCGTTTGCCACACTTTAGTTTTTGATACTTGCACTTCTCTAGCCACGTCTCTAGTGCTTGTTGTTTTTTGAAACGCAATCGATTATACGGGTTCGTTTACCTCTACACGCGTGACCGTAACCGTCGGTTGAAGGTTGCATACTGACCTGACACACTGACTCCGACCCAGTTCTGTCGTCGGGTTGTGCCAGTGACCTTGTACTACACGGTGATGTCGCGGGTCGCGGCTACAGGACGGTATTCAGATATTTTTGATGTTGCAGAGCCCTTTATCTTGGTTCCCTTAAGACATTGGTGTATATGGTACTAAGAAAAATTGCTTATGTTTTCAAGATCTACACGTCGTGTAAAGGAAAACCCCAACTTTGCGGACACCCTGTATTAATCATTCAATAAAATGGTTTATGTACTGTATACTAAATAAAGCCTTGGTTCTGTGCCTAAGAGCCATATCGTCAGACGTTGATACAATTGTAGGTCGCCTTTATGTTCTCCTTGATTTCCTTCAGAAAAGTTGGGGTATTTCTAGATTTCTACCTTTCCGTGTCAGCGTCAGCGCTCTCCTATAGTGGGGCTATGTTTTTTTTTGAATTGTAGGAATTTTCAGGCTGATATAACAGATGATATAAGTCAAAAGCATAAACAATTTGATGTAAATAGGTATCTGTAACATAACCTCAAAATAGAGTGCTGACACGGAACAGTAGAAAACTCTGAAAATCAAAAAGGCCATAAAGACGTCCTACAATTGTCGGAATGACTGATGATACGGCCCCAAAAGCTTTGGCACCACAGTACCTTTCAGGTTCTGGTTGCTTTTATTGTTTTCTCCTCATTGGTGCAAATATTGTTCATATTTTTCACTTGCTAACAGCATACTCACAAAGGGCATTTTTTACATCAATGTTGAATTATCGTATTTTCCCTTGATATATACATATACATAGAATTTACGCGTATTTTTTGTAACAATCTTGTGTACTGAACCTAGGAAGGAACGAACCTACGACACTGGATTATTCTGTCATCCCGCGTTGATATCTCAATTCACGAGTGTTGTTAGTCATCTCATCCCGTATCCGTTGTACATAGTGTTAGAGATAAGGAACGATTAGGATTGATTAGCGCGATGTAATCAATTTAGGTGTTAATTTTTCTTAATTACGCATCAGATGCAATGCGTGTGGGAGAGCCGTGAGACAATCGACTCTTGTTTGCAGGTAATTGGCATCCAGGACATGGTGGTTATCAACACAGACTGGCTGTTACCGGTGATTTCGTTGCCATGAACTTACTAATGTATCCAAAATTTTAAAATTAACAGATTGAACCAAATTTTACATGTAAAATGTAAATGTATGCTTAATTCCTTGTAGAAATGGATATATCCATATAGTTTTGACAGCCCTGAGGCTCCTTTTCTTCCGTTGCACAAAATATATTTCTGTAATATCACATAATCGATCTACTAAATTTTATGTAAATAGGTCAAATCGTTCTTGAGATTTCGTGTCTAGTGTTTGTGTGAATCTTTTCGTCTATAATTTATTTCATGAATTTTTAGTCTCAAAACGACAACAAAAGTTTTATTTTTGACAATATATCTAAATTTATTTCCAATTTTTTTTATATATCCCAATCTCCAAATTATTTTCAAAATTTCCGAATTTTCCAATTATTTTCCAAATTTTCTAATCCAATTTTCTTCCCAAAATTTAATTTTTTCAATAGTAGAACGTATGGTAATCAACGCTTGACGCCTGTGCAAATTTTCAAGTTGATCAGACTTCCTGAAATTGGTGAAAATTGGGTTGACAGACTCGGAAACGGTAAGAGTTACGCAGTCACCTATTAAGTACTTGGGTAGCTAACAAAATGCCGCTTAGAAAGTTTCCAAATTTAAAGTGCTTCCGGAGATAAACAGAAAAAAACGAATTTTCGAAACATCGTTTGTTTTTTCCTTTGTTTGTAGTAGAACTTAAAAATTAATTGCACGTTAGCACCACCTTTCCTCCTCTATAAGATGGCATAATAAGAATTTCAATGTGACAGTTCTTCTATTGCCCTTCATCATCAACTTTATTTATTCTTATGAATACCATATCGAATTTTTGAACAGATGAATAGTTTTTAATTCTGATCCCAAAAATGTGAAACGTCTTATACACTGACATTTTTAAACCCTCAAAAAATGGAATTTCCTAGGTAGACCTTGAAATTAAAAAAATTAAAATGCTTTTACCATAATTGCGGTATACGAAAGAAATGACGAATTTGAGACAAAGGTATACAGACCAAGCTAACAAAAGCGTGTTGAAAATTGTAATGAGCTCAAGTCAAGAAAACTACAACAGTGACAGTTTCCTATTATATCAAATGCTATGGATCATAATTAAGTTCGTAGCCACTTTATTATGATCCCTATCCATATGTTTAAATATTTTCAACACACAACGCAATGCATGAGACAGAAACTCTCTAATTTTGCCGCTAAAGAGTAGTGTGTAACGATAACGATAAAAAAAGTGCAGACGGCGAAAAGTGTTGTGCTTTGAAAGCAGCTTAAAAGCTACTTCCAAGTGAGTCCTTGCCACTAATAATTCAGTTCCTGGCAAGATCAGTTCTCTTTATCGACATAATATCTTATAAAGAAATTCTCAAAAGCTTTAAATTGGTGTGAAGCCCAACAGAGTGTCGATGCAGTTCAAAATGTACTGCCCACCATAATACAAGTGATATCTGATACAGCTTGACAGCTTCTTCAGCATCTGACGGAAGAGTGTTTTCGACATTTGGTTTGGTACATACAGTAATGGACAAAAGTATATAGACAAATTATACATAAATAAATTCATTAGACTCCCTTCAATAAAAAATTAATTGAAAAAAACTGGAACTATGAAGGACAAAAATATATAAACAAAGCAAAGCAATTATAGAAAAAAGAAGCAAAGTTCATTGAATTATAGAAAACCAACCATGTTTGTATTAATATTTTGTAATATAACCATTATTATCAATCACCGCCTGGCATCGTCTCGGCATAGATTGTAGAAGTTTCTTGATATAAGATTCATCAATCTGTCTCCACTTTTGTTCTAAAGCGGAAAAAAGTTCATCCTTTTTTGAATAATATTTATCTCGTATCTGCTTATCTAAGTATTCCCATAGATTTTCAATGGGGTTTATATCGGGAGACTGTGAAGGCCATTTGAGAACTGGTATTTTTTTCATCTAGAAAGAATTTCTTTGTAAGATTTGAAGTGTGCTTCGGGTCATTATCTTGCTGGAAGATTGATCTTAAGGGCATATTGTCTTCCATATATGTCTGTGTATACAAACTTATCCATAATGCCATATATTCTCTGTAAAGGTCCAATCCCAAACCCCGAAAAACACCCCCAAACCATATCAGACCCGCCTCCATCATTGAAAGTGGGCAAAGTGTACTTGGGGTTCAATCTTTGTCCACTAGGAAGTCTAACGTAATGAACACCATCTGATCCAAACATATTGAACTTGGATTCGTCACTGAAACATACCCTCTTCCACAGATGCTCCAATCAAGATGCAACCGTGCAAATTGTAATCGGTTCTTACGGTTTTTCCTCGAGATTAGCGGGCGACGTGCAAATAACTTCAAATCATTTAATCTTCTACTTATAGTTTTCGTAGAAACACTGACAATTCCTTTTGTCTCAATTTCGCTTTTATTTGTGGTGGAGTTTTAAACGGATCGTTGGACGAAATTCCTTTTATTCATCTAACTGATCTAGCATTTAGTTTTCTAGGCCGACCACTTTTCTTAGAGGCTTCCAAGATACATTTTTGTTTATATTTGTTCAATATTGCCCAAACTGATTTACGCTTCAGCTTAAAATTTTTGGCAATGTCGACTTGACGTTGACCATCTTTGTATAACTCAATGATCTTAGTTTTCACATCGAAAGAAATTTCTGGACCACGCGGCATGGTCTTAAAATCACTCAACTTATTCCACAATACTGGATGAACACAAACTAATCCTCTTCTGCCACGAAACTGTACTAAACTATAGTTGAAAAGAATTTGTCTACATATTTTTGTCCCTCATAAAAAAGTGCTTATATTCAGACTTGTATTGTGTTCATTGCAGATAATGTAAAAACAAGTTTTTCTACTAATAACGCATTTGTTTATGGATCAATGAATAATTCGTACTTCGTTTTCTAAAGGTATTTAGGTAAATATTCATATTTCATATATACTTTTGTCCATTACTGTATATAAGTATTACAACTGACTTCCACATTTTGTTCACGGTAGATATAACAATACCATTCAAGTATTTGTCAATAATTTTTATTTGTCATTATTTATTGATGTATGCAATATATTATAAATATAAAACATATATTGTTCTTGTTGTTGTAAACTGTGTTTTCTTAAGTTTAATTTATGAATATTCACGTTGGAATGATGAGGATGAGCTATGCTATGAATCTTACATATTGTATGTAAATAAACTCTTTAGTTTCAAATAAACTATGTTCCTTTTTTTGAATTTCCTGATGAGTAATTCCAGTTGTTTCCTTCAGCGTCTTTTCACAGCAATTGATAGTTTGATTTAAATCACGATTAAAAATCAAAAGCCAAGAAACTTCTATACATGCTGGAGAGGTCTTTCAAAGGATCCGATGTCAACACTTGCGCCTACATTTACAAGGCATTCGTGAGGCCAATTCTTGAATTCGCTGGCCCGGTATGGGACACTGTGCTTCTGCGCGATAGAAATCTCGTCGAATCAGTACAGCGTCGGGCTACTCGTATCCCTTTTGGAGCACGAAGACCAAGCTATGAAGATCGCCTTGAATTATTCAACCTGACCTCATTCTCTGAGCGAAGGCTTCGTGGCGATCTTATAGTTACGTTCAGGATACTTCATGGTTTGATGGGCACCAACCTCATGCATCTATACCGTCTGTCGCGCAGCAATCTATCTGGACACAGCTTCAAACTGCATAAGGAACCATTTAAAACAACAGTCCGACAGTGGTTTCTTCCCAACCGCATATTCAACACCTGGAATAGTTTACCTGAAAGTGTGGTTGGTGCTACTTCAGTTAATAGCTCCAAAGTGCAGTATGATAGCTGGAGGAATGTACAAACTTTATAGCTATGAACTGTCTTTTTTTATTTTTTTCTATTTGATGTATTTGTGTTACGTGTCCGTACACTATATTTACTGCATGAGCTTATAGTACTGTGTACTCTGCTCATCTCAATTATCATAATAATAATAATAATAAACTTGAAAAATCAATTGATTTAAATCATTTTATTCAAATTGTCGCAACCCTACTTTAAAGCGACACCAGAGATTGAAGAAGTATTTCAATATCAAGTAGTTTGCTTCTTGGAAAGTCGAATATCGAAGGTGTTCTTGGTGGCACGATAACACCATAACTCTAAAACGCCATAAATAAACGAATAAGAAAGGCCACCCAGGATTTTGGATCGTATTTCCGTCAATTTATGTATATTGATATTAGCTTTCTAAAATATTGATGTTTTTGTACACTGAGCAGAATGCAAAATTACAACTACACTCGCCGTTTTGGAGAACAAGTATCGCGAGTAACTGTTTTTTTTATGCTGCAGCTATCGTGCGGGTTAACTTAATAAAGATCGGAATGGATTGCTCTACAACGCATGGGCGTACAACCTATTTTTTGAAATTTGCAAAGATGAAATTTATCGAATACTATACTAAGTGACATATAAATCCGAACACCCAGTTTAAATGGTTTTATTTTAATAAAAGTTGGTGAATGTTATTATCCTACTGTAAATAACAAGTGAAAAAATGTTCAGCCTTATCAGCTGGACATTCCGGTTTTTATACTGCTTTTTTTTATTCACTAACGCTCTAAAAATGAATATTTCAGCCGCAGTAAAGGATCAACGTTGGCGGATTTTGGTTCTTGACATCCTTTACGATCGGTTACGATGTCTAGAGTACGGAGACCTGTACGATTTCGTCAACTTAGTGAGTTTGATAGGGGCCGTATAGTGGGACTTCGGCAAGCTGGACTTTCTTTTCGGGCAATTGCAGTTAGAGTGCAAAGAAGTGTAGACACTGTGGTTAGGTGTTGTCAAGCATGGCTTCGAGAAGGCCGTACGCAAAGAGCAAGGGGCACTGGACGCCGCCGTAGAACAACAGACCGTGAAGATCGCCGCCTAGGATTATTGGCCTTAAGGGACCGTTTCTCCACTACCAGGTCCATTGCAAATGAATGGTTTGCAGAACACGGAAGACCTATTGGCATGCGAAGTGTTTACCGACGAATGAGAAGTTTTGGCTTGTTTTCATACCGGCCACACTGGGTCCTCCCTTTAACTCGAGAACACCGACGTAATCGCCTTGAGTGGTGCAGACGACGGTCACCCTGGGATCAGGAATGGAACAGTATTGTCTTTAGTGACGAGTCTCGATTTTGTTTAGGCATGCACGATGGTCGTGCCAGGGTTAGAAGGCGACGTGGTGAAAGGATGAATCCACAGGTTTTTGTTGAAATACATGTTCATCACACTGTTGGAGTTATGGTTTGGGGTGCTATAGCTTATGGTCCCAGGTCACCTTTAATCTTCATCAGAGGTAACATGAACGCGCAGCGTTATATCCACGAAATTCTAGAACCCCATCTTTTACCCTATCTTGACACCCTGGCAGATTCAACTTTCCAACAAGATAATGCCCGACCACATGTTGCAAGAGTCACAATAGACTTCTTTCAACATAATGATGTCACATTGTTACCATGGCCACCAAGATCTCCCGACTTATCCCCAATTGAGTACGTGTGGGATATGATGGGTAGGAGATTGATCAATTTGCAACGTCCTCCTCAGACTCTAGAAGCACTTCGAGAGGAGTTGGTAGTTGCCTGGAATGAGATACCACAGGAGGACATTGACCACCTGATCAGAAGCATGTCTAGGCGCGTTGGAGAATGCGTAGCACATCAGGGTGCATCCACACATTATTAAAGGTCAAAGGGCTTTAAAGCAGTGCAATCATTTTGGAATTTTTATCATTTACTTATTATGCTTCATTAAGTACTTATACAAAATTTTATTAAAATAAAAACATTTAATCTGGGTGTTCGGATTTATATGTCACTTAGTATATATTAAAGGGTCAGTGGTAGTTTATTATTTCAAGATGACGGTTGGACAACATATTGGTATATTTTTTTAAATGGAATGATGTGGTCAGGTTCTCATAAGTACCTTAAAGCTTAAGAATATAAAAGTCATTTTCTTCAAAATGGCGGTTTCATTAACTCTCAAGGTTAAGCGTTTTCTACAATGAATTGCTTATATTTCAACAAAAACATGTCATCTTTCTTATAAAAGATCGTCCTTCGTTGCACATTCCGATGGAGAGAAAGATGATTGATAATCTGTGTTCAGACCTGTAAGTATTCAGGAGATCCTAGATATTTGTGTCTCTATAATGTCGACTGCAATAGGCTGTGATGTTTGGTGTTTGTTTACCTGAAATACTCTAGTATCTAACTCATATTGTTAATATACCAGTATGTTTGGAAACTGGGAGCTTTCCTAATGTCTGGCAAGAAGCAATAATTCTTCCTCTAGCCAAAGTAAAAAATCCCATAACTCTTGATCATTTACGACCCGTCAGCATACTGTGTTTCTTTTCAAAGATATACTAAGTGACATATAAATCCGAACACCCAGTTTAAATGGTTTTATTTTAATAAAAGTTGGTGAATGAATTTATCTTACTGTAAATAACAAGTGAAAAAATTTTCAGCCTTATCAGTTGGATATTCCGGTTTTTATACTGCTTTTTTTTAATTCACTAACGCTCTAAAAATGAATATTTCAGCCGCAGTAAAGAATCAACGTTGGCGGATTTTGGTTCTTGACATCCTTTACGATCGGTTACGATGCCTAGAGTACGGAGACCTGTACGATTTCGTCAACTTAGTGAGTTTGATAGGGGCCGTATAGTGGGACTTCGGGAAGCTGGACTTTCTTTCCGGGCAATTGCAGTTAGAGTGCAAAGAAGTGTAGACACTGTGGTTAGGTGTTGTCAGGCATGGCTTCGGGAAGGCCGTACGCAAAGAGCAAGGGGCACTGGACGCCGCCGTAGAACAACAGACCGTGAAGATCGCCGCCTAAGATTATTGGCCTTAAGGGACCGTTTCTCCACTACCAGGTCCATTGCAAATGAATGGTTTGCAGAACACGGAAGACCTTTTGGCATGCGAAGTATTTACCGACGAATGAGAAGTTTTGGCTTGTTTTCATACCGGCCACACTGGGTCCTCCCTTTAACTCGAGAACACCGACGTAATCGCCTTGAGTGGTGCAAACAACGGTCACTCTGGGATCAGGAATGGAATAGTATTGTCTTTAGTGACGAGTCTCGATTTTGTTTAGGCATGCACGATGGTCGTGCCAGGGTTAGAAGGCGACGTGGTGAAAGGAGGAATCCACAGTTTTTTGTTGAAAGACATGTTCATCACACTGTTGGAGTTATGGTGCTATAGCTTATGGTTCCAGGTCACCTTTAATCTTCATCAGAGGTAACATGAACGCGCAGCGTTATATCCACGAAGTTCTAAAACCCCATCATTTACCCTATCTTGACACCCTGGCAGATCCAACTTTCCAACAAGATAATGCCCGACCACATGTTGCAAGAGTCATAATAGACTTCTTTCAACATAATGATGTCACATTGTTACCATGGCCACCAAGATCTCCTGACTTATCCCCAATTGAGCACGTGTGGGATATGATGGCTAGGAAATTGCTCAATTTGCAACGTCCTCCTCAGACTCTAGAAGCACTTCGAGAGGAGTTGGTGGTTGCCTGGAATGAGATACCACAGGAGGACATTGACCACATGATCAGAAGCATGCCTAGGCGCGTTGGAGAATGCGTAGCACATCAGGGTGCATCCACACATTATTAAAGGTCAAAGGGCTTTAAAGCAGTGCAATCATTTTGAAATTTTTATCATTTACTTACTATGGTTCATTAAGTACTTATACAAAATTTTATTAAATTAAAACCATTTAAACTGGGTGTTCGGATTTATATGTCACTTAGTATATTAGAAAAAGCTGTCTATCTCCAACTAATTGAATATTTAGAAATGAACAATTTACTTCCTGTCCATCAGTCTGGATTTCGTGCTGGACACAGTACAACTTCTTCACTTCTCCATTTGACAGACAATATCTTAAATAATATGGACAAACATGTTAATACAGTTTTAGTTATGGTCGACTCCTTTAAGGCGTTCGACACTGTTAACCATAAAAATTTTTTGAGTAAGTTAAAGTATATGGACTTTCTGACATTCCGCTTAATTTTTTTGAAAATTACTTAAGTAATCGTAAACAAAAGGTGAAGACAGCTAGATGTGTCTCATCTTCTGTTGCCGTTTCTTCAGGTGTTCCTCAGGGCTCTGTCTTAGGTCCTTGACTGTATTTGATATATACTTTTGATTTACATTCATGTATTGTGCTATACAAACTTACACGCATGTTACGACCCTTTCTTTTCATTTTGACTTGTCTCATCTGGATGAAGTGTCATATAAGATAAATTGTAGTCTTGCCAACATCACCGATTTTTGTAAAAGACACATGCTGAAGATTAATCCGGATAGGAGTACTTGTATACTTTTTATCCTAAACATTTGCATAATAGAGTAAGCGACAGAATTGCATTGAGCAACAACAACGAGCTCATTCCTATTGTGGAACAAGCAAAAAATCTTGGAGTCATCGTCGACTCTAGTTTAAGATTTGACAAACATATGTGTCATCTATCGAAGTCCACCTACATCAAATTAAGACTGCTATATGATAACAGATTCATTTTGAACTTTAAAACACGTAAGAAGCTAGTTTGAAAGTCTGATAGTGTCCAGCCTTAACTACGCTTTAAACTTATACTATCTTTGTCTTGACTCGATGAATCGGTGTAGGATCCAAAGAATGCAACACAACTGCTGTAGGTTTGTGTATGGTCTTCGAAAATATAGTCATGTCTTCTCTAAGATTAAGGAGTTGAAATGTCTGAAAATGGATCAACAATTTGAATACAGTCTTAAGGTATTTGTGCATAAGATGTTGTGTACTAAAAAGTCCATCTACCTCCATAGTAAATTGGTAACTAGAGGAATCATTAATCATAGAAATCTGAGGCATGATAATAATCTGACACTTTCAATGCTGTGCGGTTTTACAACTCAACCGACCCTGCCCGGAGAAGCAAAGGTGTAGTAACATTCAGGAAGATGGTTAAAAATCAGCTGTTAGATGTATCATAATTAGTTGTTACTATCTTTATGTTTGTTTTTTGTGTTGTCATCCGTTCAGTATAGGTTCTGGACTGTTTCGTTTTTAGTAGACCTATATAGCGCGGATTTATCAATTCATTGTATTTTTCCCCTTTATTATTAGCTCACTTAGTTGAAAGCCAGATCGATGTATTTATTTTTAGGTTGCATGTATGACTTTGAATTGTATATACATATTTAAGCACATAATGGGGTTGAGTGTAAGAGTAGCCAACTGGCTAAACTTCGCCCTATTGTTGTGTTGCTAATAAAGACACTTATTATTATTACTATTATTATCATTATAACATCCTGTTATAGCCTTTCGTCGTTTTCAGATTTTCGCATTTTAAAATGAAGGAAGGAGGGGCCATAAGGGTAGTTTTCGACCTGATACAATTCTAATAAAAAAAACAAACACTAAGTTTTTTTTCGTGTATATCCCCCTAGCTAGGATAAAGGTCAGTTCAATGTCAATTTTAGCTGAAATATTGAGATTACAAAGTAAGTAGTCAGTTATTTGGCACTTGACCCATTAGTTTTTGGCGTCGCTGAGTTCGAATCCGAGTTCAGTTTATCTATGCCAGGTCATTTTAATGGCGTTACGAGCTCATTTCAAGGTCATCTCGAAAAGAACATTCAGACTTGATCTCCCGGCAGTTCCTTAACTTTAACTCAAAATAATTTTAAATTGCCCTTTAAATAACTTAATATGGAAAAACTGATCAGATTCGGTCTCGGCGTTCCCAAAAACCTTGAAATGACCTTCACCCTGACCAGTAAGAGATTCATATGGGCGCTGTTTGTGGCCACGTCGCTTTGCTATTTATTATATACGCTTTTGATCAATATTGTATTAAGTCCGTCTGCCACGATACGAAATTATGTTCATAATTTGATACCAAATTTTGTGAGAACATTCGTTACTGAGTTTAGTTCCCAGTTTTGTTTACAAATTACAATCCTGTCTGATACGTAAAAAAAATTTTTTTACTAAATTTTATACTAAATTTCGCACGAAATCATGCGCAGTCGGTAGAAAAAAAATATAACTAATTTTCAACTTCGAACAGCCATTTATCATCTCAAAGTCAAAAATTTAGCCCTAAATTTGATCATACAAAATTATGTCTGACACTATCCTTAATTTTGTACGAAATTTAGCGTACTAAATTTAGCACAAAATTTCTCCTTCCTACGTAGGAATTTAGTACAGGCAAACTATGCAAATATTAGATGAAATGGTTCCCTGACATCGGTTACGATAAGGGGGACTCAGTTAAGGGACCGTTACGCATTCTAATGTGTTCTTTCTTTAGATTTCTATAAACATGCTGGCTGGCCGCCCAATCCATTGTACATAAGTAAAACGAAAGTCACGGCTGGAATCATACGTCGACTTTCGTCGCTAAGCGGATGGTACTTAGCCAGTGTTGCCATTTGTACACCCTACAATGCTTGAGCTGTGTAGCATTAGCGGTAACATGCTTAATATTGTGGAAGTACATACTCTGGTAAAACGGAAAGTGGATGGTCAAGTTAGATATCCGATGTTGCAGTGTTGCCATTTATACTTCCGGTGATGCCTGAATTGTGGCGGCTATGATCGTGCTGTGTCAGAATAACGATATATGTTAGCGTTCGATATTGCATACGCCCTGATCTGGTACTGCTTAATTAAATTTTGCGTTTCACATCACAATCGGGCAATGGACATTACAAATTACAACGGTTAAAACATATCTTACAACCACGTGTCATCAAGTACAACTTTTCTTACGCTGAGTACCGCCGCACAGCTGCAAGATTATTATTATAATATTCATTCATGATTAAATTGGAAATGCCAAGGTAACCCATATTGAAAGATGTTAATTAATTCATTCATTATTTCGTCGATGTTGACAACGCCTAACTGTTGCTTCCACTCGGAGAAATTACTGGTAGGGTTAAACAGGAGGAACTTTCATGTACAGGGTGCGTCATCTATTACTTTTCTTTCTATTTGAAAAATTTCTTTATTGATAAATGAAGGTTGGTTTGTGCCATTTATGTATGAAAAATAACATCAGTCATGTGACCACTGCGGCTTCGTTTACAGGCCAACATCCGTACATCAAAATTTTCAATGACTTTTCCCAGAATAATCGGATCTATGGGATCATCATACCAGTCGCGGTGTTCCGGCATTAGGCTTCTGCCTGCGCGGCTGCTTCGATATAAAAAAAAACCTTGGTCTTATGAATCTAGGTTTGGTAACCGTTCACAGTGTACAATTTTCCACCCAATGAATCTTAAATTCTCAGATAAGAGTCTGATTAACTCTAAACCCGTAACAGCAGATCCATAAACTTTCCTTGTTCAATAAAATCTGTAACAGTCATTTTTTTAAGCAAGGCAGATCGGTCGTATTTTGTTGAGTATTGTAAAGGATCGATAAATATAGCCTCAATGAGAGAAAAGATTCTTAACGAAAAAGAAAAAGCTACTACTGGTAGTATCTACTTGGTGTAATTTACGTAGATGGAGAAGCATGGAACGGTTCCGATTATAAAAGGCGATTGCGGCGTACTAATAAACTCATTAAAGTCTACTAAAGTATGGTAAAAGTGCCGATTGTCGTGTCGAATATATATTTTACGTTCTCATTTAGTTTCTGCGGAGAATACGTGGAAAAAGTGTAACTCGATCGGTAGCATCGGCTCTTTCAAATTTAAATTGGATTGTACAGATTCGGACTAGGACGGATCTGTAGTGTCTTTTTTTATGCCGAAGCAGTCGAGTCGGCAGAAGCCTGAACACCGGGGCACTGCGCTTAGTATAAGGAGCTTAAAGTCACTTTGCTAATCTGATGTTTGGAGTGCCTTAGTAGAACTAGGAAAAGAATCCTCAGGCAGATTGTTGCATAATCTCGACAAACCAGGGAGAAAGGAGTGGTCTTACCGGCTAGTTCTGGATGTACGAACTTCTACACCATTAGGATCATAGGCCGGAATCGTACGGATCTGCCAGGAAGGCTCATCGCCTAGTTTCATCACGAAGGCGACCTCTGAGGAGTACAGCCCGTTGACACAGCGGCAGAAGAGAGCTAGATCGCCGGCTTCCCGTCGGTGCGAAAGGGTCTCGAGACTGTCCATTAGAGAAGAGTCACTGACTCTGAACAACATTGAACATTGATAATGTAGTCAGGCCGGCAGCTCCCCAAACATGTGAGCCATACTAGTCTTATCTAGCAACATCATACGTGTTTTATACGCGTCTGACGAAAAATAACTGATCATTAGTGGATAGAGTTTATATGTTCTGGAACGACCTCAGTTGTCGACCTTCGATGCCGACCTTGACGTCACATGACCATGAAATGTCAATGACCTCGAAATTGCTTGAGCTTGAACCCGCGACCTCGAAATTGTAACTGATCTCGATCTTGAAGTCAGACGAATCCCCTTCAGCTTCCAAAGTCATTTACAATATAAGGGCCGTTTATTTTGTTAAGATCATCCACAATTTCAAGGACGAGCAAACTCAAGGTGATTAGACTTGTCAGGTCACTGACATCTGAGATCTTTTCGGGTTTTAAAGTCACGGTCATTTACATTTTCATGGTCGCCCGACTCCAAGGTGAAAACCGTTTACAATTTCAAGGACACACCGCCTCAAGGTCATTGGCATTTCGGGGCGCCTTCTTTCAAGGCCATTCCGTCTTGCGATTCCAAGGTCATTGCCATTTCATGGTCGTGCGAGGTCAAGGTCGGCACCAAAGGTCGGCGGCAACCGAGGCCGCTCCGGAACATATAAGTCCTATCTATGTATTATTGTTAACATTTTATTATTATCTGGCCCTTGTAGACAGTGAGGAGGTTATGTGGAGGGAAATACTTCGTAGTCCTGAACAAATAGCCTATAGTATGTTTCTTCCAGCAGCTGCCGTAATTGACGATCAGCTGAAATAAACGGCTCTTTAACGATTCATTATCTCAATTTCCTGGGACTCAACTCAACAAAGAAGGACATCTCATTGTATGGGGCAACACTCCAAATATATTGGTAGGTGTACTGTAACAAAAACGTCGTTTTTACCTATTAAACTTCAATTTATTACTCTAGCGATAAATTAGTATAACACTTGCAACTGATTTATTACAAATGTAGGACTATGTCGACTGGACTATCGTCCGCTGTCGGTCGACTCTCCCTCTCTCTCTCTCTGCACTCGTATATTTATCTTCGAGTCGACAAAGTCAGAAAGGTTTTGTCCAGAACTTGAGCCTTCGTCAAAGCTGGTAGATGGCGATCGATGTTTTTACCTGAGCGTCGATACTGCTAGGGTGTGTCATTGTTACTGAAAGTTCTAGTTACGATGGCGTTACAGTATGATGTTAAGCATAGATGGTAGAAACTTATGCGGATTTTCACTTTCAATTGAATTGGGTGTCATAAATACAAATATGGTTGAATATGTTGATCAATGCCTTCTTGATGTACTTCCTTGATACAAAAAGGATCTAGTCCAGCTCTGCGTTCGCGTGTATGCGAATGTTCCTGGAGCACGCACCGTGAAAAAAGGGACGATCTCGGCGACAAATCACAAAAATTTATTTATCTCCATTGGTGATTTGCATAGTGTGATTTAAATTGTCCGACATGACAATGTACGCTCCGCACGCGATTTGATATTTAATCGCGGGCAGATTAAATGTCATTATGTCAAGTGGAGAGATGTAGGTGAGACAGTCTCGCTGATTCGCCGATCAGGCGAGATGGGGGCGTTTTCTGACACTTATTGGGCTATTTCGAAGTTTTAAATACGCATCCGAGTGGCGCCTGTACTCATACTGTTAGGCAGGTGCTCAAGGGTCTTGAGGTTGTAAAATTTGACTTTAGTCTGAAATTTGGCATGGTAGTGTTGCGTCCAGAAATGGAAACATCAATCCTCAACTTACCTTAAACTATTGGCGTTCTGAAAATATGTAAAAATACTCGGCTTTTCTTAAAAACAGTGAATAAGTTTGGTGATATCTTGAATTAAAAGTGACGTATGCGTCTCAAACTAAGGTAAATCATCCTAAAAAGATCCTGTTTTCAACGTAATACTCCAATTTATTCCCTAAACTTTATTTTACTGCGGATCATTTTGATTTTGAGTATTTCTATCAAGTTTCATATTATATCCTTGCATACAGGGCGGCTGACGTAGAACTCGCTTAAAGTCTACAAATTGTACAATATACAGAGTGGTCTACCATATTTGAGTAGCAAGTTGGTATCTACTTCCGATTCAACCGGCAGTGATACCATTCTAAAGCATCTTCGAGCAACTGCTCTAGCTAGTTATACCGCACCCCAAATTTTTATAGATGCCTTACGTCAACTTTATCTGTTAAAACCAGAAACACCTTTTTCGCTGACATTGAAATTTTAGGTAGAAATACATACGGCCTTGTAGTTTGGAGATTTTTCTTCAAGACTAGACTGCCAAAGAGTTCAAGCAAATTTTGAGAAACGTCAACCCAAGAAAACATAAATTTCATAGATAAATATAGCTTGTCCATAACTAAGCATTCCGATTTCATAGACACCCAATCATGGACAGCTGTTACGTGCTTTTTGGCTACTTGTCAGCATGGGCGAGGCTTGATCTCTGGGACAACGAACGACAAACTATCATCTATCCAAGGTATGATGATGATCACTAGGAGTTGCCAATGCTGGCGGTATAGTAGATATAGACTCTCTTAGTATTCGACTCTGTTAATAGATGGCGATTTGTGTTGTTATACTTCGATAGCCGACTCGGATATGAACTTAAGCACTTCCTGCTATCTCTTAGGATCCAGCTCGTGGTGGATTCAGTTAGACCAGAGTTCCCCAAACTTTTTTGTAGACCCCTTGCCATGTTTTTCCGTGTTGAGTAGACCCCCTACTTACCTGATATTGACTTCCTGTAAATTTCTAACTGTAGTGAAGTTTAGTGTTAAAAACTTAAAGTAAAAACACATGTTAACTTATACATTTACTAATCGAATTTAAATTAAAACTGCTCAAAATAAAAATTGTTATCTGTTATGTAGAATATACGTAACATTAAATAAACAGGTGTCTGACCAATAAGTGCCCGCATTGAAAAAAAATAAGAGGGATAAAATAAAAAAAAAACTGAAAAATAATAAAAAAACAGTTTTTTACTTAAAATAGTACAATAAGCGAGTTCGTTTATTAATTATAACATAAACGTATGTTCTACAATAATTTCACTGTTAGTTTGATTAAATTCCGCTTCTTATACGTTTAAGTTATCTAAAAATAGGCAAAAAGTTAACGAATTTTTAGTATGTACCTATCATTGAATTTTCAGAATAATTTAAAAAAAAATATATTCTATAAAGGGGGGTTCTTTAAAAAAATCAATGCGGGCACTTATCCCCAATGCGGGCATTTATTGGTCAGACACCAATAAACATAAAATAAACTATAAATAAAATAACATAAGCAATAAGTCAACATTTTTAGTGAGAAGGATGAATCTGATGCTTTAATAATAAATTATCAACATTTGGCGTCAATTTTGTAAGGGTTAGTCTTAAATCTCCTCGGCTAATGATGTCCAGTCTGTTTCTTTTTTCGTTAGGAGATTGGTAACAGCGCTGAACCCTCTTTCCACTAGGTATGACGATGGAAAGGAAATTAAAAATTTCCTCGCTATATTCCATAATACGGGATAAGTAACGGGTATGTTGTTTTGCAGCCAGAATTGCTGATATCCGTTCTTAAACTGAAACTTAAGTTCTTCGTTTGTACTTAGTTCAGTCAGTTCCTCTTGTATTATGACATTCGTTTCTTCTGTCACCATATGGATTAATTATCCACGGTGGTATTACCATAGTCAAAATATTCTTTTAATGATATCAGATGCAGGTTTGTGTAAAACAGTTTTTAAACCCTCTTCAACGGCTGGCAAAATTAACTTCTCTTCCATAGTATGCGGTTTTCCGGATTTTGCTATAAGTAACAAGATATTGTAAGATGCCCGCAAACCATCATGTTCTTTGTGACGTCGAAGCGAACATTCTGTCCAGTTTAGGTCTCTTCTGAAATTTATCTTTGAGTGTTTGAAAGTATTTCAAATCTTTCTCTGTTTTATCAGGGTGGCATCTTCTCAGATGATCTTGCAGTTTAGATGGTTTCATAGCGTCATTGCCCAAAACTTTGTTGCATAAAAGGCACATAGGTGATTGTTTGTCCGGCAATGATGGAATGAAGCCAAATTTCAAATAATCTACACTGTACTGTCTACATTTCTTTTTAGATTCGGACATGGCATCAGTCATCTGTGGGCAAAATTAAATTATTTAAATAAGACAGAAAATCCAGCAGCTGTATATTAAATAATTCGAACATCTTGCAACAATTAGGTCGAATTACGGAGATTGCACTGTAATTATATTACCGATTGCTAAAACTTTCAAAAAGAAGCTATTGAGGAGTATTCGTGTAATTTTGCATGATTGAATATTTAACTACTAATAACTAGAGTCATGATTGGCGTAATTTATCTATCTTTGCTAACTACGAGTACAAAACTAAAATTTGATAAAAAATAATGTACTTACTTTTCTCCAGCACTCTCAAACAAAATAACACTGACTCACTATAATTTGTGTGATATACTATCTGTTTATATTTTTTTAAATATCTTCTTAGCACTTTCCTTTTCAAGATTCAGGAAACGAATAAACGTATTTGTCCCACATTCGTATTTATAGAGTGACGAATTGAACAAGTCAGTGCAAGGTAGCGAAGCTCTGAGACTGCGACTCTCAGGTTTTTACAAGTTCAAAATGTATTGCGACCACAAGGCGAATACCAACATCCTACAACTTACACAATTTTATAAACATATATAATACATTTTTTACTTCATAGGTACTTTTATAAATAATGTATATGTTTTGATATTATAAAATAGTATGATGTCAGTAAATAGGTACTATCAGTGTATGTGTTGAGATTCACTATCGTGGACCCCCATATTCATTTCATGGACCCCCAATTTTTTTTTCATAGACCCCTAGAGGTCGATATAGACCACTTTGGGAATGAATGAGCTAGACTATCAATGATAAATGCCGTGTTTAAGGCGCAAGCACCTGGAAATGATAGATAAGGGAAAGACGAACGGTTTTTTCCATCTTTCTGATCTATACATAAATACCGCCTACTCATTTCATGTGTATTATTGAGCCTCGTGTGAAGCTTATCTTTAACATCACTAATTAAATCGAAAGCTTATAACAAAAAATGAGCCAACACTGTTACCAATAAAAATTCTTCGTAAATAACTGAGCCCTGCTTGTGCCATATATAAGACATGCCAAGCACTTACATGTAAGACAGCGCCAGAGTATACAGACGGCGAAAGTAAGGTCACTCAAGGAAAGCCTTGCACGTTCGGCGTCCTTGAAGTGTTACCAGTGCGACAGTCGAAGGTGAAATTTCTCACCAACCGCCGGCCGAACAATCACACATAGTACGTCTGATAGCAATGAAACTGGATGCGGATGTTTTACTACATTTTTCAAAAACTCGCTGAGAGTTACCTACTACTAATGTGGTAACGTTTTCTTATTGAGACTTTATACGCATGACAGTTTCACCAGACCAATTCTTTGAGCATTGCTACAAATCTGTTTTTAACGAATTGAAATGATACAAGAAAATATCATGTTTCTCACAAGAGTCAATGTATATTTGACTGAGCTGATAATGCTATGCTATGTCCTGACGTTTTAAAAATCGCAAGAGTCATTCCCATTTTCAAGAAACGGGATGAGGGAGATATTTTCAACTACCGTCCAGTGTCACTACCGCCAATCCTCTCAAAAATCCTTGAAAAATGCTTGGCGGTAAGGATTGCTGAATATTTTCAAGAGCATTGCCTCTTCTCTGAGCATCAGTTTGGCTTTCGAAAAAACAAAGGCACTATTCTTGCGGTGCTGAACCTGCTCTCAAATATTATGGAAGCATTCGAAGTATATCGCATCATTATTTGTGGCCTTGAGTAGAGCCTTCGATCGTGTATCACATACGATCTTTCTTCAAAAGCTGGAGGCATATAAATTTTCCAATCCCAGCATACAGGTACTCAGATCATATATTGAAAACCGACACCAGAAAGTGCAACTTAGGGATGTCGTGTCATCAGATAGAGAGAGATGAAAGTAGGGGTGCCATAGGGCTCAGTCCTGGGCCCCGTACTTTTTTTTGATATACATCAATGACTGACCGGCATGTCACAACAATGCAGTTTACATGCTCTTTGCTGATGATACTACAATTTTCATACATGGAGCAGGGTCTGTTGGATGAGATCAGCAACCTGTCAAATTTTTCAGTGGTTTTCTCATGTAGAAGCGGTTTGTAAGACGCTGCGGGAAACAGTTTTTCTGCTCCATATCTAATGAGGTTCTAATATCAGCATACTATGGACATGGACTCTTTCATTTTGTAATGAGCTATGGGATTATGGCACGGGGTGGAGCAGCTCTATAAGAATACCAGCAGGATTGTCTTTTCGGGAGGACTGAAGGGAAGGCTTTGTCAAATTGAGGGTATTGACTTTTCCTGCCATTTTTGTTCTGGAAAGTATATTGTTTGTCACAAAAATGAAGAAACGGTTCACTCTTCAGAGCGAGATACATAAATTTCAAACAAGAAATGGGAATAAGATCAGACCTATCTTCCAACTGAGGAAATGACAAAACTGACCAGAATTTATTGCTGTCAAATTATACAATAAACTACCTCCGCAGACCAAAAGTCTTGAAATAAATAACGTCAAAAGTAGTGTTAAGCAATATCTCCTACAACGACACCGGTTTTGAATGTATGTACAGTGTGCTTTAAGGTTTTAAGACATTTCTGTGAATGTATCAAAAATGACATATGCTCATACAACGACTGTATCTTGCATGAAGAAATGATTTGATTTTAATATTTGTTATGAATCTTCTTAGGCACTAGACAGTAGGTTTCACGTCACAAAAACATGTGTCAATATAATACCATGAAAATATGCAAATTCCAAAGGAAACCATTTTATTGTATTAACATTTTTAGCTTACATCTTCAATAGCTTGATACATATTTAAATTCTTGAAATGGGTGGTAATAGCTACATTGTTAAGACAATATAAAAGATAATGATGCTAATTTTATACGTAGCGCAACATGGAAATTAGAACAAAGAAATAAATAGATAGCTGCTGTAAGTAGGAAAGAGTAGGAAACATAGCCCAATTAAAATTTTATGTTTACTGTACTGTGTGCAAAAATTACAACAAAATCAACATTAAAGGTACTCACATTTAATTATGGTTTGTAGGGGGTTTGTGTCCCAGACATTTGTTTTATATTAGAAAGTAGCTTCAGTGGCGAATCCAGGGGATGTCCAAGAGGTCCAGATAAATTCATAATATCGGAGTTTAAAAAATGCATGGTTTTCAATTTGCGACGCTCTTAAGACAGACATCCTCCTGGAAATGAATCCTGACCTCCTCTCGCAGCACTTTTTTCATATGCACCCTTCTGAAAATATTTTCTAGATCTGCCTTGATTAGCTTTATCTGTTATGCTGCTAACTTATTCCTTTTTTGCATAGGTTGAAGCTGAAAGTCTGAATTATGTTTTTTGGATTCAAATCCACGTATTATCAGATTTTTATTCAAGTACGCAAACTACGCAGTTTAATATGGAGCACAACCTTGTTAAGTATTTTCATTCGGATTTATTTAATTAAAACGAAAAAAATGCCTAATTGCCAAGAATTGAATCGTTAGGAGTCCCGAATAATTATGGCCACTAGGCGGCGCTGTCATCGGGTAGTCAGCGAATCGTCAAAATGAAAGCGGGCTACCGGAGTGCTCTACGTAATAAGACGGATTTGTAGTGGGAAGCGCATGCTTTGTTATGTAGGTTTGCGTATGGTGAATACTAAGTGACATATAAATCCGAACACCCAGTTTAAATGGTTTTATTTCAATAAAAGTTGGTGAATGTATTTATCTTACTGTAAATAACAAGTGAAAACATTTTCAGCCTTATCAGTTGGACATTACGGTTTTTATACTGCTTTTTTTTAATTCACTAACGCTCTAAAAATGAATATTTCAGCCGCAGTAAAGAATGAACGTTGGCGGATTTTGGTTCTTGACATCCTTTACGATCGGTTACGATGCCTAGAGTACGGAGAGCTGTACGATTTCGTCAACTTAGTGAGTTTGATAGGGGCCGTACAGTGTGCAAAGAAGTGTAGACACTGTGGTTAGGTGTTGTCAGGCATGGCTTCGAGAAGGCCGTACGCAAAGAGCAAGGGGCACTGGACGCCGCCGTAGAACAACAGACCGTGAAGATCGCCGCCTAAGATTATTGGCCTTAAGGGACCGTTTCTCCACTACCAGGTCCATTGCAAATGAATGGTTTGCAGAACACGGAAGACCTATTGGCATGCGAAGTGTTTCCTGACGAATGAGAAGTTTTGGCTTGTTTTATACCGGCCACACTGGGTCCTCCCTTTAACTCGAGAATACCGACGTAATCGCCTTGAGTGGTGCAGACAACGGTCACTCTGGGATCAGGAATGGAACATTTGTCTTTAGTGACGAGTCTCGATTTTGTTTAGGCATGCACGATGGTCGTGCCAGGGTTAGAAGGCGACGTGGTGAAAGGAGGAATCCATAGTTTTTTGTTGAAAGACATGTTCATCACACTATTGGAGTTATGGTTTGGGGTGCTATAGCTTATGGTTCCAGGTCACCTTTAATCTTCATCAGAGGTAACATGAACGCGCAGCGTTATATGCACGAAGTTCTAGAACCCCATCTTTTACCCTATCTTGACACCCTGGCAGATCCAACTTTCCAACAAGATAATGCCCGACCACATGTTGCAAGAGTCACAATAGACATCTTTCAACATAATGATGTCACAGTGTTACCATGGCCACCAAGATCTCCCGACTTATCCCCAATTGAGCACGTGTGGGATATGATGGGTAGGAGAGTGCTCAATTTGCAACGTCCTCCTCAGACTCTAGAAGCACTTCGAGAGGAGTTGGTGGTTGCCTGGAATGAGATACCACAGAAGGACATTGACCACCTGATCAGAAGCATGCCTAGGTGCGTTGGAGAATGCGTAGCACATCAGGGTGCATAGACACATTATTAAAGGTCAAAGCAGTGCAATCATTTTGAAATTCTTTTCATTTACTTATTATGCTTCATTAAGTAATTATACAAAATTTTATTAAAATAAAACCATTTAAACTGGGTGTTCGGATTTATATGTCACTTAGTATAGTTTGATAGCAGAATGCGCCTACTATTCGTAGTCTGTACACTTTGGACAGTGCTCGCATCCTCTTATTGATGTATGACGAGATTGGCCCAATTCCCACCAAGCCTTGATGGGTTGAAAAAAATGCGAATCATTGTCTCATCGCAAATGTAACGATAAATATTTGTCCTTAAACATAAAAAAGAGAAAAACCACACATGCATTATTTAACTTTCACCGGCCAAATATCTCAATGCATTATCTTAATGTTATGGATGAATTGGCACATTTGCTAAAGATGTATATGCATGTATATTGCTCTGGATATTTTTTACTTTTATGAGGACCGCATTTTTTAATCATTAAGTACGAGGGATACTTCAGCGAATTTTACGGGAGTCTGAATATTTCAGCTCCTGGCTGCCTACTAAATGGAGAAGAAACAATGATGGAACCGAGGAATTTCGGGCTCTTAGGTCCTTGTTTACCCTAAGCACTAGGTATCATTTTAATAATTTTCCTTACCTCATTTCTATTTATATTGTGGATCCATCATATATTTTATTATTGACAGCTCTACGGTCGGTCAGCCCACGCTATATGAAGCTGTGCGATGGAAGTTGGACGCTAATATGATCACATCCTAACATCAAGTGTGGTCATTTTAACTATCAATTTCTACAACAAACACACCTACGCATAACTTTAAATTGATTCATAAAAAGGAAATATCTCTGTCAGTATTTTTTACGAGTAATAAAGCTGTCTACTCCAATGAACATCCAAGAAACACAACTAGTGTTCCTTTATAGCCTATATATTTTTATCAGGAACATCGCCTATACGACCGAACAACAACTGCGTCAAAACAATCTAGATCTTCATTATACCTATAGTATAGGGGCCAAAAGGTGATATTCTGCTGTAGCATGATACAATTATTCATTCCCTGTATACCAGGACTCTGATGTTCCAGGCACAAAGTTGAATAAATGCACAGTCCCTCTTTGTGTACCAATTCCTGGCTCTTTGATTTTGATTCCTCTTTGCAAATGATCTACAATCTTACAACATAACACTTTGCGCTGATAGTACAACCATAACATAAAATCCCGATCAATTCTGATATTGTTACCATCTGTGACCCAACAGAATGTCTTGGTCTACGTTGACAGCGATGTTATTTGTAAGAAACTAACAGAAACTGCTGCTTACACCTAAAAGAGTGACTGGATATTAGTCAGTTGTTGAGAGTCTATTTTGCATTGGTATGTTCTCAAATATCGTTCCTCGTAACACTGTGGGATAATTAATCCTTGACCATGCGAGTATTTATTGTACCAGAAAGAATTATTCCCTTAAAGTTTGGTTTAAAACCTTTGGAATCATGTTGGAAATAATTCAATACTTACAAGATACTCTACCATCGGTGTACATTTACAAATGAAAAGTTCATTGAACACATATCAAAAAAAGTATCAGGTACTTAAATATAGTATCAGAAGTAGCAACTCATTAAAATCTATAAAGCATAATACACCTTTGTATGTAAGTATTCCGTTTTACACGGGTCAAAAACTTTACAATTCTTTGTCAATATCTATGAAATATTCTAAAAGTGATTCTCCATTCAATAATTTTTAAATCGTTAAATTATGTATTATTTGTCTTTGTAATGTTTATCTACCTGTTTATGTGTTCATGTATGTCCAAGATACGTTTTATCAATCATCATAAATGTCAATGTTTTAACCTATTTATTCTACCATGATATCATGTCCAATATCAGTAAAGATCTAAAGGATGATTGAATTTATTATTATTATTATTATTGTAATTGATAGACAGCGCAAAGGTGAAATTTAGAGTAGTCAAGGAAAAGCATAAGATTTTTTTCCTGGTGCCCCAGTACGCCGCAATCCTGAACACCTGAAATCACGAAAAACATAGAAAAACATTGATGCAGGCAATTGAATACAAGTGTTGAAGAATTGAATCACCAGTTCGTTATCAATGTATTTGGGAAGATTTTCGAGAAGTGTTTGAATAACAGACTTTGTTCTCTTCTTGAGAAGTATGACATAATATCGAACTGTCAATTTGGGTTCCGCAAAAATTGCAATACAGAGCTATCTCTACAAGAACTTACAGGACAAGTGCTCGAAATTAAGGAGAATTATTCATAGGTTTTTCATTCTTAGGAATATTTTATGCAGAAAGAGTCTTCTCTCAATATGTACTAAGTGTACATATAAATCCGAACACCCATTTTAAATGGTTTTATTTTAATAAAATTTTGTATAAGTACTTAATGAAGCATAATAAGTAAATGATAAAAATTTCAAAATGATTGCACTGCTTTAAAGCCCTTTGACCTTTAATAATGTGTGGATGCACCCTGATGTGCTACGAATTCTCCAACGCGCCTAGGCATGCTTCTGATAAGGTGGTCAATGTCCTCCTGTGGTATCTCATTCCAGGCAACCACCAACGCCTCTCGAAGTGCTTCTCCTACCCATCATATCCCACAAGTGCTCAATGGGGATAAGTCGGGAGATCTTGGTGGCCATGGTAACAATGTGACATCATTATGTTGAAAGAAGTCTATTGTGACTCTTGCAACATGTGGTCAGGCATTATCTTGTTGGAAAGTTGGATCTGCCAGGGTGTCAAGATAGGGTAAAAGATGGGATTCTAGAACTTCGTGGATATAACGCTGCGCGTTCATGTTACCTCTGATGAAGATTAAAGGTGACCTGGAACCATAAGCTATAGCACCCCAAGCCATAACTCCAACAGTGTGATGAACATGTCTTTCAACAAAAAACTGTGGATTCCTCCTTTCACCACGTCGCTTTCTAACCCTGGCACGACCATCGTGCATGCCTAAACAAAATCGAGACTCGTCACTAAAGACAATACTGTTCCATTCCTGATCCCAGAGTGACCGTTGTCTGCACCACTCAAGGCGATTACGTCGGTGTTCTCGAGTTACAGGGAGGACCCAGTGTGGCCGGTATGAAAACAAGCCAAAACATCTCATTCGTCGGTAAACACTTCGCATGCCAATAGGTCTTCAGTGTTCTGCAAACCATTCATTTGCAATGGACCTGGTAGTGGAGAAACGGTCCCTTAAGGCCAATAATCTTAGGCGGCGATCTTCACGGTCTATTGTTCTACGGCGGCGTCCAGTGCCCCTTGCTATTTACGTACGGCCTTCTCGAAGCCATGCCTGACAACACCTAACCACAGTGTCTACACTTCTTTGCACTCTAACTGCAATTGCCAGAAAAGAAAGTGCAGCTTCCCGAAGTCCCACTATACCCCTATCAAACTCACTAAGTTGACGAAATCGTACAGGTCTCCGTACTCTAAGCATCGTAACCGATCGTAAAGGATGTCAAGAACCAAAATCCGCCAACGTTGATTCTTTACTGCGGCTGAAATATTCATTTTTAGAGCGTTAGTGAATTAAAAAAAAGCAGTATAAAAACCGGAATGTCCAACTGATAAGGCTGAAAATTTTTTCACTTGTTATTTACAGTAAGATAAATACATTCACCAACTTTTATTAAAATAAAACCATTTAAACTGGGTGTTCGGATTTATATGTTACTTAGTATATATGGGGAGCCGCATACACTAGTACTTTAAAAATACTACAAACCACGCAAAATTATATTGTCAGGACTATTTTTCGTATCCCATGTAGGTCAAGTTGCAGATTGTTTACATTGAAAATGATCTTTTGAATGTTAGAGGTTTATATATTTTTGCTGCTCTGAAATTTATTCACTCCAGAAACAATGTTCCAACCAGCCACGCTTATGAAACAAGAACTAAAATAAATATAAGTTGCACTTACACCAGAGTGAATAAATCTGTTTGCCAAAAATGCATAAAGTCTAATGGTATTAGGTTGAATATAAAATCCTCTCGAAGTATAGTTTCAAAAAAAGAATTAAGAAGTTCATCTGAAATAACTTTGACATGCTTGCATCGACTGTAGCTTGACTCAACTCAGTCATTTCGTTTCTATCTAATGTTTTTTATTTATTTTTTTTATATACATTTGCTCATAATATACTTTATGACCATTAGCCATGCATTGAATTTGTATATTGTATGACACACACAAGCTTATAGCTTAGGTGTCTATTCTTTTGTAGTAAATTCTTTTGTAGTTGCAAAAGCTTATAGGTGCCATATTTACCACGATAGATCTTTAATCTACAAATCCAGGATAAAGGTGCAGTTATCACAAGTTTTTCTGACTTGTTACGCGAAAATACTATATCATTATTCTTTCTCGCCTTTATATTAAATTAGCTTGATCTAGAGTTATACAACATAATACATTATTGTGATACAGATATGCCGAGTCAGTCCGCTCGACGCCATTTTTGAAGAATAGCGCCTACACTAACCAAGCCTGCTTGATGTTCACTTCATCTTCTAGACCATTAATCTCATATAAAAAATGCACCTCTACGGTAGGTATCCATATCAAAAACTAGCATGCTACGACGTATGGGTTCTTTCTGGATGTATTTTCGGTTCGTTTGGGTTTCGAAGAAGACTTGTTGTGATATCCGATGTACAAATTCTCACAGCTTCGCTTAGATATCTCTGCTGTAGATCTTTAAAATCAATTCGTTTTGTTTAGAGGACGTGATTGTGACAACGTATTGTAATAAAGCAGTCTAGTAGCGAAACCTCAGGCAGTTGGTAGACTAGAAATATTTTATTTAACACTTCTGGGCCAAGAAGATAAAATCAGCTATATCGCAAAATTTTGGCAATCTTTGATTTCCCTTTTCTCAAGCTTTTATCTGATATATTGTTTATGCGGGTTTCTGTTACTGGTTTCTGATTTACTAAGAACACAGGGACACCTTCTTGACTGTTCGACCTTATTGCATATGGTTGAGTACATTTAATTCATAATGAAAATAAACCAATTACAAAGATCTCTCGTTATTTTATATTTTGAAATGTAATGCAAAGTTCATATCTCTTTACAAAAAGGTTAGTTGTAACTCAAAAATCAGAAGCACAAACGCACATTTGCGAAAATTGAAATCAATGAAAGTAGAAATATACAGGGTGTTCCATTTGAAAATTTTGAGAAATCGTTCATTCTGCGTTCATGATCACCCTCTAATGCAATAACCAGTCACAGAAACCCGCATAAACCATATATCAGATAAAAGCTTGTGAAAAGGGGAATCAAAGAATTTTAAAACTTTGAAAATAGTTGATTTTACGTTCTTGGTCATCCTGTATAAATAAAAAAGCTATACAAGTTAGTAGGCAGAGAGGAAGTGTGGGATCATAAGGTTTTTCTGACGTAAAACTTAGTACTCTAGCTCAAAGTTGAGTGTTTTTTTTTCGATGG
Source organism: Acanthoscelides obtectus (assembly GCA_963669975.1). NCBI lineage: Eukaryota > Metazoa > Arthropoda > Insecta > Coleoptera > Chrysomelidae > Acanthoscelides > Acanthoscelides obtectus. The sequence goes on from CAVLJG010000004.1 coordinate 12,720,112, forward strand.
ATTGAAAACACTGGACAACAAATTTTAGTTTTTTAATTGTATCTTGTGGGAAAAGTGCACTTCTTTTTTATTTTTGGGGCTCTGAATCCAAAAATGACAATGTAATAAAAAAATTAGTTGCGGATTAGAAAAAAAACTTTTTATTTTTAAGGATATATTAAAAAAGTAACAAGATTCATATACTTATAAGAATCACTATATGCGCTGTCTTTTTGCTGTTCTTTTATGGATTGTTTCTGGAGCATCTCTACCAAGAGTCCAACAGTAGTCTGCAAGCATGGAAGGATTCCACTTTCCCTGGTACCTTTTTTCCATTGTTGAAATATCCTGATGAAAACGTTCGCCGTGCTCATCACTTACGGCTCCGCAATTGTCAGGAAAAAAGTCCAGGTGTGAGTGTAGGAAATGTATCTTGAGAGACATATTACAGCCCATCTTTTGATACGATGACAGCATATTTTTGACAAGGGTTTTATAGTTGTCAGCTTTTTTATTTTCCAAGAAATTAGTGACCACCAGACGGAAATCATTCCAAGCAGTTTTTTCAATACCTGTTAAAGTGTTTTCAAACTGTGTATCTTTCAAAATATTTCGAATCTGTGGCCCAACAAAAATACCTTCTTTAATCTTTGCCTCACTTAGTCTTGGAAATTTCTGACGCAGGTATTGAAAGCTGACCCATCTCTATCTAATGCCTTGACAAAGTTTTTCATTAGGCCCAACTTGATATGCAGTGGTGGTAATAAAATTTTTTTCGAATCTACTAATGGCATATGCTGTACATTTTTTTAACCTGGCTCTAGGAATTGACGAACAGGCCAGTTTTGTCTGGTGTAATGAAGTGCCTTTGCCCGACTGTCCCATTCACACAAAAAACAGCAAAACTTTGTGTAGCCTAGCTGCAGCCCAAGTAAAAGTGCAACGACTTTCAAACCGCCACAAATATGCCATTGGTGCTCATCGTATTTTATGCATGTCAATAGGTACTTCATATTGTCATATAATTCTTTCATGTGAACTGCATACCCTACAGGAAGAGATGGTAAAATATTTCCCATATGCAATAACACTGCCTGTAAACTCAATGTTGAACTGTCTATAAACAATCTCCATTCTTCTGGGTTATAGTTTATATTTAAAGCCGCCAGTAAGCCTTTAATGTTACTGCAGAAAACCAAGTTATTCTCCATATTGAAAAATGGTTCTAAGTCTTGATCCAAGTAACTCTGCCTTACATTTTGGAAGTTCTAAATCTCTTACAAGATCATTTAATTCTGTGTTATTTTGTGCGGTTGGTGGCATGACGTGCTCGGTATAAAATCAGGATCTCTTGACGTTGATGGCATATCTTCTTCCTGACGAATCACTCGATCGCCATGATCTGATTCGTTTTCTGGTTCGCAAGTGTAGGATTCTGGGGGTTTTGGAATATGATTTTCGTCACTTTGAGGCACAGGTCTCATCGCAGATGGTATGTTTGGGTAGTTAATAACCGATTTTTTTTCTTGGACATACCTGTGGCTTGTCCAACACAAGGTACCATGCAAAAGTAATAATCATTAATATGATTTGTAGGCTCTCTCCAAACCATTGGGACAGCAAAGCGCATAGACCGTTTTTTGCCATTTAACCAGCTCCTCAGACTTGAAGCACATGTATTACAGCAGATGTGGGGTGCCCACTGTTTGTCTTGATCACCTAGTTTACAACCTAAATAAAGCTGATACGCCTTTGTTATTAGTGGAGTAATAGACCGTCTCTGAGACGCAAAAGTCACATCACCACACACGTAACAAAACTGATCTGGATTGTTTACACACTTTCGAGACATCTTGCATGAACGCTGTCAGCCAACTGAGGAAAAGATGGCTAATATAAAACAATATAATGTACACGTATGTATAACGTAACACAATCATGCCGATTACATCATCTTTCCTTGCCGAATATAAAAATGTAGCACGTACATTCTTGTGAATTACAGTATATTAACACTGTCACAGCAGGAACACATATAATTACCGTATCTCTAAAACTTGAACTAATATTGAAAAAATAAGTTTCATTCCGGTTTTAGCACATTAAAAATAGTAATATTTTGTTGATTTTATTTAGGATATTTTTTGGCTGTTGATCAGTGAAATCAAACTGTACAGTACGCTGTATCAAATTGCTTTGTTTGAAAGGGTATATCAAAATCTACAATAAAATGTAAGGATTTCTATTTTAAATAACGTACGTTTAGGTCACCAGGTGGTTATTGTTTACTTTTTAGAGATAAACATATTCCCCGAATTAGAAGCGTAGAAGACTACCATTTTTCTATCGAACTTTTTAGATACCATGCGTAATAGCTGAGCTGTTGACCCAGCTCACACTGAAAACTCACCCTATATGTGGTTTGATTCTGCTACTCAATGAAGTACTATGAACATCACAGGATAAGTTACATGTGGAAGCTTCATCGGTTGACCGGAAAATGTTCACAAAACTTCAAAAGTTAAGTTTACACGAACAAACGCCCATGCATACAAGCCCATTGCATATGTATGTGTGAGTGAGATGAATGTATGAAAACGAATCCTGTAAATTTACTGTAACTCGCCAAAAAAAAGTTGAAGACAAACATATATTAGGCCTGTTTTGTGAATGCGTGGAAGATAGATACTGAGTCAACCCACTTGACTCTCTCTTTTAACGTATCAATTTCCTGGAAAATCATATTTATCGCGCATTTTTGCATGTAAGAATTTCTGTAGAACCGGCGCTTCATAAAATATTTTACGCGTATGCCTAAAAAACGATATTTTCCTCTCTCTTTTTCTGACTGATCATCCCACGCTTGTTTTAAATTTCTTATTTATGACGCCATTTCATCATTCGATGGTCCATAACTTATCCGCCTATAAGATTATCTTGTAGTGTTTCAGCGAAAACAGTCACAGACTGAAATACATCCGAAATATTCAAATTTCCTGCTCATTTCAAAATTTTGTACAGGGTTACCACAGTTAGGAATCCGCACTACTTTATGAAGAGCTTGCTTTTGCGATTACATAATTAAATACGTCAATCTTCCCCAATAATCTTTTCTCTCTAGTCATAAAATGTCCTTCACAATAAATGGGCCCTCCTCTGTCTGCCATTCATCCCAGAATGTCAATGCATGTGTTCCTCAAAGATCGGTTATAATTCCAACACTGTTCCTAGACCTATCAAACAATAACGCATGCTGAATTCGGTACTTAGCTTAGCAGATGACAACACTTTGCATGCAACCATCCAGAGTGCCAGTCCGATATCTGCTGTTCGGGCACAAGTTAGCCGGTCTGAGAATAGAATTAGCTACGAATATGTATATCAAAGAAATTCAATCGATCAGGCAAGGTTGTTATCAAAGAATTTCTCCCCTGCCCCAGCAACAATGCTGACCATCTGACAACGCTGCTATGACTAATCTCGCCACCCACCTGTCTCGGCAGCCACCCAACAGGTCCATACAATTAGTCTATAGGCATTATTTCCGTGACCTACCGGTAGTACTGTCCATCTGGCAACGTCGCCCATCGGTATGCCCGCTGATAAGCCCAGGGAGCGGAAGCAGAGACGCGTATAGCAAATATTTCTCTACCATTCATCATCACCAAGTTTTAAGGGCAAATGTATGAGGTGTGAATTTTAATAGGTTCATAGATTTACCGGGGTTGGAAGCGGATATGGTATATTTGTAATAAAATCAGCTTAGAAATACTCTAACCTTACCCTTACAAGCGTGGGAAGTAAAAACGTTGTCGACAACTTTCCTTCTAATGCAAGACCTGGATGTTATCACGTCATAGAGATGCAATAAGGGCAATCCATTTAAAACATGTTTCATTAGATGTCCGAGCTTTGCCTGGATGCAGTTCGCTTCGGCTTGTCGGAGCTTAGATCGTCGGGATCATGAGTGGGCACGAACATGTCTCGTCGATCGCGGCAAGTTCTGGGAGGAAGCTAGTATATCTACCTAAGGCTAAGAAGTACTTTCCATGGTAAAACGTCCTCACTGATAAGACTGGTGTGCTTCTCTTCCGAGAACGCTCTCTATGCTTGATGAGCAGTCATATCGGGAAATATTCAAAAATGGAAGATGTTTTGTTCCACTCTGTATGAAGAGAGATCTGAACGATATTTCTTAATGTTGTGGCGAACAGTAGCCCGCCATAAAGTGGAATTTTAAGTATCTTCGGATGCGTTGCAAAAGAGATAACGCTCTAGGAGATGCTGTTAATGTCAAAACATCCGAAATAAAGTCTATGGGTGACACATTTTATATCTTTGACTGAAGGATGATTCATGCATCAAGGCATATTACATATTCGAAAAGATCACATGTCATAATAGGTATAAAATGGTTCATTTGAAACCAGTTTTTGTAGACGTCACAGACAGAGACTTTCGAAAGTCTTCCCATAGAAGACGTCAAAATTGTAGGATCCTTAGGATAAAATTTCCATTTGTATCTCCGGTTGTTACAAGCGAATGAAACTTTGGGCACAAGATATGGCTAATTTTCAAATAAGTAACTATAAATTGAAGGCTAACCAGTAAATTCCTTTTTCGAATTCTGCTTTTACCTATGAACAATCGCGTGTTTTTGTGTCAACCCATGTCAAAATAAGTTACGCAATGCCTGGTTAACAACTTGCTAGTGAACTGATATATGGTTAAAATGAGCTAAAGTTTTAGGGCGACTTTGGCATTAAAAGCGCTGTCCAAGAATTAATTTTAGCAGTTAGCAGTGAAGTCACAGTTAACCTGGGACGGAAAAACCGGGCATTAGGAAATTTTGTGTGCAGAATGTGAGAATGAATATCAAAATATCCTGTAGATTCGTGGAGCCTAAATCAAATGGAGTCAAGTGGGTACAAACAACCATCCAAATTTAGGATACAAAGGAATTTTAGAAAATATTCACATACAACCTGTTAAAATATTATACAGGGCGTCTCAAACTTATGGACACGCCCAAATATCTCGGAAACTAAGGGCGCTAGAAAAAGCTTTAAATGCAAAGGTTCACCTTGAAGGTCATTTCAATGGCATCTTGATTTTCTCAAATTGGAACCCCATTTTTTATTGCAGAATAGAAAGCCAAAAAAATATTTAACGGTATAAATAACATAGGGACCTAAATTATATCTGTAGATTATTTCAAGGTCAACTGTTGCACGTTTATGCAATGTTGTGGACCAGCGGATAGCTGGAAAAAGAAGGACATTAAAGAACTTCCATTGTACATCGTGACCTTCATTCTGACCTTGGCTATGTCCTTGAAGGTCAATTCCAGGTCAAACTGATTTTTTCACACGGAAACATTCAATTTTGATCCCAGCGCCGAAACATCTCATGTTCCAAGGATTAATTAACGTATGTAAGCTTACACCTAGAAGTTATTTCAAGGTCAAATTACCTATTTTTGTAGAGCGACCGATAATCTCAGTCAATGAGACAAGACATCTTGGACCTCAACGTGTCTCGCCTTCATTGGCCTGGCATTAACCTGTCGTGACTTTACCGGCGGGAAATAACCTCACCCCATTATCTAGAAGAATCAGTCCAAAATTTTTTTTCAGAAAATTGAGGGTTTCCATGTGAAAAAATCAATTTGACCTTAAAAAGACATTCCATGAAAGAGCAACAATTGATCTTCAAATGACCTCTAGATTTGATTTTAGTTCCTATGAGGAAATTTATTTGGCTTACAATTTCTGTAATAAAAAAATGGGGGCTTCTATTGAAAAAACAACTTGCCCTTAAAATGACCTTCAAGTTGAACGAAAACGTCACAACTAGATGCGACATTTGGATACCTAAAGCTCTTGTATTTGAAGTTACCTTTATAATCCGAGATATTTGGGCGTGTCCATACTTTTGAGACCTTGCAGGGCATAATTTTCATTTTGTCTCCCGTTGTTACAGAAGGACAAAGCAAATTTGGGCTAAAATATCCGTTAGTCTATTGACAAACAAGGTGAGCTGTCAAGACGCAGATTGTTCTTAGTTATTATTATTAATTTATACTTGGTAGTTGAAGTCAAAGGCTTGTTATTTCGAAGATAATGTATTTATTCATTTGATTGATGTCAGATCACAGCAATCAAAACTATAATGTTCTACCAAGAGTTGCTATGATGAAAATTCACTTCTCCTGGTGTGTCCGTGCGTTTTGTATAAGCAGTCTTAAATTAAGCTCACAAGTTGTATAATTCGGTGGTGTAGATACGTGTGAGGTCCCAATACATCGGCTTGTAAATAGAGCTTAATTGGTCAAGTCCGAGCAAGAGTAGAAGCATTGAAAACGCATACTAATGAATGACGTTTTGTAACCATGGGCGCAAGCAAGCATATGGCTATTTTAGTTGTATCAAAAATAGATACTGATCACTATCACATCGTAAAGACTAAATGAATTAAATTCGAAACGTTTTCAGAGTGTAGTTTTGGGAGGTCCCGATTTGAAATTTAAAACAGATAGGTATTACAAAAAACATGAACAATAAATTACTTATGTTACGTATGCTCGAGTCTTAGTACCTAATGCAGTTGTTGTTGCTGTTACAAGTTTACTTTTTGGCCTCACGAAGGATATTGACGTTGCAAATGCAAATAATTGAAATACATACTAAGTGAGATATAAATCCGAACACCCAGTTTAAATGGTTTTATTTTAATAATAGTTGGTGAATGTATTTATCTTACTGTAAATAATAAGTGAAAAAATTTTCAGCCTTATCAGTTGGACATTCCGGTTTTTATACTGCTTTTTTTAATTCACCAACGCTCTAAAAATGAATATTTCAGCCGCAGTAAAGAATCAACGTTGGCGGATTTTGGTTCTTGACATCCTTTACGATCGATTACGATGCCTAGAGTACGGAGACCTGTACGATTTCGTCAACTTAGTGAATTTGATAGGGGCCGTATAGTGGGACTTCGGGAAGCTGGACTTTCTTTTCGAGCAATTGCAGTTAGAGTGCAAAGAAGTGTAGACACTGTGGTTAGGTGTTGTCAGGCATGGCTTCGAGAAGGCCGTACGCAAGGAGCAAGGGGCACTGGACGCCGCCGTAGAACAACAGACCGTGAAGATCGCCGCCTAAGATTATTGGCCTTAAGGGACCGTTTCTCCACTACCAGGTCCATTGCAAATGAATGGTTTGCAGAACACGGAAGACCTATTGGCATGCGAAGTGTTTACCGACGAATGAGAAGTTTTGGCTTGTTTTCATACCGGCCACACTGGGTCCTCCCTTTAACTCGAGAACACCGACGTAATCGCCTTGAGTGGTGCAGACAACGGTCACTCTGGGATCAGGAATGGAACAGTATTGTCTTTAGTGACGAGTCTCGATTTTGTTTAGGCATGCACGATGGTCGTGCGAGGGTTAGAAGGCGAAGTGGTAAAAGGAGGAATCCACAGTTTTTTGTTGAAAGACATGTTCATCATACTGTTGGAGTTATGGTTTGGGGTGCTATAGCTTATGGTTCCAGGTCACCTTTAATCTTCATCAGAGGTAACATGAACGCGCAGCGTTATATCCACGAAGTTCTAGAACCCCATCTTTTACCCTATCTTGACACCCTGGCAGATCCAACTTTCCAACAAGATAATGCCCGATCACATGTTGCAAGAGTCACAATAGATTTCTTTCAACATAATGATGTCACATTGTTACCATGGCCATCAAGATCTCCCGACTTATCCCCAATTGAGCACGTGTGGGATATGATGGGTAGGAGATTGCTCAATTTGCAACGTCCTCCTCAGACTCTAGAAGCACTTCGAGAGGAGTTGGTGGTTGCCTGGAATGAGATACCGCAGGAGGACATTGACCACCTGATCAGGAGCATGCCTAGACGCGTTGGAGAATGCGTAGCACATCAGGGTGCATCCACACATTATTAAAGGTCAAAGGGCTTTAAAGCAGTGCAATCATTTTGATATTTTTATCATTTACTTATTATGCTTCATTAAGTACTTATACAAAATTTTATTAAAATGAAACAATTTAAACTGGGTGTTCGGATTTATATGTCACTTAGTATAAATGTTCTAATCGATGTCTCGAGAAGCACCTCTCGATTCAAAACAAAGCAATCAGTGATACTGTACAGGCGGCTTCAAGCTGACCATTTTCTAACGATAAGCCAATTCTGGAAGATTGTGTCTAGCCACAGCGGTCTACCAGGAATGTTCTCTGTTGAACACATTTTTATATTTGCATGCCACTGTAGACATTTATCCCGCACGGGAATAGGAAAAAGTCTATAATACACACACACAATCTACATTCTAAAAACCAAGCTGAAATATTTTGTTTTTGTCAGGTTTGATAAGGGTCATATAATGATGACCTTGAGTGTGACCTTCAAAGTTACTCGAAGGTCAAGACAGTTTTCGTAAATAGAAGCCCCTATATCTGAAACTGAAAATGTAAAGAGTCGGAAATCTTACGCTCAAGCAAGTCCTTGCCCATATTTTTTGTCATTTGTCATTTTAGGGCGTCCACAAGAGAGGAAAAATATCTTGAAAAATATGCCACCTAGAGAAAAATGTTGTATTGCAAAGTTGCAAGGTTTGCAAAGGGTTATCCCAAGATGACCTTAAGCGAGACTTTGACCACTACGATGATCAAAAAGTAACGAGTTTAATTAAATATCTAGTTGACCTGCAAATGATATTGCATGTCATGGTGAGGTTCATTGGCACGGAATAACTTGAGCGAAAACTTGTCCACAACATTTCAGGGATTACAAATATATGTTTCCCGTTAAAAGCTCATTTGATCTTCAAATGACCTTGATGGTCTTTGCATTTCTGATGTCGAAAATAGGAGACTCCATTTAAGAAAACTGTTTTGATCTTCAAGTGACCTTGAGGGCCAGGTCAAATACATCTTCAAGGTCACCATTCGTTGACCCCCTTTAAATATTACATCTCTCTTCCGCTCCATATTTCTCTATGAAACGTATTTTTGAGGTGCTTTGTCCTTTGTGTATTTTTTGACACCCTCAAATTTACATGAAGGTCGTGGTCAAGGTCATGGGAAAATACTTAAACGTAAAATCATCACCCTTTACATTTCTAATGCAAAAGATACGGGTTTCCATTTTCATAAGACTGTCTGAATCTTCAAATAATAATAATAGACGTCTACATTACTTTACAACAGCAGTGTATGCAGCTAAGGTAAGAATAAACAGCCGAAATTCAGCGTTTGCTATTTTTACATATAAATATAGGTCACTATCAGATGTTGATAATAATGAAATATTTTTGACAACAAATTTAAATTTTAGTAATAAATTATTACAATGAAGTAAAAACTGGCAAAGTAAACCAAAAAGTAGGAAAGATACAAAGATAGTAAGCAAAGTTGAAAAGAGCATGAAAGATCTCAGTGTTTGACAAAAAGCTGGTAATTGTTTATAATTTTGGTAAAGAATCATATATGATGGCAACATTGTAGGTGAAACTGCGCTGTAATAGGGTTGTTGAATACTAAGGTATCCTAATAATTTTATTTTTATAGTATGTGTTCTAGAATGAATATCATTGTTAAATGAATTTTTTTCGTATGTAAGGCGGTTTAGATGTAGCTAATAATTTATGGATGAAAACTGTGTAGTAATATTTAACCAAATAATATATTTCCAACCAATTGAGCATTGGATATTTTATATATTCGACTTTGAGGACTCCAAAAATAAAACGAACACAATTAATTTGGTCCAAATATGGATTACACTGTATTACAGTAATCTAGAACGGATATGACCAAGTATTCGCATAATCTGTCACGTCACTTGAAGTTTAGTAGATATTTGTTAGCAAATAGAAATCGTAGCATTAGATAATTTTTTTTCGAAAGACTTTTGACGTGTTCGATAATTGTTAATTTTGTGTCAAAAACAATACCAAGAGTTTTTGCAGGAACAGAAAACTCTAAGTCTAGATTCCTTATTTGGACCTTCAGGAGGGACGATAAGTCATCCTTCTTTTTTTGGGCACAAAATAATAACGTTCTAGACTTTTGAGGGTTGACAGTCAGATAATGATCAGACAAATATTGAATCAAGTTATTAACATCATTATGTAAAACTCCTACAGTATTTCCGACATTCTGGGGATCAAAGTAGTGTAACAATTGTGCATCGTCTGCGAAAGGTTTGATTTTCTTCAAGTCAAAAGTATATATCAGAAATGATAAGGGTCCTAACACAGAGCCTTGAGGCACGCCTTAAGCAATTGCAGTCACATAAGAAAATGTTTGGTCAATGCAAGCACATTGAGTCCTTTGATCAAGATGATTTCTGAAAAATGAAAGAGCTACTATAAGATCTCAATAGCTATGTAATTTAATTTAGATAGCAGCAATTCGTGGTTGATGCTAACAAAAGCTTTCGAGAAAACTGTCGATATTAACGCCAATGCAAGACTCATAAAATCTTATCTTGCAAATCAAGTTGTACTATAATTTTGTCTAAAGCCAGATTTTGTATCAGGAATTATTGAGTATTTTCCAAGATGAGTAGTTAGTTGCAATTTTACCAGTTTCTCCAGTATTTTAGACAACATTGGTAGTAGGTCTTAGTCATAGTCAAGGTCACGCTTATGGTCACTATTGATATCGCGGCGCGAAGCCTCGAGTAGTTATTATAAAATGGCACTGGTTGCTGCGCCTATGTCGACAACCCTATGACTTCCCAATTAGGATAATTTAGATTGATGTGGTGTCCAGAGCTTGCCTGATTTCCATAACACATCTCTGCAGTAGCCACAGCAAGCGCAGGGTGTCCAAGGTCCGTTAATTGGACGCCAAGAAGCGTTCGGTTTTTTATTTCGATGTCGGCCTCCGGTCTTGATTGAAAAACGGAAACACCGCACAAAAACTGAACAGGATATAATTGTTCGTTATAAATACTACATGAGCTTTTAGATGTTGAGTCACAAAAACTATAGCGCTTGTTAGCGTCAGATCAGGTATCAACGTTACAAATTCTGGTTAAGTGGATACTACGCTTTGTTCGTTATGGAGAGTAGCGTGTGGGTTGGATCAGGTTCAAACATTGTTTAAATATAAAGCTATTTTTTATGCTTTCAACATCAGTTTTTTCCGAATATACACGATCTTCTGATGAAGGACACGTCCAACCATCTCGCTGAGCAAACCTCTTCAGTATAAAACTTTTTAAGCTATGCATTTTTATTCGATGGATTATCAAATATCTCAACAAAATAAAGATAAAAAGATAAAGATAAAGGACAAAAAGGATAAAGATAAAATTAAAGCAATATACATAAAAATATAAATATAAAACGGTAAAGTTAAAAAGATATCGATAAAAAGGAAATAATGATAACAAGATAGATAAAAAGATAAAGATAAATCGAAAAAGATTAAAGACAAAGGTAACAGGATAAAGACAAATATAAAAAGATGAAGATAAAATGATAAAGATAAAACTATATCGATAAAAAAATAAGTAAAAAGATACAGACAAAAATTAAAAATAAATAGAAATAGATAAAAAATGATCATAGGCAGATAAAGATAAAAAGATATCGATAAAAAGGAAATGATAACAAGATAGCTAGAAAGATAAAGATAAATCGAAAAAGATTAAAGACAAAGATAGCAAGATAAAGACAAATATAAACAGATGAAGATTAAATTATAAAGATAAAACTATAGCGATAAAAGTAAATAAAAAGATGCAGACAAAGATTAAAAATAAATAGAAATAGATAAAAATGAACATAGACAGATAAAGATACAAAGATAAAGATTAAGTATACAGTTTAGAGCATGGCGTTAGCATGCCAACAACAGAGCTAGTTCGTTATAAATACGAGTATTACTTGAGTTTTGAGACGTTGAGTCACAAAAACGATAGTGCCTGTTGCTGTCAGATCAGGTATCAACGCTACAAATTCTGACTGGGTAGTTTGCGTTGCTTAAATATAAAGCTGCCTATATTGAACTTTTCATATCAGTGTTTGGTCGGACATACATACATGATTATCTGTTGGAAGACGCGTTGTCCAACCATCCTGCTGAGCTTACATCTTCACTGTCAAACTTCTTATCAGCACGTCAACCAGAAGTAGTTTTCTGTCACTCTTATGATGGACAGATACCTGTACAACTTGCGATGGTTCGTGAGAATGCTCCCAAAGGATTAAGTGTGTATCTGGGTCTGTTGAATAGCAAAACAATCTGGTGTTTACTGGGACCTTGCCAGCTGTGAACCATATCTCTCCATACCTGTTCCAGTTCCCCATACAGGGCTCCTGGAAGCTGAGATTTTTCTTTCCAGGGCTATTTGCTTGTTATCTTTCTACGATCTATACGCCCTGTAAGGCAAAGTTCCAACACTGAGGACGAGTCGTCCAGAGCATGAAGACTAGATATAGGAGGTTAAGGGAAGACACGCGTTCATATGAAGGCGATACACGTAGATACATGCAGGTGGAAGAGAGTGAGACGCAGGTATGAGAGAAGCGTCACATACGAAGAGGCCGAGATACATTTTCAACGTAATAGCATCACCCCCTCTCTGTGAGTCTTCATGGTCCACCAAGTCTAGAGCAATGTCAGCTTTTCAAAACCTACGTTCTCTCACCCTAGCGTGATCGCTTTCGTGAAATTGCCTCCTTCTGAACGAGGTGTTGTGAGTTCCACTCACGGTAGGTATCAAAAAGCGTTCCAGGAGAAGATCAAACTAAAGTTCAGATATTTGTAACAATTTTTCTTAAATCTTCAATGTGTTCATTTCTTAGTGAAACATCTGCCAAATTGTGTTCTCCCCATGTAAGTATCGACTTCCTGACCCAACAAAGCTTTCCCTTTTATTTATCTATCTGACTGTCAACCTTTTCGCTGACTTACCACTAAAACCTGAACTCGGAGGAGCACAACTATAACTCATGACACCTGCATGGCCCGTTTCATGCAGTAAACTGAATCGTGATCGTGTGAACCGCCACCGAGCACCGCTGGTTCAATTTTAATACCCGGCGCATACCAAGAGTCAAAAAACGGCCATAATGCCCTCTTCTTGCTTGCTGAGAACGCAGCTCAGGACTAGCTAGCCCTTACAATCCGCTCTATAAAACGCATTAGTGTAACGTAACCTATAATATAAATATATCGCTTGTGAAAATCAATGCGTAATGCATTTAATATCTCAACCTGTTAGTACCTATTAAAATAAATCAGAAGCTATAGCAAAAATGATATTTTACAGCAAGAGCGCTACTTATTTATTATCTTCAATTATAATGTGAAACACCCGAGGGGGATTTGGAAAATTTATAGTTAGTGTTTTGTAATATGCGCATGAGCACGCATACGTTAGTAGATGAATGACAATAACGAAAAGTCTCGTCCTCAGATGGGGATTTCGAAAAATGCTGAGAATTTTAATAAGACGCAATACTGCTTGACATGGAAATTAAATCTTTCAATAATATGCCGTCCAGTCGTATACCTTTCTAATAGCTGATGGATGTCCGATGTCCTTTCCCCAGTAGTATGTCATTAAGCTTCGCAATTCCACCGTGCAAAATTTCTATTTTTTGTCCCGTCCTAGCAAGTGGACGAAGCTTGGCACACTAGGGTAATTTTAGGTGCTGATTTAAATATGGTCACCAAGAAATCCCAAGGTGTCCCTAAGTCTAGGTAAAAGCTAAGCAAAAATAGGCATACCAGGGCTTCCCGTCAATGACAGCCCAAGATCAGACATCGGGTATGTGATATACGCGTCCGATTCATCCAAGAAAAAGATGTTTTCATCTGAAATACAGATACTCATTTTTTAATTTTTGCTGCATTAAAACTTTAAGAATTCGCAACGCTAAATGCACTGGGGTAACTAGGAAATTCCTACTCCCGTGAAACCCTATTTGCAGCAGAAAATAAGCCTTGTAGGTTCCCCTCTTAATATTTATTTATCTATTCATTTATTTATTTACCCAACTATTTATTCTATTATTTATTTATTGATTTATTCATTTTATTTATTTATTTATTTAACTAATAGTATGCATACAAGAGTAACATTAAACGGACATAAAAAATAACAAGAGCGGTAGGCACGGAAATCTGATAAAATCTTCCTAGGAAGTACAATCGAAATTAACGTCAAAACTGTCTATGAAATTATAACTACCACATATAAGATCCAGCGGTGAATAAAATAATATGTTGATATGGGAAGTATTTCAGTAGAAAAATAGAACTCTTCTCGAATCCGAACGGAATGTACAAAAGTTTAGCGCTGTGTCGCTTCAAGAGGAAGTTATTTTGAAGGTGGCAATTTAAAATTGTTATTATGTTGTTCCCACGTATCCTTCCCAATCGGGAGCTAGTAAATATAGTGATGTGCTGAAAAAACCAGTCAAGAATGATTCTTCCGTCCTAATTATCAAATCTTCTTCTGAAGTTGCTAATTCAAATCGTATTATGGATGAAGTGACGTCATCGATTAATCCTGGTAATTTAAACGTCCGCATTAATACAACCCGTGTAATCGAGAATGGAGTTGCTGTTTTCTGTCATGATGATAGCTCACTTGCCTTTCTTAAAAACACTGTTTCCAGCAAATTTGGTGAAAACTATACTATCAATGAAGCAAAGAAATTGAATCCCAGGTTGCTTGTAAATTTAAACGGACTGAACACTCCCGAAGATATCATTTCCAGTATCACTTCATTGAATAGCTTTACTGACACAGAAAAGAAGGATATAAAATTTGTAACTAAGCTGAAATACGGAAATGCGTCTCACATCATAATTGAAGTAACCTCTTCACTACGTAAAGTTTTGCTGGAGAAAGAGAGTTTGTTTGTTGGATGGAAGAAGTCACCAATTTATGATCACTTACGTGTAATCCGTTGTTCAAAGTGCAGTGGGTATGGACATACTGATAAAACATGCAAGTCCGAGCTCACTTGCCCCAGGTGTACCAGAAAACATTCTCTGAAGGAATGTAAATCTAATGTCTTGCAGTGTATTAACTGTATGAATTATAACAAAACTAACAAGAAGAATCTACCAACGGACCACTCTTCAAACTTCGGAGGATGTGCAGCTCGCCAATACTATAACATATGGACAACCTCAGACAAAAAGTGAACTATGGCGAATTCGATTTCATTGAAAATTTGTCATTTAAATGTACGATCTCTAGTAGCTGGTTTCCATGATTTTACGCTGCAGTGACTGAAACATGGCTAAACGACGGTATACCTAATAATGTAATTTCAATTGAAGGGTATGATTTTTTACGGAAGGATCGGGTGAGCAGAGGAGGTGGTGTTGGGCTATATGCGAAGCGTAACCTAAATTGTTCAATAGTGGAGATTGATGTTGCTATTAATAGCTCTGTGGAAACTTTATGCTGCAAGTTCAAACTTCACAACATTGCATTTTTGGTCGTGGTTGCCTATCGCCCTCCTCACTTGAATTTAAATGATGCCATACATAATTTTGACAATTTGTTATCTTTTTTTACTCCGTTGTATGACAATATTATTTTCTTGGGTGATGTAAATATTGATCTGTTCAATCATGAGAATCTTCTAAATAGATGTTTTGATTTATATAATTATGCTCAGATTATTACCGAGCCCACTAGAATTACGCAGTTCAGTTCCACATTGATAGATCCCATTTTTGTGAATGATGTAAATATTATTTTAAACTCTGGGACATTAGCAGCAGATGAAATATCCGATCACAGATTAGTTTTTTGTGAATAAGCAATGCCTGCTCCTAGAAATGCACCAAAATTTATTGAATATAGGGACCTGAAAAATATTGATATGGTCTTGTTCAAAGCACACTTAAGACTTAATGTATTGGATGAAATTTTTTATATTAATGATATCGATCAAAAGGTTTTATTTTTCACTGAAAGTTTAATTGCTCTTTTCGATACACATGCACCTCTTCGTAAAGCGCGTATAACGAAAAATGCATCGCCTTGGTTAACCCTAACCTTGAAACGTATTTTCAAGGAAAGAGATGAAGCTTTACTCAAATTTCGACATGATTCAACTGAAGAAAATTGGATCAACTACAGAATTTTGCGTAATCACGCACTTGCTGCACTTAAAAGAGAGAAAAAAGCATACTTAGCTCATATCGAAAAGTCAAACCCTAAAAAATTTTGGAACCACTTAAGAAATTTTGGAGCTTACCAAAAAAATAAGACGGAAATTCCCCCACACTTGCTCAATCCTGACGAAGTTAACAATTATTTTTTATCAAATTTTGTATCCCACAATGTTAATTCCCGTCTTATAAATCGTACGGTAGATGAATATAATTCAAGTTCTTTTAATTCAGACATTCCGCTCTTTCACTTTCATTTAGTTACCCCAGAAGATGTTTTAGATATTATAATTTCCATCAAATCTCAAGCAACTGGTTGTGATGGAATTAACATAGGAATGATCAATTTGTGTATTCCTGAAGTGTTACCTCATCTCACACATATCGTCAATTTTTGTTTAGAAAAAGGAGTATTTCCAAGTTTGTGGAAAGACGCTGATATAACTCCTCTGGCTAAGAATAATAATCCTACAGAATATTCGGATTTGAGACCCATTAGTATATTGTGTGCCTTGTCAAAGATATTGGAAAAAATTGTTTATATGTAAAATATTTTGAAGAGTACAATATATTTCCAAATTATCAGTCTGGTTTCCGTAGTGGTCACAGCACAACATCTGCATTATTACACGTAACTGATGAGATTATCTTTAACTTAGACAATCATATTTACACTGTGCTGATGTTGTTAGATTTCTCAGGCATTTGATACGGTTAACCACGAAATGCTTCTATCCAAATTAAAATACTACGGACTATCTGACGTTCCTCTTTGCTTTTTTAAATCATACTTAAATAATCGCAAGCAACGAGTAAGAACAAGCCAAGGAGTTTCTCTTAGTGCCGATGTTGCTTCTGGTGTTCCTCAGGGTTCCGTGCTTGGTCCTTTACTATATTTAATTTATACGCAGACGATACACAATTGACCTTCACTATTGACTCTACTAATGTGGATCAAGCTTCGTATAAAATAAATTTAGATCTGGTAAATATAACTGACTATTGCAAGGATAACTGTTTGAAGCTCAATCCTACCAAGAGTTTTGCAATGTTATTCTGTCCCAAAACCAACTATGAGCATTTTGAAAGGATGATTGATTTGAGGGTAAATAATGACCATATTTCACTCGTCACGCATGCTAAAAGTCTAGGTGTTACTTTAGACGTAAATCTTAGATTTCATCACCACGTCAGTAATATATCTAAAGCTACATATGCAAGCCTAAGACTCCTATACTCCAATCGTTCTATTCTCAATTTCAAGACTAGAAAGAAATTGGTGGAAAGTTTAGTTATGTCTAAGCTGCTTTACTGTTTTATACTGTTTTATCCTTGTCTTGACTCCATAGCAAAAACAAGATTGCAGAAAATTCAAAATTGTTGTTGCCGTTTTGTTTTCGGCCTTCGTAGGTACACCCATGTTACATCCAAGATCTGTGAGCTGGGGTGGCTGAAGCTCAATAATCTTTTCAAGTTTCATATGTTGGTTTTTGTACATAAAACAGTCGTTACCAAGAGACCTATTTTCCTTGCAAATAAGTTAGTTCCGCGTAAGAATTTAATTTCAAGAAGGTTACGTCATGATGAACAGTTCAATATTCCTCTTCACTACACCTCATTATATCAGAGGTCTTTCACGTATAATGCCGTTCAGCTTTACAATTCAGTCAGTGTGGCTAACAAACAAGAAAGTTTACTCTCTTTTAAAAAATCAGTTAGAAAACAGCTATTAGAGATACAATCATCTCTCAATGTTTGAATTGTTAATTTATTTTATTTTTATTTTTGGGATTTTGTTAAATGAATATTTTCAATTTGGTTGACTTCTAATGTTCATGTCGATATTTGCTTTCTGGCATGCTTGGCTAGCAAATGGTATAATCTCGTCATTGTTCTGTAATTGTTTATATTCTATGTATCATGTTCCTTGTATAAATTTTTGATGTTTTGTCCATATTATGGTTAAGTGGAAGAGTAGCAATCAAGCTAAACTTCGCCATAATATGGAAGGTTGCCAATAAAGACACTTTATTATTATTATTATTATTATATTTGAATAAAAAAATCAGTCTCATAACTTAATTTACATACCTCGTATGTAGGGCCATAAATGCAAAGCTGAGGTGCTTCGTTGTACGCTCTCCACTTACCTAAGAAACGATTTTTTGCACATGATAAAGCATTTTTGAAAATGTCCATTCTGCCAGCCTTGAACACAACAGTCTCAACAAATACGAGCGAATTCGCTATTTTTAGCTGGTACTTTGTATTTTATTATTTTATGGGCAATTCGTCTTTTCGTATCTTTTCGCCCACTTGATGCGTGTGGTCCCTGCGATAAAAATCAACCAACCGTTTGATCCAGCATCATCACACTCTGTCTTTTCGAAAAAAAATCTGATGTTCGTCTCGCATGCTAAATGAATTTGACCTGGCAGATATTCGCATATAATTACACCATATACAAACATATCCGTATTCTCCAGTGACAGTAAGCATGCTATAAAGGCTCTATTTTACGGCGAGGTCAGATCAAGATCGGTCTCGGATTGCCTGTAATATAACTGTTGTGGGTGTTGGGTAACCGGGCAATTTGGGACAATGAGGACGAACAAGCGGACATGTTTGTTGACCATCTGAACCACGATCATTTAGAGTTTAACTTTGCTGTGTTTTTCTTCCTACGTCGGTTGAAGTTATTGTAATAGCGAGGAATTTTGGAAATCCAATATCATGTATCCTGAAACTGATTAAAATAATAATAATGGTAGTAATAATGGGTGATTTTTTTTACTAGTATCTTTTTGGCAACATTGTTTTTGACAGATGACGCGTGAATCGTGTCTTGTGTCGTTGTCAAAGTTGTTCAGTTTGGTCTATAATTTAACCATGAATCGACTTACGAACGAACAACGCTTGCAAATTATGAATTTTACTATCAAAATTCATGCTCGGTTAAGAAGGTGCATCGAGCACTGCTTCCAATTTATGGGCAATTTGGTCGCTGGCAAAGTTGGAGGAAGATCCACATTTTTATCGAAAAATTGTGTTAAGCGACGAAGCTCATTTCTGGTTGAATGGGTACGTTAACAAGCAAAATTGCCGCATCTGGAGTGAAGACAAGCCAGAAGCATTGCAAGAGCTACCAGTGCATCCCGAAAAAATCACTGTTTGGTGTGGATTATGGGCCGGTGGCATCATCGGGCCGTACTTCTTCAAAGACGACAATGGCCGGAACGTAACTGTGAATGGCGAGCGCTACCGTGCGATGATAACAAACTTTTTTTGCTCAAAATGGAAGAGCTAGACTTGGCTGACATGTGGTTTCAACAAGACGGTGCCACATGCCACACCGCACGCGAAACAATGGCCCTATTGAGAGGCGAGTTCGGTGAACAGTTTATCTCACGTTTGAGGCCCGTCAATTGGCCGCCTAGATCGTGTGATTTAACGCCATTGGACTATTTCTTGTGGGGCCATGTTAAGGCTAATGTCTACAGGGATAAACCAGCAACTATTGACGCACTGGAAGCCAATATTGAAGTATTTATTCGTAAGATACCGGCCGATATGTTGGAGAGAGTGTGCCAAAATTGGACCTTGTGCATAGGCCATCTAAAGCTGAGCCGCGTGCAACATTTACATGAAATAATCTTTAAACATTAAATTATATCGACCGTTCTATCGACTCAAATAAAGATTTAATCGTTTTTTAAAATTTTTTGTGTTTTTTTTTTGAAAATCAAATCCTATACCTCTTAAAAATCACCCGTTACTAATAACGCAAATAAAAGTAATAGTGATAATCGTAGCAAGGTGAAATTTTCAGGGTTTATTCTACATCGATTGAGATAGTTTTTACAATAAAATGAATAATGAAATACAACCTCAATTTTTTTTATCGCTCTCCAAAGTTAAGAAATGGAAGACCTTTTTCACAAAAAGATTAATTTAAGATTTTTTGCGTTGATTTCTAGTTAGCTAAGCAGTTATCAATGAGGATAGAAGCCCTCCTCTGCACAGTATCGAGCATGGATAAAAAGTGTCAGTTTCTCAACTTAAATGATTCCTTATTTTCCACTACTCTCCTTAATGAATTCCGAGGTTACATTCTGAGACTGTGAGTATGAGCCAGAGGCATAGGAAGCATAGCTGGAGCAACAAATCATATTGTACAGATCTGATACATCGTTTATCCATCAAAACTTATCTAAATTATTTTCCCTTGTAGGTGTTAGGAGTCAGCTGCGATAAACTCCGCTATCATAACTTAAGGTAGGTTTAATTAATTGAGAAGATAACTTCTGCTTTTTGTTCATAAAGTCTAGTGATGGGTCAACTCAGCATAACACTTCATAGTAATAGGATTTAATATTTCATCATTGCTTTGGTTGCGATGTGTACTATCGTTAGAAAGTAGTTTTAAATGTTCTTCAATTTCCTGTGACCTAGTGGTTTCCAAAACGCATTTTTATCACCAGGGTCTTCGCCAAACTATGCACTACTTGAGGCGATGTGCCGACAGCATACCTACTGATCCAAGAACGCCTGAACTTATTTATTTATTTATTTATTTCTAACAGATGAAACCCAATTACATGAAATGCTGAAAAAAAATAACAATTAAAGAGACATGGTTCTTGGACTTAAATCTATAGTATCACACATTCTAAATAAGATTGGATGATCTATAGCAGTTAATAATCGATGCACAACTGTCACTGTAAATATCACACGATTCAGTAACACTGTTCATTACGCAGCACATGAGATTAATTGGCGATTTTGTCATAACATTTGTACGGCCACCTTGACAATAGAATGCCGTTTGTTGTCGACTCCCTAGCCTTGGAACGCGGAAACATATTTTTTCATGGAAATTTTGACAGTCAATTTTATTGTGAATGAGGTCATACAAAAACGACAAAGCAAATATGTTTCGTCTTGTTGACAGTGAATCCAAATTGAAAAACTCTAATAGGGCACTATAGTCACAACCTCTTTCTGGATAGGAACCTGTGCATGTAAGGTGAAAATACTTTAAAGCTTTACGTTGAATGGCCTCAAGGATCACGACAGAATTTTGGTATATAGGAGACCAGACCAGAGTCGCATACTCCAACTTGCTCCTGACAAAAGTAAAAAATAAAGTCATTAATGTATCAACATTGGAGAAACCCTTCCAGTTTCTGATACAGAAACCAAGTAGTCGAGTGGCAGCCGACGAGATATTGAGTATATGCTCAGTAAACGTTAGCTTGGTATCAAAAGTGACTCCAAGGTCTCTATAAGAGGTGCATCTGTCTATAACCTGACCATTGATGTTATAATTATCATAAATTAAATAGTTAACCTTTCTTGTATAAGTCATAACTTTACATTTCGAAACATTCAGACTGAGGCAGTTTCGTGAACACCATGACGAAATTAGAGCTAAGTCATCTTGCAACATGACGCAATCCTCGACTGTCTTGACTGACGTGCAGATTTTAAGGACATCAGCGAAAAACAAATGGAAACACTTCAGTTTAAAAGACAAGTCATTAATAAATATCAAAAACAATAATGGACCTAGATTTGACCCTTGAGGTACCCCGGACGTGGCCCGATAGTAACTCGACCTATGACCACCATATTCGACAAATAACCTTCTATCCCTCAAATATGAATTCATGAGCGACAGCATTGCATCAGACATACCCACTGTTTTAAGCTTATCCAGAAGTGCATAATGATCAACTTGATCAAACGCCTTCTGAATATCTGTGTAGATGACATCAACTTGTCCCTGACCGTCCACTGCTTCAGAAATGTATTGAGTAATTAGAGCCAAATTGGTGACCGTAGATCTGCCTCTCATAAACCCATGCTGATTAATAAAGACTGCACCCCTGACCGAGCAGTAAACCGTTTCATAAGCGATGATTTCAAACAACTTGCTGAAATTGCACAGGATTGCTATTTGGCGATAGTTGGAAATATCAGAGATATCTCCACTTTTGTGAATAGGACATGTTTTAGAGTTCTTCTAGATATTTGGATATGTCTCTGATTTTAGAATTAGGTTGAATATGGAAGCCAGCGGTTTCGCTAGTATATGAATGCAATCTTTAACGAAAAAACTTTGAATACCATCACATCCAGACGTCATTTTGTTCTTTAATCTTTTCGAAGCTCTAATTACGTTTTCTTCACTTATATTTTTCAAAGAAATGATATCGGTAGAATTATTTGTTGGAGGAGATGACCGTAGTAGACCAGACGGGATAAAAACTGTTGAAAAGAAGGTAGCAAAACTGTCCACTATATCCTGAGGCGTATCGCAGACATTGCCGTTAAGCGTCATCCTTGCGGGGATTCTAAATTGCTGTTTTTTGATCTGGGCAAATGACCAGAATTTGCTAGGATCATTGACAATGGCATCCTCAACCAATTGGACGTAAGCGGAATAGGCAACACTGATCTGGTTCTTAATGAGCTTCCTAAAATTACTGAACTGATCATAAGAAAACTTAGTACCGTCACGTTTCCAGTTCCTTCTTACAATGTCCTTCTTCTTGATATTAAATATAATTTCACGTGTGAACCATGGGGGATACGAAAACATTTTATTTTTACATTTAGGGACATGGACCTCAAACGCAATGTTTAAACCTTGTAAGAAACCAAAGTACTTCGATTCATTGCTTCACATTATTAATGGTTATATTTGGTCTACTCTAGCGTTTTTATACGGAACCTATGGACTTCAGTTTAGCAGTTTCGATACTCGTATCATCTACGTACGCAGGGCTTTCTTTACACGGCGTATAAGTATTCAAAAAATAAGCGGCCTTGCTAGTAGCATATACACGAAGATCTTTGCTCCACAAAATCAATCAAACTCAAACCAAAGGGAATCCGGTCCTGTATCTCGATCTGGCCAAATGTGAGATGGCACTTTTCACATCAGCACTCAACACAGGCGTCGGCAGCGCAGGTAAACAAAACATTTGTTTACCAATCGGTTCGAGGAAAAATGCACACTCGTACGGCAATGTCGAACTTGTCGACATGATTCTAATTTACGGTGAGTGTCATCAAAATGCTACCGAGGCTTCGCGATTGTATGCAGATCGCTTTCCCAGAAGTTATCAGTAAGGGGCGCATAGATACAGGGTTTTCACTTATATTAAGCTCAGCATAGTAGGAGACCTAGACAACCCCAAATGGTGCAAACTGGCGAAGGATTAAATGAACAGTGAGGCCTTTTTGATTTATTTTATTTTATTTTTTCGCTACTGTGATTTGTGAAATTTCGACAAAAGATTACAGCCTACAACCACGCCAATGACGAAAAAGGTTTGTAGTTTTTCAAAAATGATGCAGTCGCGGCGGAGCTACGGACGAAACACGTTTTAGACTGTCCTGTTAAATTTAAAAAAAAAATTGAGGTGCCGAAAATTGGTAGTTGAAATAGTTTCTATAATCCTCTGGTCTAGCAATACTATGCACCTATAAGACAAATTAAAAAGCTGGTAAAAGTTCCAATCACGCCAATTGAATACGGCTATAAGTTCCGAGTTTCGCTCTCCACTGGGACTGCCGCACCACCCGACGACCCCAGTAAATTGACTGGCCTTGACGGCAAAGTTGCAGGCAGGCCATAGGCGTGCGACGTATATTTTAGCACGGGTTCTAGTAGCGGTGTTAGGAATATTTGACACATTGCTGATATTGTAACATGAGAATCTTTTGAATCACCTTTTTGTCAAGTAGGTCGACTCTATAGCTCACATACAATACTTTGTTAAGTTTCTTCTGAATCGTAGTAGATATGACGTCAAGCCTAGAAATAAGTCGAATTCAATCTAATTAATGACAGAATTGCGTGAGAAGTCAACCTGGTTGACACACAGTGGTATATTTATTCAAAAACCTGGCAAAGATTGGAACAACAAAATAACGTCTGCCTTTACCATGGTGAACTATTAAGCTTGAAGTTTTTGGTGTATCATTTAACACTACGTTTAACGGCAAAGTTGGAGAGCCTTTTTGTTTGATCACTTATGTCGTGTATTGTAGATATTTGAACATATTGATGAGGATCAGAATACTGTGGGAACTTTCATTTGATATAACAGAAAGCTGTCTGTGTTGATTTCATATACACGATGAGTTGAACCATTTTGGTTCCACTTCTTCATGTTAGTATTACTCAAAGAGTTTTTAAAAAGGTTTCGTCCTTTGCAATTGAACTAAGCCATGTGTGTGAACCTTGAAGTACTGCAAGATGAAATCTAGTGTCAGTTTCTGCTAGTGTTTGCAAATTATTAATAAATATAGCCTTATATACTGTCATATTAGTACAGTTGGTTACATACCCTCCAAATGCTTTCCGAGATACAAATTAATCCCTGATTTTGACACGACGATCGCAAAAATGTACATGGCACGCATCTGGACTGGAATGCTAGGTTTATTTTGAATTCGTCCTTGAACTGACCCTAAAATGACCTTAGGATGCCGTCATTCTCGACTTCTTCTGATAGTGTCCTTGAAGTGACTTTGACATATCGTCATAAAGGCAAACTGACCCCAAATTTGAATTAAACGATCCAATAACGCTTGTTGCAGTGATAATGTCATAAAAATTGTATTTTTGCCAGCTGTGAGACGCGATGCTTTTGTGGTTCAAATTTGGATAAGGAATTCCAAACTCTCATCACTAGTAGAATTATCTGAGCTCGGTACGCATACCGGTACTGCTCCCGGACACCGTTGATGACCCGCAGACGACTATTTAACACGGCTATAGAAGGTGGAAAACAAAAAAAGGAAAGCCGAGAAAAGGAAGAAAGAAGCTCGCGTCCGAGGCGAGCTGTACCAGAGAAGATAAGCGAATAACAAATATTCAGTGTGCGTATCAGTTCTGGTGCAAGCGCGAAACACGGTAAACCACTTAGGTACCGCCTGGCCGCATCGGTGAGTAGTACCGCGCGGCGCGGTACTACTGCTGTTAAGAAGAAGTACGCGGTCGGCAAAGGCTAAGAAAAAATCTAATACGTGCTACACACCTTCACCTTTGTCGCCGGCTAGCCCGACGGGCCGTTAAGGCACCGCGGTTTATGGAAAAGAGCTTCCTTGCTAGTTATAGAACAGGGGCTTTAACAACACAAAATGTAATCGCATAAAGTTATGGAAACTATATTTCTAACCGCAGTATATTTATAAATATATATCAGAAGAGAGATATGCAGTGATTTTTAAGAAGGAATGTGTGATCTCGGAACATCTTTTCAAATGCTTTATCTCATTTTAAGACCTTATGGGTAATTTATAATGCTAGCATGTACAATGATTATCTTTCCAAATTGTGGACTAGCAGGTTGTCAATGTTGAGTGTTTTTTTACATTGCTTACAATCTCTTCTCTTAGATACATATTTATTTATTTATTTATATACAGTTTGGGGTGTTAACAGGTAAACCCAACACACACCCTCAGTGAACTAAAACTAAACTTACATAAAATATCGTATACATATACATATATTACATTATTGAATACTTCAATGTTAATATTTTTTATCCTCCGATATTGTTGTAACAACATAAACTGAGTGAGTAGTTCTAATTATAAGCAATAAACTATTAATTTAACTTTTTTAATAAAAGAAGTATGCATAATTTAACATTCACTTACGTTTAATTAAAACTGAAATCAAAATTAAATTGAAATTATACCAGAAATGATATTGGAGGTGATAACTTGAGTTATGTAAAAAAATAAAACATTTCTATTTTAGTCTGCCATAGAGCTGTAATACTCATACTTTAAAGCCTTTTTCAGGGAGGTCAAGCTAATGTTAAATAAATCTATATTACAGAAAGTATTATGATTTTTTGAGCCCTGACCAAAGGGGAATTAAGACCAAGATTGGTTCTACGGAACGGTATTTTAAACAGATGATAGGTTCTAAACGTTCTATCAGGAGTGTTAAAGTTCAAGTTTGCCAAAAGATCCGGACAGTCAGTGAGGCCATTCAACAATTTATGGACACAGCAAATGTCAGAAATCGTTCTTCTATCTTTTAAAGAAATCATATTGAGCTGTTTCATAATTTGCGTATAATGATGATCTGTAACAGGTTGGTGAGTTTTATGTGCTAACATCTTCAAAAATTTGTGTTGAATTCTTTCTATCCTGACTATATGTACATTGTCAGTCGGATTCCATATTACTGATGCAAACATCAGTTTGTTGTGTATATAAGCGTAGTACAATGAAAGAAGCGTTTTTGGGTTCGTAAATTCTCTGCATGTCCTGTTTATGAACCCTAGTGTTCTATTTGCATCATTTACGATGTGCTCTACGTGGGTGATGAATGAGAGTTTCTCATCAATGTATACCCCTAGGTCATTTACTACATGAAGCTTTTCCAGTTCTGCCGTCCCTATCTTATATCTGAAATCTATAGTGTTCGCTATGTTTTTAGTAAGCCTCATGTAATGACATTTTGTTAAATTCAGGAAGTTACTGTTCTCAGTGCAATACTTTTGCAGAGATTCCAAATCGCTTTGAAGTTTTACACCGTCATTTACATTTCTAACAATAGTAAATATCTTTAGATCATCAGCATATAACAAATATTTACTGAAATGAAAAACAGAAGTAAGGTTGTTCATGTATATGTTAAATAACAATGGTCCTAAGTGACTACCTTGTGGTATGCCTGAAGTTACTAAGAATGTCTCCGAACGATACCCATTGATAGTTACCACTTGTTTACGATTACTTATATACGATGCTAGCCACTGCCGTAATGGACCATCTACACCCACCTCAGCAAGTCTCTCCATCAAGATAGAATGATCAATCTTGTCGAAAGCCTTACTGAAGTCGGTATAAATACTCGTAACATCCACCTGCAGTTTCTCATCTATTGCGTGAGAGGCATATTCTATAAAACTCATCAAATTCGTCTCTACAGATCTTTTAGGGAAAAATCCATGCTGGTGTTCCGTAATGATATTTTTTGTGATGTTTAAGATAGCATCATAAATCAGCTTTTCAAAAATTTTTGAGAAAATACAAAGTTTAGTGATAGGTCGATAATTTTCCACAAGATGTCTATCGCCTCCTTTATGAATAGGCAATATTTCACCTTCTTTCCATCTCGTTGGAAAGACTCTGTATATATATATATATATTATGTAATAGAATACATAATATCTTAAAAAATTTCAACCTTTTGAAATTGAATTACCCATATTTTATAACCGACTGCCTCAGAAGTAGGGTTGTGTGTTTGACAAAAAAATGAGGATTCGTCTTGTTAGCACAATTAAATCCAAAATTTACAATTTTAAGTGTTATTTTTATGTCCAAATGTCATCCTGAAATACAGCTACCAGCTTCCTAACTTGACCGGCAGGACTATTATGTAAAAAACCTATAAAACATGTCGGCCATATACCATATCGGCAAAGTTGAAGTGGGACAACACTAAAGCTTCGCAGATAGTGGCTTTAGTATTTAGTGATAGGTCATGTCTATGGAGGTAAATTATTTTTAGCACTGAATATTCTTTTCTTAGGCACAGAGTAATGTGCTCTCTAAACTTAAGTTTAGAGTCAACCACTGAGCCCAAATCCTTCACGGAATCCCTAAATGATATTATATTGTCCCCTAGTTTGAGCTTAATATTATTTTCTAATACGTTTCTGCAGGAATCACTACAAAACAATATAGCCGTCGATTTACTAGGGTTTATCTTTAACAAGTGATCTTCAGAGGTTTTGAGAAGGCTATTCAAGTCGGTATTCAGTCGGTTTGTTATAAGTTCTGACAGATCAGGT
This sequence comes from Acanthoscelides obtectus, assembly GCA_963669975.1. NCBI lineage: Eukaryota > Metazoa > Arthropoda > Insecta > Coleoptera > Chrysomelidae > Acanthoscelides > Acanthoscelides obtectus. The sequence goes on from CAVLJG010000004.1 coordinate 12,748,112, forward strand.
TTAAAAGAGGCATACATTTGAGTGTCGTCAGTATACAGATGATATTGACAATAACTCAGCCAATTAATGAAATTAAGAGAATATAGGCTATACAATAATGGACCCAAAATACTGCCCTGGGGCACCCTTGATGTAATTCCTTTCAGATAAAAAAGAATTTATTAATACATACGCCGGTTGTTCTAATCCAATATATTTCAAAATAGCCACTAGTATCTCATGATTAATCATGTCAAATACTTTCGTGTAGTCCAATAACACCAAGACAGTAGCATTTCCCGTATCCTGTTCTCTGATGACATCATCCACGAGATCTGTTAATGCTGTGGAACAACTGTACCCGGTTCTAAACCCTGACTGTCTAGGGGGGATGATATTGTTGGCAAAAACGTAGTTAGCAACTTGTATAGCGATTGCCTTTTTCAAAAGTTTAGAAAGGGTCGGAAGAAGCGAGATTGAACGTAGTTGACCAAATTCTTGGATTGCTAACCTTAGCTAATGGAAGAACATTGGCCAGCTTCCAGCTTTCAGGAAAATAAGACCTTTTAATACAACTATTTATAATATGGGTAATATGAGGAGCTATAAAAGGGCAACAGAAGGAAATCAGGGTAACGTTCAGGCTATCAGCGCCAAAACCCTTCGTCTTGATACTGAGGATACTATTTAAAACAAAATCTTCGTCGATTAGGTTAAATGAGAAGGCTTCATTAAGCAAGGAGTTGTTGTTATAAAAATGCAACAATTCTTGTTTTGGCGTATTATTTTGTGATATTTGAGCAAAGTAGGTAATAAGTTCATCAACATTCCTTAAATGGTCAGGGATGTATTAATTTTTATTTCTAAGTATATTAAGTTTTTTTAGTTCCGCCCATTTTTCCTTTTCTGAGCAATTCTGAAACTTTAAATTAAGATGTGCCTTTTTTTCGGCTCTAATAGCAGCAGTAGTCAGCTTTCTTAATTGTTTATAATAGTCTCGAAGACCAGGTTGGTGCGTTCGTCTAAAACGAGAAAGAGCTTGATTTCGAAGCCTTTTCATAAACTTAATGTTATCTGTGATCCATAGACTGAATGATCAAAAATATTCAATATAGTGTCTGTTAAAAATGATACCTTATGATCGATGTCATCTATTTGATATATGTTATCCCAAGGCGCCGACTCAATGTCAGTCTGAAACAGAGCTAGATTTATTCCATCTAAAGCCCTAAATTTATAACAAAGATTAAGCGGCTCGATAGCTGTTATACGCATATCGATTAGCTGTGTCAGACGGGTTATTTGTTTTGTTCTCTCTGAAGACAGGTTATGTTCAAAGTTATACATTACGATTTTCCCCGTATTTTTTGCGTGTTCAAAAACTGTCAGCAGCATCACGCAAAATCAGCACAGCACCCGCGTTGTGTGCAATTAAACCACGACACGGAAAAATTAGGAATGACGCATCACATACAAAACATTTTCGCACTGCTTCACATCTAGGTGCTAATTTGTATTTTTTATTTGACATCGTAGAGCAAATATCTATAAAATTTAAATGACTGGAACTAAAGATTAATGTGGAATGCAATTACTTATTCAGGTTTCATAAATATTCTTGTATGTACCTTATTTTGTTAGTTTTAATATACTTCGCCAACCAGGGATTTTATTTTCTTATCGCTCCCTTTTTTTGAAATTCAACAAATTTCCATACGTCATTTTCCAAGATCAGTAAGAAAGAGTAGAGGCGCATCTAATTTTTAGCTTTGCATACATCTCAAGTACTTGTATTTGAGACAGGAAACCAATGTAATTATAATCAACACAGAGTATTAGTACACACATCCTCACTATACACCTATGCACTGCCGTTTCGTTCAAGCTTTAGGATACAACTTGCAGCTTATACCTTCATGTATGTAGCAAACGACATATCAGCTATTATAAAAAATCTTAAAGGTTCTAATTTTTTGGCGCAGACAGAATTAGCACTAACATGTTAAAATTTTCATCTGATATCGTTTGCCATCCTCTTGCTTTTTTAATTAATTGCTCCATCGAAGAAGGAATTTTTCCCGACAAACTTAAGATTGCAGAAATTAGGCCGCTGTTTAAGTCTGGAGATAGGTTTGATATGTGTAACTTCAGACCTATCTCACTTCTCGAAGGTGTTTGAGAAATATGTCTCTCTGCAACTCATCAATTTCTTTGACAGATTCAAATTATTTAATAGTAATCAGTTTGGATTTAGAAGAGGCATGTCAACCAAAAATGCCGTACTTCGTTTCCTAGATGATTTATATCTCAAGATGCATAAAGGAGAAAAATGCATAGGTATATTTCTTGATTTAAGCAAAGCTTTTGACTTGGTTGACCATGGTATTCTGCTAGATAAAATGGATAGATATGAAATCAGAGGGAAGCCATTTGACTGGTTCCATAGCTATCTGTCGGATAGAAAGCATCATGTCGAGGTACAAAATGCACAGTCCAGCCAACATTTCTACCATACTGGTCTTCCACAGGGTTCCATACTTGGTCCTCTCTTATACATAATGTACGTCAATGACTTCCCCTCCGGTTGCTCGGTAATGTATGCTGATGACACTTCTTTACTTGTTAATGGTAAAAACCTAGAATCTGTTGTAGGACTTGCCAATTCAAGCTTGACTGGTGCAGGTAAGTGGTTCAGCAATAATGGGATCGTCTTAAATGATCAGAAATCTGTTTTCCTTAGATTCAACCTTTCCACCTCACCGATAGATCACACTTTATTAATAAAATCGTTTGGCAAATCAATAAAACACGTGGATGCCACTAAATTTTTAGGGATATATATATCTCAAAATTGTAGATGGGATACGCATATTGAGAAAAGTAGCCAAAAGATCGCCCCACTCTGTTACTGTCTGTACCAGTTAAGTTTTGTTGTGGAGAAGTAGATATTACTGATATTTTACCATGCACATATCCATTCAGTCCTAATTTATGGAATAGGAGCATGGGGAGCATCGTCCCAGCTGCAAAGACTTTTTGTGTTGCAAAAAAAGTCTGTTCGAGTAATAGCTAAAATTGGAAGGATTCATTTAGAACATTAAAGATTTTAACCTTACCATCTGTTTATATACTCAATATACTTATCCTTGCTAAAACACAATTGAGCAAGTTCAATTCTGTAAGCACTGGTGCTTACTTTACAAGGAACAGTCAAGTATTGGAGGTGCCGTCGCATAGATTGGCGAGAACGGAGGAGAGCCCTAGATACATGGCTATTAAGTTTTTCAACAGACTCCCCAACAATTTGAAATTACAACCACTGAACACTTTTAAAAGAACAGTTAAACAGTTTTTACTGGAGAAAGCTTTTTACTCTATTGAGGAATTTTTAATGTGTGAATGTCTTGTTTGATTTTGATCATTGTTGTTTGAATGTCATTTAATGGTTTGTCCTTTATTTCGCTTTTATATATACATATATGTTTTATATTTATAAATTTTATCAATAAGCTAATTTGATTTATCTGTATCCATATTTGGAATATACCATATGTGGTACGAATATGTGTGCATCCACATTAACATGATTTGTTATTAGCTTTTGTAGTGCTCTGACTGACTTATCCTATATCACATCTGTGATCATACAGGACTAATAAATTATTATTATTATTATTATTATTAATTATGCCATCTCTGAAGCAGATATTACATCACATCAGAGCCAAACATTGATAGCTGAATCATAGGGACATTTAGGCAACCCGTGCTGATGCTTCTTATTGGACATTCTTTTTATCAAAACCCAGTTCAAATGAGGTGGGATTTCTTTGTCTCCCTTACCCCTTGCCTTCCCAACAGATCAACATCAGCTTATTGTGAGCTACCTCTACTTGTAGATTTTACGTACGATTATTTATGTGCAGAATCAACCGAATCCAAATTTTAACACTTTTAACTTCACTTACAATTATATTCTCGCGGCAAACCATATTAGCAAACTGCAAAAACGTTTAGTTCTGAGTGTAGCTACCAACATATCATTTTTTAGGTGAAGCTTTCATTAATGTTAGCTCAGCTGCCCTTTTTATTCTTCAAAGTCACCTAGTCAATCATTGACTGGACAGCCTTATCTCTTTTAGGAAAACAAATGCAAATATAATTAGAGAAAAGAATCTAAAACCTTTTGAGTATCCAAAATTTGTTTCTCGAGTTAATTAATTAGATGCATAAATCACAAATTTGTGGATGATTTTCCCTGATAATGTCAGAAGGCGTCAAAAGTCACATATATATAACAAAAATAGGGAAATAATGGGCAAAATCCGCAAACAGTGGATTCGAGCAGAAAATAGGATAGGTAACCCGAGCGATACGTATTTCTGCTGGTTGGCTCCATCAGGCCCGAAATGAATGCACATATGCAACTAAAAAAGTAGATACACATGCCCACACATCCGAAATACGTATCGCTCGGGGTACCTATCCTATTTTCTGCCCGAATCCACTTTTTGCGGATTTTGCCCATTATTTTCCTATTTTTGTTATATACCTTTCTCGGCATGATAATTTTCTCTTTGTAGATCCTTTGGGCTTGAAGTACCACAGCAAGTGGCTAAGACTGGCAGCGTGGTTGTGGTTATTTGTCGCCTTGAAAATTCCAGCTCTTCTAGCCATTTTATACTACAATGTGTAGGTTGGCTCCTGTTGTGGACTTCGTGTGTCTTTTTTTTTCCTCTCAATCTTCGTTTCCTCAGGTTACACCTATATCCGGATGTGTGGGCATGTGTATCTACCTTGGTAGTTGCATATGTGCATTCATTTCGGGCCTGATGAAGCCAACCAGCAGAAATACGTATCGCTCGGGTTACGTATCCTATTTTCTGCTCGAATCCACTTTTTGCGGATTTTGCCCATTATTTTCCTATTTTTGTTATATACCTTTCTCCGCATGATAATTTTCTCTTTGTATATATATATATATACTAAGTGACATATAAATCCGAACACCCAGTTTAAATGGTTTTATTTTGATAAAATTTTGTATAAGTACTTAATGAAGCATAATAAGTAAATGATAAAAATTTCAAAATGATTGCACTGCTTTAAAGCCCTTTGACCTTTAATAATGTGTGGATGCACCCTGATGTGCTACGCATTCTGCAACGCGCCTAGGCACGCTTCTGATCAGGTGGTCAATGTCCTCCTGTGGTATCTCATTCCAGGCAACCACCAACTCCTCTCGAAGTGCTTCTAGAGTCTGAGGAGGACGTTGCAAATTGAACAATCTCCTACCCATCATAACCCACACGTGCTCAATTGGGGATAAGTCGGGAGATCTTGGTGGCTATGGTAACAATGTGACATCATTATGTTGAAAGAAGTCTATTGTGTTTCTTGCAACATGTGGTCGGGCATTATCTTGTTGGAAAGTTGGATCTGCCAGGGTGTCAAGATAGGGTAAAAGATGGGGTTTTAGAACTTCGTGGATATAACGCTGCGCGTTCATGTTACCTCTGATGAAGATTAAAGGTGACCTGGAACTATAAGCTATATCACCCCAAACCATAACTCCAACAGTGTGATGAACATGTCTTTCAACAAAAAACTGTGGATTCCTCCTTTCACCACGTCGCCTTCTAACCCTGGCACGACCATCGTGCATGCCTAAACAAAATCGAGACTCGTCACTAAAGACAATACTGTTCCATTCCTAATCCCAGAGTGACCGTTGTCTGCACCACTCAAGGCGATTACGTCGGTGTTCTCGACATAAAGGGAGGACCCAGTGTGGCCGGTATGAAAACAAGCTAAAACTTCTCATTCGTCGGTAAACACTTCGCATGCCAATAGGTCTTCCGTGTTCTGCAAACCATTCATTTGCAATGGACCTGGTAGTGGAGAAACGGTCCCTTAAGGCCAATAATCCTAGGCGGCGATCTTCACGGTCTGTTGTTCTACGGCAGCGTCCAGTGCCCCCTGCTCTTTGCATACGGCCTTCTCGAAGCCATGCCTGACAACACCTAACCACAGTGTCTACACTTCTTTGCACTCTAACTGCAATTGCCCGAACAGAAAGTCCAGCTTCCCGAAGTCCCACTATACGGCCCCTATCAAACTCACTAAGTTGACGAAATCGTACAGGTCTCCGTACTCTAGGCATCGTAACCGATCGTAAAGGATGTCAAGAACCAAAATCCGCCAACGTTGATTCTTTACTGCGGCTGAAATATTCATTTTTAGAGCGTTAGTGAATTAAAAAAAAGCAGTATAAAAACCGGAATGTCCAACTGATAAGGCTGAAACTTTTTCACTTGTTATTTACAGTAAGATAAATACATTCACTAACTTTTATTAAAATAAAACCATTTAAACTGGGTGTTCGGATTTATAAGTCACTTAGTATATATATATTTATATATATATACATACTTGATCCCAATAGGGCTTCCCAAAACCTAACGGTCTTTTCATAATGCATTCTGAATCATTCCAGTGTAATTTTTTATTATGAAAAGTTTAAACTTCCATGAAGTCCTAATGAATTAAATTTCCAACCAAATTTGCGTATCTCAATTCAGCTTAAAGACGGAAAGTCACAGCGACAAGGAAATAATAGTTCACCTAAGAATTGCCGTTTCAAATGCATCTTGCATTACCTTTACCCAGTTCCCGGAATTCCGAATACCAGCATTCTGTGCTGATCAAATGTATAAATGCAGCAATGCACAGCCAACTAAAGTGACTGGAATATCTGCAAGACGAAGGCGGCAGGCTCTTTATTTTCTTATGGCTTAATCCCAAGGGATTCGGTGGCAAAGGAATCAACAATTGACGTTCTTAGAAGGGGAACCGTTAGCATTTGCTGATGCAGACCTTGTTTTCGGAATTTACTACTGCGGGTGGTCGCCCGTAGGCTCAAATTTGTGCAACTCGCACAGAGAGATTGAAAAAACAATACCAATATATGAATCTTTGCAAAGGCCTGGCAAGTCCCAGTATGAATTTTTCAGAAGATAATGCGAACTGTCATAAACAAATATACTAAGTGACATATAAATCCGAACACCCAGTTTAAATGGTTTTATTTTAATAAAAGTTGATGAATGTATTTATCTTACTGTAAATAACAAGTGAAAAAATTTTCAGCCTTATCAGTTGGACATTCCGGTTTTTATACTGATTTTTTTTAATTCACTAACGCTCTAAAAATGAATATTTCAGCCGCAGTAAAGAATCAACGTTGGCGGATTTTGGTTTTTGACATTCTTTACGATCGGTTACGATGCCTAGAGTACGGAGACCTGTACGATTTCGTCAACTTAGTGAGTTTGATAGGGGCCGTATAGTGGGACTTCGGGAAGCTGGACTTTCTTTTCGGGCAATTGCAGTTAGAGTGCAAAGAAGTGTAGACACTGTAGTTAGGTGTTGTCAGGCATGGCTTCTAGAAGGCCGTACCCAAAGAGCAAGGGGCACTGGACGCCGCCGTAGAACAACAGACCGTGAAGATCGCCGCCTAAGATTATTGGCCTTAAGGGACCGTTTCTCCACTACCAGGTCCATTGCAAATGAATGGTTTGCAGAACACAGAAGAAGTATTGGCATGCGAAGTGTTTACCGACGAATGAGAAGTTTTGGCTTGTTTTCATACCAGCTACACTGGGTCCTCCCTTTAACTCGAGAACACCGACGTAATCGCCTTGAGTGGTGCAGACAACGGTCACTCTGGGATCAGGAATGGAACAGTATTGTCTTTAGTGACGAGTCTCGATTTTGTTTAGGCATGCACGATGGTCTTGCCAGGGTTAGAAGGCGACGTGGTGAAAGGACGAATCCACAGTTTTTTGTTGAAAGACATGTTCATCACACTGTTGGAGTTATGGTTTGGGGTGCTATAGCTTATGGTTCCAGGTCACCTTTAATCTTCATCAGAGGTAACATGAACGCGCAGCGTTATATCCACGAAGTTCTAGAACCCCATCTTTTACCCTATCTTGACACCCTGGCAGATCCAACTTTCCAACAGGATAATGCCCGACCACATGTTGCAAGAGTCACAATAGACTTCTTTCAACATAATGATGTCACATTGTTACCATGGCCACCAAGATCTCCCGACTTATCCCCAATTGAGCACGTGTGGGATATGATGGGTAGGAGATTGCTCAATTTGCAACGTCCTCCTCAGACTCTAGAAGCACTTCGAGAGGAGTTGGTGGTTGCCTGGAATGAGATACCACAAGAGGACATTGACCACCTGATCAGAAGCATGCCTAGGCGCGTTGGAGAATGCGTAGCACATCAGGGTGCATCCACACATTATTAAAGGTTAAAGGGCTTTAAAGCAGTGCAATCATTTTAAAATTTTTATCATTTACTTATTATGCTTCATTAAGTACTTATACAAAATTTTATTAAAATAAAACCATTTAAACTGGATGTTCGGATTTATATGTCACTTAGTATAAATCAATTTCAAAGTAATTTTTTAGGACCTTCTGAGTCATGCAAATGAGCAGGAATTAGTAGGAAATAGGAAAACTCTTAAACAATCGGGTAAAGCAGATAAGGCACAGTGGATGCGGTATTTGCTAGTACCCATACGTCATTGCCCATGTAGAAGAGGTGTTCCAAAAGGCTCAGATTTTCACTAGAAGAAGGGGCTGACGGCATATTAAGACTTGTTGGTGGCCGTATTTGGTGTCAGAGCTCAGAATTACCTTGATGTACCGAGCTTCGAGTACTTGTCTATACAAGTAACGAAAATGGGACCTTTGCACTATGGAAACTGGAAGACATGCTTGGAGAAAAAATTTCGAAATCTCTTTCGTATCCAAACTCGTTTCTCCGTTAAATCAGAAGCGTCAAGTTTGACAGACTTTCGCTGGTAATGATAGGAGGCTCCAAAATATCCATGAACCTACTTTAAGTAGGGTTTTTTTACACAGTAGATGTAACTCCTGAAACTTATCTTGCAGTTTTAGTTTTGATACGAGACACTGTCTGGCTCGATTAACTACAAATTTGTCTGAATTTCTCCCTATTATACCTCGTTGGCATTAGTAGACCATAAGTACTGTGTTATTGGCAAATTAACCAATATTTTACCTATTCATATATTTAGGAGTAAATAAATATTATTATTTAATCTTTTATCCAACGTTTTTTTGTAGTAATATATGTTAGTAGCAGAAAATAACTACTTCGTTTTTTATACCCGGAGTCGCAATATTTAATGTGTCGCCCCTAATATGTAATTTTTCTGTACGACAAACATAGGCAGCAGCGGTGGCCGCAGTAGTAGACTCTCCGGTCTCCTGATGAGTCGCCGTGCGCTGTGCGAGTTCGAATCCCGTCCCAGGAGAATTTTTTCTCTTGGCTATGGATGTTGTGATTGTCCGTAGGTGGTAAGCGGTCTCTGACTGTCGAACGCGGAGGTACCACCCGGCGGATCTCGTAGGCGGGGCCAGAATGTGTGAATGTCGCGAGAGTCCGTGTGGCGTCCCCCCTTTCCCCTGTATTCTCCTATAGCCCCACGGTACCCATAAGTGTTTAGGCCTTAGGCCTTCGTGGTGGTTGGAGTATAAAAAAAAGAACAAAGGTACATTTTTCTATTCTTAGTGAAGCATAATAATTGTAAGTATCTATCAGCCGTGACCTATCCTACATCATTTTTAAATAAGTAGCATATTTGAAGGACCTTCTTAGTCATACAAAGTGAATATTTCGTATGAAACAGGAACACTTCCAAATAGCAATTCTGTGCAATTTCAGCAAGTTGTTTGAGATCATCGCTTATGAAACGGTTTACTGCTCGGTCAGGGGTGCAGTCTCTATTAATCAGCATGGGTTTATGAGAGGCAGATCTACGGTCACCAACTTGGCTCTAATAACTCAGTAAATTTCTGAAGTACTGGACAGTCAGGGACAAGTTGTTGTCATCTACACAGATATTCAGAACGCGTTTGATCAAGTTGATCATTATGCACTTCTGGATAAGCTTAAAACAGTGGGTATGTCTGATGCAGTGCTCATGAATTCATATTTGAGGGATAGAAGGTTATTGTCGAATATGGTGGTCATAGGTCGGGTTACTATCGGGCCACGTTCGGGGTACCTCAAGGGTCAAATCTAGGTCCATTATTGTTTTTGATATTTATTAATGACTGTCTTTTGAACTGAAGTGTTTCCATTTGTTTTTCGCTGATGACGTTAAAATCTGCACGTCAGTCAAGACAGTCGAGGATTGCGTCATGTTGCAAGATGACTTAGCTCTAATTTCTTCATGGTGTTCACGAAACTGTCTCCGTCTGAATGTTTCGAAATGTAAAGTTATGACTTATATAAGAAAGGTTAACTATTTAATTTATGATAATTATAACATCTACGGTTAGGTTATAGACAGATGCACCTCTTATAGAGACCTTGGAGTCACTTTTGATACCAAGCTAACGTTTACTGAGCATATAGGTACTCAATATCTCGTCGGCTGCCACTCGACTACTTGGTTTCTATAGCAGAAACTGGAAGGGTTGCTCCAATGTTGATACATCAATGACTTTATTTTTTACTTTTGTCAGGAGCAAGTTGGAGTATGCGACACTGATCTGGTCTCCTATATACCAAAATTCTGTCGTGATCCTTGAGGCCATTCAACGTAAAGCTTTAAAGTATTTCCACCTTAAATGCACAGGTTCTTATCCAGAAAGAGGTTGTGAACATAGTGCCCCATTAGAGTTTTTCAATTTGGATTCACTGTCAACAAGACGAAACATATTTGCTTTGTCGTTTTTGTATGGCATCATTGACAATAAAATTGACTATCAAAATTTACTTGAAAAACTATGTTTCCGCGTTCCAAGGCTAGGGAGTCGACAACAAACGGCATTCTATTGTCAAGCTGGCCGTACAAATGTTATGACAAAATCGCCAAGTAATCTCATGAACAGTGTTACTGAATCGTGTGATATTTACAGTGACAGTTGTGCATCGATTATTAACTGCTATGAATCATCCAATCTTATTTAGAATGTGTGATACTGTAGATTTAAGTCCAAGAACCATGTCTCTTTAATTGTTATTTTTTCAGCATTTCCTGTAATTGGGTTTCACCTGTTGGAAATAAAATAAATATACGCAGTACGCGTACTCGCTCTTTCCAAGTAGCTGTCAAGACAACCATGTCGAGACGGTGCAGTATACTAATTTTTCCAGAGCTGCCAAATCTCAAAGATCCCCAAAATTTTGCACAAATTCATTCTAAATATGTAAATTTTGAGATACAACTAGACTAATGTTCTATCATGTTAGTGTCAAGGGTGGCGTAGCAATTTACTGCATATTGTCGTATACCAGCCTTTCAAGTTACTCCTCAACGTATTTTTTGTTTGACAAATATTGGCAGGGTATTTTGAATCACCCTGTATATACATAGCTACCCGCAGCATCTTCTTTTACTGTTTTAACGATGTTTGTAGTCAGCGAATCTACGTCACATCCTCTTCTGACTCTTCTCGTTCTAGGTTTCGAAAAACGACCTACCGTAAAAGAACAAAATTGTCATCTATTCATCAAGGTAGGCCGCGTATACATCGCGCTTGAATCCGGTAATGTTCTCGCGTTTCTAGAATAACTTTACCAGGCGTTTTCATGTACAGGGTCGAACTGCTGGAGCTTTCCAGAGTGTACATACTTGAGCATCAATAAGGACCGAAAACTGATAATTAGGCCATACTTGATCCTTTTTTCCGAAGGAATTATGTGTCGTTGCAAGTTGTCAATTATTTGATAGATTCAAGCTATTTAGCAGCGGACAGTTTAGATTCTGACAAAACCAAAAATGCTGTGCTACATTTTAAAATGGACAATGGTTTAATACGTATAGGAATATTCCTTGACTTGAGCAAAGCTTTCGACTTACGAGCCCCTTCCCACTTCAGTTGGCCCAACTATTGAAATCTTAGTTGTTTCCTTATCATACACAAATAAAAAAAATGTAGCAGGGAGTTATAGGTTTAAAATATTAACAATGAATATTTTGATAATATATAGTAGAAAACACCAACTTTATCACTCCCTAATCAAATTTGCAGCATAAAAATAACACATGTTGCAATTACAGCATATCAACCTATTTTCATTTCAATGCAAAATAAGTCGCATAGGTGGCTGTGAAAAATAAAAGCCATGACAATTGTTTTTATTAATCACAGCTGTCAGAATACGTTTAAAATTGTTTTGGGTAGTTAAGGTTAAGGTAGTTCGGTTACTGATAATCAATTTTTTTAATTCTGGGAAATCAAACTCAGAAATTGCAACTTTGTTAGACTTGTCGCGGTACAGTGTGAGAAATATTGTTAGAAGATATAACGTAGCTGGTTCAGTTACTATTAAGCCACGATATGTGAAAAAAGTATTATCACAAATGCCGACCGAAGAGCATTAAGAAGAATAATCGTGAAAAACAGGCGTGCCAATTATTTACAATTAAGTGCTCTGTGGAGTGACGCTGCTGGAAGGAGAATTTCGAGGTCCACAACTCATAGAGAGGCCCACAAACTGGGATTTAGCACTGCAAAGTAAGTTTTCTTATAAAAAAAAGTGAAGTAAAAATCCTAAAGTTGCACAACTTGTTTATAGGCCAAAGAAAATCCACTATTAACTCCACTGCAAAAGAAAAATCGGCTCAGATGGGCTTAAGAACATAGACAATTGACACCTCAACATTGGTGTCCAATACAATGGAGTGATGAGGCCCGATTCGAAGTTTGTGTTGGTGACAGTCGCAGTAGAGTTATTCGCAAAAAAAATGAAGCATTCCATGTTGACTGTCTGAAGAGGAAAGTGAAATTTCCAGCATCTATTATGGTCTTGGGCAGTATGGCATCAAAAGGAGTAGGAAAACTTCATTTTATTGATGTAAATGTGGATACAAACAAATATTTGGCAATTTTAGAAGAATCGCTTTTACCAGTGATGGATGAATGTTTGACATCCGGCCAAGTTTTTTTGTTTCAGCAAGATGGTGCAACGTGCCATACCTCAAAAAAAGGCTATAAAATGGATGGAAGAAAATAATGTACCACTTTTGAAATGGGTTTCTAGCAGTCCAGATCTGTCACCTATTGAAACTTTGTGGCACGAGATGAAAAAGGTTCTACGACAACATCCTGCTCGTACAATCACCGAACTGAGACAAAAGCTTCAAGAAATATGGGATTGTTTTACACCAAATTTTTGTCAAAACGTGGTTAACACTATACCCCAAAGAATTTCAGCCGTAATAAAAAATAAGGATGATGTTACCCAATGGTAATCTTTCAATTGTTGCTTTGTTAACTTCGCGCATTTATTCGCACATTGTTTATTTGTTCAGATGTTCTATTAGTTATAGATCTAAGGTATTTCAAATATGTTTTTTTTACGACTATAGTGTATCTAAATTGTTTTAGAAGTAAATAGTTTCGTCATGTTTAGTTTATAAAGGCATATTTTGGTACAAATCTTGAAGTGGGCCAACTGAAGCGGGAAGGGGCTCGTAGATGTCATATTTTTGGATAAATTTAGTAGGTATGAAATCAGATGTCATTTTACTGTTTCACATTTATCTAAGCAACAGAAAACATTATGTTAAAGTAATGACTGCACAGTCTGACCAGCGCCTATACCATGCAGGTGTTCTGCGGTGTGCTATACTTGGTCCCCTCCTAGACATATTATATGTCAGTTCTCCTCCAATTCCTCGGTAACATATGCTGACGATACCTCCTTACTTGTTAATCGAGAAAACTTGGAGTCCGTGTAAGAAATGCCAACACAAGCTTACCTGGTGCAGAGCAATCGTTCAGTAATAACAGCCGCACGGATATTAAGTAAAAACCTAAAAAACGTCAAAACATGTCATTTTGCAGACTAGGTACTTTTTAGGGTCATTTCACGTTTGCTCCCTAGGATCCTTGTGAGCGTCCATCTATGGAAGAATGGCTTAACTACACGCATTGTTGGTTGCCTTCTGCATCAGGAGCTGCAATAATATTGAGAACAAATAGCAACAATTGTGTAAAATGATTTTAAATTACTTACATTAGTATGTGAGGTTGTTGCTAAATGTTATTAACGGTTAGGTTGAAGGAAACATTTAGTAGCCTAGTTAAAGCTGGATATATAGTACATTCGTTAAAATTAATATAAAATACACACAGCTGTATGTCAGGAATACATAAAATCGTATTAAAAACTATTTAGAACGAATGTTAAAATGACATCGTGAACCACCTGTTGCACACCATTTTATGCAGCATCAAAAAATATAATCATTCCCACTCTTTCGAGAAGTGTGTAAACCATTTTGGAAGTGAAATCTGAATCAATATATTAATTTTCACCATCCCAAGATTGTCGCAAGGATACCTAGCTGACAGCAAATTAAATTCTTTCTTTCCCTCAGCAACAAATAACTAAACAGGTATTACAATAAATTCAGATGGCCCAGGATATCTGTGTTGTTGAAGAGAATTCGGCAAAAATCGTAAAATAATGATAATAATAATAATAATAAACGTCTTTATTAAATAATATATACAATACATGTGTATACACACATAAATGCATACATATATACATATACACACATACATACATATATATATATATATATAAAGTGTAACTATAGTGGCGAAGTTTAGCAATATGCTACTCTAACACTTAACCACTAAAGTTAAATATTATGTTGTTAACAGTTAACAAAAAAAAATGCAAAATATATATAACACGTCACTTATAACCCATATGAGAAGTGGAAAATGAGATATTTTATGTGCACATACTGCTACTCTAAAAAGATCTATGAAATATTGAGGGAAAAGTTAATCGTCCAAATAACTCAACTTAACATTGTAGCGGAAACGTGGTAAACTCATGGTCTTAAATTTACTGTCCAAAGAATTATATATTGCTGCAACGTTATATCAGAAACTTCGTTGGAACAGAGATGTTGTATGCTTCGGAATTCTGATAAAGTGCCTGTCTCTAATAGCCCTATCGTGAATGGTGCTATTAAAAATTATTTTATCACATAGGTATTCTGGCTCAAAATTAATTAAAATTTTATGGATAAATGTGGAAAAATGTAACTTGACCAACTGGTCAAACTTTAGCCATCTCAACTCTGCATATTTGTGAGAGACGTGGTCGAACATTCTCATGCCGAATATAAAGCGAACACAGCTGTTCTGAATCAATTGGATTCTGTGTTTAGTGATGTGATCCAAACAGCGAAAATATAGAATACTGCAGTAGTTCAAGACAGACACAACGAAGGTTTCGCAAAGTTCTTTCCTCATTTTGAAGTTTAGCAGATAACTCTTTGAATAGAGACTGCGTAAACGTGCATAGGTTTTTTGTGTCAGATTTTTTACATGCTCGGTAAATCTTAATTTTGTATCAATTTCTACACCCAATATTTTTGCGCTGTTGGTGAGCTCGAGCTGTTTATTGTCACATGTTCACATTTAAGAGCGAACAAAACAATAAAATCTTAGATTTTTCCGGGTTTATGCTGAGGTTGTGATCTGCTGAATATTTGCATAGACTATCTATCAATATCTGCTTGTAATGCTTGGACAGTGCTCTGTATATCATCTATACCGAAACAATGGGAAAGCTGGGTGTCATCGGCGAACGATTGAATATCAAAGTTGTAAACTGATCTAGATTAGTCAAATGTATATATTAAAAACGAAAGAGGTCCCAAAATGGAACCCTGAGGCACTCCTGAAGGTATGCGAAGGACATCAGATGTAATACCCTTCACTGAAACACATTGAGTCCTGTTTTTAAGATAGCTTTCAAAAAATTTGATTACAACCTCATCACAACCAACAGAACATAGCTTAGCACATACAAGTTTATGATCTATCTTATCAAAGGCTTTAGAGTAGTCGACTGATATTAAAGCTAAACCCATCTTTTTGTCCAGAACACGAAAGATGTCGCATATGTTTAGTAAAGCCGATGTTGTATTGTAATGTTTTGTGAATCCCGATTGATTAGGTGGGATTATCTGATGTACTTCAATGTACGATGTAAGTTGAAGTTGAACAAGGTTTTTTGACCAAATAGATAGTTAACTGATTGGTCGAAGATCTGATAGGAGACCGGGTTTCGAAGTTTTTGCTATAGGTATTATCAGTGCTTGTTCCCAAATTTTAAGGAAGTAACCGGTTTCAAGACATACATTGATAATGTGAACTAAGTGGAAAAATATAACGGGTAGGCTTACCTTTACCATAGTTAGCGTAAGGCCATCTATTCCTTTGACATCTGATTTAAGAGATTTAATAGTTTGTAGAATTTCTGAAGGATCAATGATTCTGAATGAAAAAGAATCAGGTGGAAAGAAGTGACGATTTTTTTATAGGTGACATAATTCTTCCGAGGCATTATTTGTACTGACATAAAATAGTCATTGATTTAATTTGGATCAGATAGATTATCTGGAAGAGGGGGTTTTGTCCGAGAATGTATATTAAGCTGCTTTAAGCCAAGCCATACCTTTTTTCGTCATTCTGTTCAGATAAAAATTGTAGATATGCTCTTTTCTTTTTCCTCACCTGAGTAAGCGCGTGATTTCTTTTTTGCTTGTAAATATTTAGGTTTTCTACAGTTTTTTTTGTTTTATATGTAGTATGGGCAATATCTCTTTCTTTAAGAACGTCACGTAGGCGGGGAGATAGCCATGGAGCAGGTGGTTTGTTTACTCTAAAAGTAGTTACAGGAGCATGTTTATCATAAACTCCCATCGGTGTATTTGTTGAGTGACAAAGCAACTGTAAAGCAACAATAATGTAGTAAAAGTAAATCGTTTGCAGATATAATGAAAACGTGGACGGTCCACACCTGCATATCTAGCGGATCCTTAGAAACTTACGTCTAGCGTGAGTATAACGTTAAACGCGAGAAGTAAAAACTAGACCTCGTAAATAGATAGGAGCAGGCATATGTCACAACGTAAAAAACGCTTTTTACTTGAAGCGTGCTTAAAAAAGTGGCCGTGGTACAAACAAGAATTGAATGAATGCCTATCAAGATCGATAAGATCTTTCGTCTGCGCGATCTGAATTTTTTCTCTCTCGGATCATTTAAATAACGACAACTTGCTCTGAAGTAGAATGTATAAATGTGGAATAGTTTCGCTTTTAATTGGCAGGTTTTGAATACCTAAGAAGGTGTTTGAATGCGTTTAATGGTGTGCATAATTTAAAACAGAGTTTCCCAACCAGCGAGTGAATGCGAGAAAATAAATAAAATATGTTTATAAAAACAAGATTTCATTTACAGGTTCGTAAAATAAACTAAAAATTTAAAAATAATTTTTCCGATGGGAAATCTCGTATTTAAACGATATTGAAGCTCCTCAGGGGCGGACCTAGAAAATATTTATGGGAGGGTCCATCTGATCGATTTGAAAATTTTTGGGAAGTTGGGGATGGAGCTGAGGGCTTGGGGAGTAATGGCGATTGAAAGGCAAATTGAAAAACATGTTCTTCGTGACTCGGATATTTCTGGGAGGTCCGAACACGCCTCCCCCTGGATCCACCAGTGAAGCTCCTTTATCTCGAGTTTTTAATTGTGGCTAACTATGATATTTATAAACGTCATCTTGGAGCAGTCGCCATATCTCCTAGATATTGCTGTCTCTAAAAAGTCGACTGCAATAAGCTGTGATGGTATTGGTGTGGACATGTTAGGTCTTTGTTAACTCATATTTTAATATATGAAACTGGGAGCTTTCATAATGTCTGGAAAGAAGCAATAATTCTTCCTCTAGCCACAGCATACTGTATTTCTTTTCAAAGGTATTAGAAAAAGCTGTTTATCTCCAGCTGATTGAATATTTAGAGATGAACAATTTACTTCCTGTTCATCAGTCTGGATTTCGTGCTGGACACAGTACAACTTCTTCACTTCTCCATTTGACAGACAATATCTTAAGTAACATGGATAAATATATTAATACAGTTTTAGTTCTGGTCGACTTCTATAGGGCGTTCGACACTGCTAACCATATAATTTTGTTGAGTAAGTTAAAGCATATTGGCCTTTCTGACATTCCGCTTAAATTTTTGGAAAATTACTTAACTAATCGTAACAAAAGGTGAAGACAGTTAGAGGTGTCTCATCTTCTGTTGCCGTTTCTTCAGGTGTCCCTCAGGGCTCTGTCTTAGGTCCTTTACTGTATTTGATATATACTTTCGATTTAAATTCATGTACATATACAAACTTACGCGGATGATACGCAGCTTTATTTTCCTTTTGACTTGTCTCATCTGGATTAAGTGTCATATAAGATAAATTGTGATCTTGAAAGGCACTTATTATTATTATTATTATTATTATTATTATATTGCTTACACTTTAGTTAATGCATTTCTCTCATCAAGACCTTTTATTTGATATCTATACCATAGGGGTAACTATAGTTGCAATATTGGATTTAAAGTGACGTCACATTGCTTATTGCGTTCCTCTCTCCAAACCCTCTTAATGGATATCCATATCATAGGGACTATGAAAAATGTAAATTGCCAATAAGCGTCGGACGCCAAATTCTATTTGGAATTACGTCACTTTGCCTATTGTATTTCTCTCCTCAAGTCCTTTCATTTGATACCCATATAATAGGTGTTATTGCAAAGATGATTCTAAATTGTGGAGAGCCGCGGGACTGTAAGCGCGTTCAGATATAATTAAGGCAATAGGGTAATCGACACCCGAGCGATACAAAGACAATGTAGGATTGGCACGTACCTGGGTGTTCCTGTCGTCTGGTCTGGAGGAGCTCCTCTCTCTTCACAGCTTCTTCTTAGGTTCACCACACTTGCCTTAGCGAATATAATGTACCCGGTTTAACTAGGATTCTTTTGTCGAGGTTTTGAAGACGACCGTTGCCTTTTCCGATCTTTACGAGAATGACTTTACGAAAATCTTGTTCTTCTTGTGCGCATGTTTGGCTTCTATGCGCACGTTCCAAAGGGTTTGAATTTTAATGGCTTTTGAGTTCAGATAATAAAGTATGTTCTGGAACTTGCATGAACAATGGGGGTACTATCAAAATGACGAATCGCCATTTTGTAGCATCTGTATTGGATTCAGAATGGAGGCAGTTAATTCATTTTATATCGTCATGCAAGCAAAAGGTTTGTCCACAATTTCAGCCCAAGTGGTTAAAGCTATACAGTGACATATAAATCCGAACACCCAGTTTAAATGGTTTTATTTTAATAAAATTTTGTATAAGTACTTAATGAAGCATAATAAGTAAATGACAAAAATTTCAAAATGATTGCACTGCTTTAAAGCCCTTTGACCTTTAATAATGTGTGGATGCTCCCTGATGTGCTACGCATTCTCCAACGCGCCTAGGCATGCTTCTGATCAGGTGGTCAATGTCCTCCTGTGGTATCTCATTCCAGGCAACCACCAACTCCTCTCGAAGTGCTTCTAGAGTCTGAGGAGGACGTTGCAAATTGAGCAATCTCCTACCCATCATATCCCACACGTGCTCAATTGGGGATAAGTCGGGAGATCTTGGTGGCCATGTTAACAATGTGACATCATTATGTTGAAAGACGCCTATTGTGACTCTTGCAACATGTGGTCGGGCATTATCTTGTTGGAAAGTTGGATCTGCTAGGGTGTCAAGATAGGGTAAAATATGGGGTTCTAGAACTTCGTGGATATAACGCCTTCTAACCCTGGCACGGCCATCGTGCATGCCTAAACAAAATCGAGACTCATCACTAAAGACAATACTGTTCCATTCCTGATCCCAGAGTGACCGTTGTCTGTACCACTCAAGGCGATTACGTCGGTGTTCTCGAGTTAAAGGGAGGACCCAGTATGGCCGGTATGAAAACAAGCCAAAACTTCTCATTCGTCGGTAAACACTTCGCATGCCAATAGGTCTTCCGTGTTCTGCAAACCATTCATTTGCAATGGACCTGGTAGTGGAGAAACGGTCCCTTAAGGCCAATAATCTTAGGCGGCGATCTTCACGGTCTGTTGTTCTACGGCGGCGTCCAGTGCCCCTTGCTCTTTGCGTACGGCCTTCTCGAAGCCATGCCTGAAAACACCTAACCACAGTGTCTACACTTCTTTGCACTCTAACTGCAATTGCCCGAAAAGAAAGTCCAGCTTCCCGAAGTCCCACTATACGGCCCCTATCAAACTCACTAAGTTGACGAAATCGTACAGGTCTCCGTACTCTAGGCATCGTAACCGATCGTAAAGGATGTCAAGAACCAAAATCCTCCAACGTTGATTCTTTACTGCGGCTGAAATATTCATTTTTAGAGCGTTAGTGAATTAAAAAAAAAAGCAGTATAAAGACCGGAATGTTTAACTGATGAGGCTGAACATTTTTTCACTTGTTATTTACAGTAAGATAAATACATTCACCAACTTTTATTAAAATAAAACCATTTAAACTGGGTGTTCGAATTTATATGTCACTTAGTATAATTGGAAAATATGTTACATAGAAGACCCCCCTTGCGGTCCTGTGGAGGTTGTTTAATTTTTGGTCACGACTTGTGAATTACCCTGTATACATACTAACATATACTGGCCAAGTTAAATAAAAGTTTGTCAAAATAGAGGCATTCCGGCAAGAGGTAAGAGGAAAAATATCGGAGCCAAGACCGATCTCTGGGGAACGCCCGCGTTGACGTTGTGAGATGAAGAGCAGAACACATCAATTATGGTGGATCTCCTGCGGTCAGAGAGGAAGTCAGCCACCCACCTACAAAGCTTCTTTGGGAGGACTTAGAATGAAAGTTTACATACGAGGGCGGCCTGCCACAGCTCATCGAACACTTCGATGATATCAAGAGCAACGACACGAGCCTCACCGTATGACTGGATGAGCTTACTCCAAAGTTGCGTGACGTAAGCTAGGGGGTCCCCCGTTAATTGCTGGAGCGGGAAACCACACTGCCTGTCAATGATACCAGAGTTCCGATGCTTGTTTACATTGAATTATCGAAGGACATTACGTTAATTTTTCTGGCAGCGGCATGCAGGCAAATAAGAAATAAATAAATTAATTAATGAGATCGCTGGCGACTGGTATACAACCTCTCGTAAAAAGATTTAATGTAATCTCTCCTTATCAGATTTAATTGCAACATCCCCGTTGAAGGCAAATAAATTTAATAACACCGCAGCTTACAATCGGCTGATTGATGGGAACATAATGAAAGTTAGGATTTAACGACGAATATTCAAGAAAAATCTGACGATCGGCATACCATTACAGCCAATTAAAGCGATAGGATATATAAATGTATAACAACTATGGCGTACCATGAAGGAAGGCGAGGACACAGTTTATACAATACCATGTTACGAACAAAGATACACCAATAATGATTACGTTCAGCCAAGTTAAGCGATATTGATAAAAACATGATACAATTGCACTGTTGAGACTACTGATCAGAATATGACGCATATAAGGCATTATTTCTCAGTCTCAAGCTTTTCTTAAGCCTAAAGTCACATACATGAAGTTTGGTCAAATGCTAGCCTGCAACTTCCAAACTCAACCGATCGAAGTGTAAAGCCTCGCTTTTTGGTCATAAAAACATTAGAACATTTCTTGAATTCGAAACTGACATTCAAATCAATGGAGGCAGCGTCCTTATTCAACATTTGCCAAAAATTTGGGCTTAAATTTCGATGAAGACTTGAGTTGTGAAAAACACCTGCCGCATCTCCTCATTTTTTCAATTGCAAACATTTGCGTCACTAAAAAGCATATTATGGAATAGCAAATATCAAAAGGCTTGATACTACCCGAAGTTTTGTATGTGTTAGTAATTTATTATCCGTGTGTCACTGCTTTGAATCATACAGGGTGCGTCATCTATTACTTTTTTTCTATTTGAAAAATGAACACGCTTTATACGAGATGAAATCGAATTTTTTTATTGATAAAGGAAGGTTGGCTTATGCCTTTTACGTATGAAAAATAACATCATGCGACCACCGCGGCTTCGTTTACAGTCCAACATCCGAACATCAAAATTTTCAGTGACTTTTCCCAGAATAATCTGGCCTGTGGCCGCAATTTCAGTCCGAATATTGCGCTTTAGGTCTTGAATGGTCCAGGGACCATTCGCATACACTTTTTTTTCAAAAATCCCCAAAGAAAATAGTCAAGAGGTGTCTCGCGAGCCAACTGACATCTGAATTTCGTGAAATTATGCGGTCTTGAAATTTCGTGTGCAATAAGGCGTTTGTTTGGCGAGATAGGTGAGCCGTTGCTCCGTCTTGATTAAACCAAAGATCGTCGGTACCAATACGTTCCAATTGTGGCCACAAAAAGTCTGTTAACATGCCGCGATAACGTTCCACGTTGACGGTAATGGCCTTTTCTTCGGCATCTTCAAAGAAGCATGATCCAACGATGCCACCAGCCCATAATCCGCACCAAACAGTCACTTTTTCAGGATGGAGGGGTTGTTCATGATATTGTTGTGGATACAGCCCCCCAGAATCTGAAATTTTGCATATTTACGTACCCATTGAGGTGAAAATGAGCCTCATCAGAAAAGAGCACTTTGGCCGGCTCCAATTCTTGTGTTAGTTGGATTTTGAATGGATGGAGGTGTAAATCAATGTGTAAAATCCAACGAATTCCAGGCTCTCTAGGGCGTCCATGTCGGCCAAAACCAGTTCGAAGTTTGCGAAAAGTATTTTTTATATTTCCACCGTTTTGGTAATAGGTTAGGATAACCTAAATGCGTTGTTGTGTTGTGAACGAATCTATGACTATAACTGGCATACCTTTGACACAAGATTCTCTTTATACTGACAGTGCACCATACTTTTTTATATTCTCGAT
Source organism: Acanthoscelides obtectus (assembly GCA_963669975.1). Lineage (NCBI taxonomy): Eukaryota > Metazoa > Arthropoda > Insecta > Coleoptera > Chrysomelidae > Acanthoscelides > Acanthoscelides obtectus. The sequence continues at coordinate 12,770,997 of CAVLJG010000004.1, forward strand.
ACTTGATTTACATTGCCGTTAAACAATTACTTACTTATTTTCCAAGAATATCATGAATCATTCAAACCAAAGTTGAATTCTGATCTTCTGCCGCAAAAATCAGGTGGTACATCTTCATTATTATCGCGACATACGCTTTTATTTATACAGAATTTTAATACAGTTTGTCATTGGTTTGCATCACATCGATTTAATTATTTTTGCATACAAAGTATTTTTTCATCTACTATAAAAACGGGGCTAGGTGGTAGAACAGCTTACACTGAACCTTGCTCCGCCCAGTGGTTGGTAAAATAAAGAGTTTTTATTATTATTTTTATTACTATGCGAATCAAACAACGATAAAGTGTAATTCATTATATTTTACTATCTAAATGGTCCGCTAGAAACTACGAATCGTTTTTAGACCTTGAGGAGTATTGTTGCGATTGAGAAGCAAAGACTTTGATGTCAAGTCCTGGTGCCGAGTAATACTTAGGCTTGATTTGTCCTGCAGTTGTTTGAAATTTGATGACAATTTAGATGACTGAGGTGTTGATTATCGGACTTACATTGCCTATCAACATCTCAGTTGATTTGTCCTGGTTGTTTTTTATGTTCTTGCGAATGCCTTAATGTGTTTTACCCATTCGTCTTTACAGGAACATTGCCAAACCTTCTTGGCTATTAAGGTAAATAACAAATGGGCATATTAACGTAGCCCGCCTCCGATGGGCATTCACATTAATCTTACCGGTGTGTATATTTCTACGCCACTGGTATTAAACGTATATTTTTAGCTACCATTGATACAATTTAGAGCAATATAATATGCGCATATTTATGTGAATTTGTCATTGACTTATTGCAAAATTAATCTTTGTATAGAATAAATGCACAGCCTCTAATAGGGCTTGCATACGTTGCTTATTTCATTTTTTGATTTTTTTGTTAAAGACTACCCAAACCTTCTTATTTTTGTTAGGCGATATCCAGAATCATTATAAAGTGTAAGATGAGAATATCTGCTTTAGTTTGTTGTTCCATAGCTTCATTTTGAAGAGAGAACAATTTTGGCGAACTTACATCCCATGCCAACTGGCGAAAAATTTCGAAAATGAGATATATGTTTTTTAGATGTTATATGAAATACTTTTATTAATTTTTGGACCGCCTACAACTTGGAAAGAACTGGTCTTATTTGGATGAAATTTTCACGCAAGGTTACTCCTGTCTGTAGTATCTCAAGTTTCGAGATTGCGAGGTTTGTTCAAAAAGTATCGCGAATTTCATGTTTTTTCAAGAACTATTTATTTATTTATGAATATCTATTTTATCCCCTTCAAAGTATATTGAGCGAATTTTGAATCCATTGTACGTTTTGGAATATTTTTTTTCCGACATAGTAGCCATACCAATAGGATCTTTCTAGTGCAAAAGCGAGTGCTGAGGTGCATCCTAAAAATTTCCTCTAGAGAGACTTGCAGAGGAAAATTTAAGAGTAATAGAATTTTAACTGCAGCCGCAATATACAGGGTGTTTCAGTTTATTGTTGCATAACTTCAAGATTCGATAGAACTTTTAAAATTAATCCATAAAGTCTATATAAACATGGGTCGAAAAATGCGTGGCTTCCGAAATACAGGGTCTTTAAATTTACTTTCTAAAATAATTTTTTTTAAATATTTCGAACAATATTTGATGTATAACAGTGAACATTGGTATACAAGCGCTTTTAGTACGACAAAACGAACCATGGGCATAGTTTTACTGTAGCCACTAGAGGGCGCTCCATACTGTACCTGTAGTGTATTAAAATGACCGAAAAAATTTCTTAGTGCAATTTTGTGCTTTTTGCATAAAAAAACCGATTCTTCGCACTTTTTAACATAAAAATCTCTCCTGTGAGTTTTCGTTATAGTTAGCCGTTTTTGAGATATTTCGATTTTTAAGACTCGATGCATTTTTAATTATTTATGGGAAAATAATATTTTTTTTTACATTTTCGATTTGGGCATTACAAGTAATTATTAAGATGATCGGTTAGATTGTGTTTTTAAACACAGCAATAATTCCTAACTCCAAATAAACACAAAAAAAACAGAATATTAATTTGTTTAATTTTCCAATATTATTTTTAACAAATTAAATTAATTATTTACAACTAAAATGCTATTGGATAGTTAGGACAAACATACAAAATCTAAAGTAGTTGCTCGAAATGTAAACCCAATTGTTCAATACACAATTCACATCTACGAATGATCGAACGTGGTATAGCATTATTCAAATAAGGCCTTATTTCATCACATGCATTCCTGATTCTGTCTATTAGCATATCTCTTGTGGTTACGGGAGTCTGGTACACTTTTTCTTTTAGAAATCCCCACACAAAGAAATCTATTGGATTTAGGTCAGGGGACCGTGGAGGCCAGGCGACTGGTCCTCCACGGTCGATCCATCTTTCTGGATAATTTTCGTCCAGCCAGTTTCTAACTATTCTCGAATAATGAGCTGGACAACCATCAACGTGGAACCAGGCCAATCTTCTTAAATCTAACGTAACATCATCCCACATATTTGCATGTTCATCCTTTAAAAATTCCAAGAAGGTCGCAGGCAAAAGGTAGGGTCCAAATAGTCGATTACGGTAGATACCAATCCACACGTTCACACTAAATTCATGCTGAAAATTTCTTTCGCGAACTGCATGCGGATTTTCATGCGACCAAATATGTTTATGAAAATTTACGACTCCACGTCTAGTGAAGCATGACTCATCGGTCCATAAAACGTTACTTAAAAACTCCCTATTATTATCAGTTCTATCAAGAACCCACTGACAAAATGTGATTCTTCGTTCTCCGTCCCCTGGCACAGTCCTTGCACAGGTTGCAAATGGTAAGGACGTCTATGGTCATTTCTAAGAACACGCTGAACATGGCTTGCTGAAATTCCCAAGGCACCAGGAACTCTCCTAACACTTGTGGTCGGATCTCTATCAAACTCACACAGAATCATACGGGTAAATCTGCGCTGACGAACATTTATATTTTGATCCCTGGAGATTTCCAAAACCATTTTCAATTATTTGGCGATGCACTCTTACAAATACTGAGCGAATTGGATGTCGTCTGTTTGGAAATCTTCGTGTGTATTCTCTGGCTGCTTCTGCTGCGTTTCCATTTACAAAGCCATACACAAAATGAATATCCGCTAACTCTTAATTGGAGAATAAAAATGGCATTTTTATAAAACTTACAAAAAAAAACAGGTAAAAGAAACTAAATTTCGTGCATTCACAATTGCAAAAAAACGTTTCAGGTTTCAACAGACAACAAAACCAACTGTCAACTAATTGACGCCTAACCTTATTCTGCTTTCAATTTCAAAAATATTTGCAGGACAGCCTTCTTCTAAAAATTATCGAGATACTGACTTTTTAACGTTATTTTATCATAAATAATTAAAAATGCATCGAACCTTAAAAATCGAAATATCTCAAAAACGGCTAACTATAACGAAAATTCACAAGAGAGTTTTTTGATGTTGAAAAGTGCGAAGAATCTGTTTTTTCATTCAAAAAGAAAAAATTTGCACTATACATTACACTACAGGTACAGTAGAGAGCGCCCTCTAGCGGCGACAGTAAAACTATGCCCATGGTTCGTTTTGTCCTACCAAAAAACCCTTGTATACCAATGTTCACTGTTATACATCAAATATTGTTCGAAATATTTAAAAAAAATTATCTTAGAAAGTAAATTTAAACACCCTGTATTTCGGAAGCCACGCATTTTTCGATCCATGTTTATATAGACTTTATGCATTAATTTTAAAAGTTCTATCGAATCTTAATGTATGCAACAATAAAGTGAAACACCCTGTATATTCAAGAGATTCTAATTTTATATTTATAAATATTAACAATTTTATCGGTAACCCACGAAGTGACTATAACACAAGAAATAGAAATATAAATCTTCTGTATCCAGTCCATCATCTCACGGTTACCGAAAAAAATGTCCATTACAGTTGCACTAAAATATATAATAAGTTACCACAAGGAATTAAAAGGTTGGCAGATAAAGAAGATTATAAAAAGAGTATTTATCAACTGTTAATGCACTTAGAACCATATGACCTTCAAGAATATTTTGAAATGTAATATCTCTATTATGTTATATGTTTTGCCTCTTTGTTTTTTCTGTCTTGATGACACTGTGACGTATATTTCACCTAACGTGTAATACATTGTAATCATGCTCTGTTATTTTGAAATAAAGATTTATTTATTATTATTATTATTAATCCCCAACAGACATTATACACTCGCGATAACGTTTTTTCCAAACCTCGAAGCATTTTGAAAATTCATTTTTTGTGATCTTGTTCAGGTCCTCCTTCGATGCCGTCTTTATCTCCTCATTCGTGGCGTAACGTCGTCTTTTCATGGGCCTCTTCGGTTTCGGAAACAAGAAAAAGTTACAGGGGGCCAGGTCCGGGCAATACGGTGGGTGAGGCATTATTGGAGTGTTGTTTTTGGCCAAAACTTCGATCACAAGTAATGATGCATGAGCAGGGGCGTTTTCATGGTGCAAAAGCCAATTTTTGTTCTTCCACAAATCCGGGAGTTTCTAGCGGATTGCTTCTCGCAACGTTTCCCATAACCGGTCAAGTTGTGTTTATGAATCGTTCTGCAAATATTTTCCAAAATTAGTGTTAAATAGTATCATTTAATTACTGTGCTATCGATGAATCCGCGCATTACGGTACATAGAACAATAACGCTGCTTTGTAGTGCCTAAGATCTTCTTTTTGCTGCAAATCGCCGAAATTGGACGACATTTATCGACAATTGTACTTTGACCCGTGCGCTTCTAGATATTGACACCAGGCACTGGGAGGCTGGCTATTGCTGTGAACCTCCAGCGGAGTTGCCGTAACTTACGGATTATCCTATCAGCATTAAAATGCCAAAAACCAAGACTGATAATTGCGACATATGTCTTAAGGAGGTTCTTGATGATTGTCAAGCATTACTATGCGATAAGTGTAACATATGGAAACATAAAGAATGCCTATCAATGTCAAATAAAACATATCTTAAATTAAGTAAATCCAATGACGATTGGATTTGTGGGAAATGTAAGACTAAAGATGGTCCTGGTCCAGGTGAAGAGGGATTACACTCTGTCCGATGTCATGGCAAAATTAGAGGAGATGGATAATAAATATAAGGCATTATTTACTAAATATAACGAGCAATTAAAAATAAACGAACAATTACAGGATGAACTCGGCCAAATTAAGCAACAGTTAAACAAACATGAACAAAAGGAACTTAAAAACAACTTGTTGGTTCAAGGAATTCCATACAAAGAAAACGAGAACTTACCTGACATTATAAATAAAATTCGTAATTACCTTGACGTCCCGAATGGAAACAGGTTTACGACTTTTCGATTGGGCAGGGATAAGAATAAAAACAACCCTGTTAAAGTCATCTTTGAAGATGAATCAACCAAAATAAAATTTTTAAAATCAAAAAGAAGTTTGGCCTTAAAAGTTCGAATTTGGGATATACGACAGATTATAAAATATTTCTCAACCATGAACTCAAAAGAAAATCTTGATCTATTCATGGCAGCCAAGGCTTTTAAGAAAGACAGAAATTTTAAATTCCTTTGGATTGGAGATGGTAATATCCTCCTAAGGAAGGACGAAAACTCTTCGTATTAGTAATAAAAGTCAGTTGGAAAACTAGTAAGGCCTCGTGAACAACTCAAAATTGCTTACATGCACTTGCAAAGTATTAGAAATAAACTGGATCTGGTGCAGTGTTTGGTTGTAAGTGAAGATTGGGATATACTGTTGGCGGCTGCAACATGGTTGGAAGAAAGTGAAACATTCTTGTTTGAGTTGGATGGCTATAATGCTGTTCATTCCTGCAGGGCTGGTAGAGGAGGTGGTGTGTCTATCTATGTGAGGAAATCTATTAAATTTCGTGAAATTGAGAAGTCAAACAGATGTGAGTTAATAAAGTGGATATGTATCAGCTTAGGGGAACAAAACTTAAAAATTAGTGTTATATATAAACCACCATCTGTAAATAGTAAAATTTTTTTTCATTGTTTGGAATCTATTATGCGTACTCATCCTAAAAATCATTCAATTGTTGGGGATATGAATATTAATTTGCAGTCTCACAAGTAGCCAACGAGTACAAACATTTAATAGCATTAAACAATTTTAAAATTAATAATACGATAAATGAGGAGTGTCCTACTAGAGTTAGCAGTTCGTCAAAGTCTGTTATAGACCATGTTCTTAGCGATTATGGTAGTAATGTAAGTTGTAGAGTCAGTGTTAAAGAAAATGCAATTTCGGATCATAAACTTATATTACTTGATATTAAAACATCTGTGCAGTTTCGTAAACCAAAAGTTGATTATGAGGTAAAATCTGTAGATTATAAAAAATGTGTAAACTTATTTAGACAAAAATTTTAAGCATAAATGTAACAACTTTTCAAGAATTAATTAATTTAATTGAAGACTGCAAAAGTAAATCGGTATATATAAAAAAATTAAGAATACGTACAAATAACACCTGGATAAATAATAAAGTCCTTGAGCTTATCAAAAAAAGAGATAAATTATACAAAAGAAGGATCAACCAACCAGAAGACTTAACTATCATCTCTGAATTTAAAAACATCAAAAATAAAATAAACAATAAAATACGTGCTTTGAAGAACCGTTATTTCCAAACTAAATGGAGCTTAGCTGGAAATAATGTAAAGAAACAATGGGCTTTTATAAACAGCCTAATAAAAAATAAGGAGTATAAAGTAAGAATTGATCAACTAGTAACTGAAAATAACATTATTAACACTCAACTTGAAATTGCAAACAATTTAAATAAATACTTTTCTCGGGTAGGTGGATCAATTGTTGAAAATTTGGAAGCAGAGATTCAGCAATTGAATGAGTTTATTTCTGTTGGTGAGGTTCACAACGAAGATTCTATTTCGATAACATTGACTAATAAAGAAGAGTTGTTGGAAGTTGTGAAAGAACTAAAAATAAACTCAGCACCTGGATATGACGGTATCACGGTTAAGGATGTAAATAATCTTGGAGAATACATAATACCTGTTTTAGTACGATTAATCAATGAAACTATACAAAAAGGAATCTTTCCATCAGAATTGAAAATAAGTAAAATAGCCTCAATTTTTAAGTCGGGAGATATTAAATGTATGAACAGGTACAGGCCTATTTCAGTGGTGTGCATATTCTCTAAGATTATAGAGAAATTAATAAAAAAAAGAATGTTATCTTTCATTGTTACTCACAATATATTGATTGATGAATTTCAATATGGTTTTATAACGAACAGTAGCACACTTAGTGCGGTTGTTGATTTTGTGGACTACATTCAATGGCTCTAGATAAACAACAAATACGAGTAGTTGTAGCTATTTTCATTGACCTAAAAAAAGCTTTTGACGTAGTAAGCATAGACATTCTTTTGGATAAATTGTTTAAAATGGGATTTAGAGGTGTTTCGTACAGCTTGATTAAGTCTTATTTATATGACAGAAAACAGTACTCACAGCTTGGAGACATTGATAGTGAATAGTTATCTAGCACCTATGGAGTATCACAGGGGTCAGTTCTTGGACCTCTGTTATACAGCCTTTATGTACTGAATCTCAAGTTGGCCAATCTGAGGGGAAGATATTTTACCTTTGCAGATGACACTGTACTGGTATATACTGGAACAGACGAAATTGCTTTAACGAATCTTATTAATGATGACCTGAATAGTTATCTTAAATGGTTGTTTTCGAATAGATTAAAAATTAACATTGAAAAAACAAAATACATTATATTTAAACAAAGAAATAAGATAGTTAGCAATAATCTAAATATTAACATAAATAATATAGCGCTAGAAAAAGTGTCAAGTATTAAATATTTGGGATTACTAAAAGATGAAAGTTTAAATTGGTCACTTCACTTAAATAGAATTTGTGATAAAATAGTTTCAATGCTATCTGCCTTATATAAGAGTCGAGATCATTTGTCCAACAAAAGCAAATTTCAAATTTATAATGCCTTCTTTCTCACACATTTTAGGTACCTCTTGCCAGTATGGGGTATGTGCGGTGAAGTTAATTTTAATAAAGCTCAAGTTTTACAAAATAAAATTCTGAAAATATTGCTTAATTTTGATTGGCTTACAAGTTCTAATACACTTTATTCAAATTTAAATTTAAACAAATTAAGAGTGTTATTGGAGGTGGAATACTGTAAGCTTGTTTATAAAATTATAAATAATCTACTAAAAAGTAACATAAATATTAGGTTCTACCATAACGTGCATGATCACAAAACAAGATCACTAAACGATGTTTATCAAATTTCCACAGGAACTAATATAGGTTTAAAAAATCCGATCACAGACGCAATTAAGAAATTTAATAATTTACCTCATTGTATAAAAGATGCAAATAACTATAGAAGTTTTGTTAGAGAATTGAAAGATTTTAAAAATGTTAATTAATTTATTTGTTGAAATTATGAGCAACATTGCAGTGTACCTGTAGTTTATAGATATTGATTATTGTCTTGTTATTCTCGTGGCCAGGGTTTGCAAACACTGATTGGGGAATTATTGTTAAAACTGGTTATACTTTTTGTATTATTGTGTTTAAATAAATTATTTAAAAAAAATTGAGCATTAGTTGAAGGTGATATTCCTTATTGACCGTTCTACTCTGCGGCAAGAACTCATCAATGTTTTCGTCTGTTGTTGACGTGCTCGGGCATCCGGAACGGTTTTCGTCGCTCACATCTTCTCGGCTTTCTGAGAACATTTTGTACCAACGATAAATGTTGCTTTTGTCCAAAGTAGCTTCGCCGTATGCAACAGTCGACATTTCGAATATGTCCGCGTTCTTCAAGTTGTTTTTTTACACAAAATTTAATACAAATTCTTGGTCAAAAATCGGAGACAAGCTAAAACACGTCCACGCACAATAGCTGCCAAAAATTGACTGATCATTCAAAATGGCCGATATTGTCAACCTTAGTGTGAACCATGAGTACCAACATAACGCCACAAACCTCGTATAACTTCATCGTAGTTGGAGATGTCGGTAACTGCCTCTACTTCATTTTCTATCAGTCAAGTATCCGGTATCCACGTTTTTCCTGAACAAGAAGTGTAAGCAAAATTTTTAAATCTTTAGAAACATGTACTATAAAACAAAAACACATCTCCTGTAAAGTTGCAGTTGAAGATGAAGATACTTACAGATGCTTCTTTTTTGTAACTGACTAGTTTCACATAAGCTAAGAAGTCTCGCATCATATCATACAGTTTGCTCATTTTAACTTCTTCCAGCTATTTGCTGCTTTATCAAAGAAACGCATGTATAGAACATTACAGTGATCGACGTTAAATCAGAACAGAATAAATGTAACAAAAATTGCTATTGACAATATTCCAGCATAACAGCCTAACAAAATGGTCATGGATTCAGCGGTCTGTTTATTCTAACTGCAACTAGTGGAATCAGTTTCATAGAAATCTAATAGAACGTTTATTCCATATAAAGCGAGCTTAATAGTCGGTACGGTCAAACAGGACAGTCTTTTGTTAAATCCGAAGCCGCCTAAGATCTGTCAGGTTAACGTCACTGATACGCTGTTTCTACAATTACAAAGCACTCGCAATTGGTCGGATAAGTAAACAAAAGAGCAAATGCTTTTATATGGGCAATGGGTTGTTATTTTTGAATATTGGAAATGAATTATGCAACAGATGACATTTAAGATATCACAAATACAAGGGATTTAAATTGCACCAATAGACTTTTCACGTTTTCAAGGGTGATATCAATTATCCTAAGATGAAGATATCTTTCAAAATAAAAAACAAATACTTAGTTGGTAATGGCACATCATTAGATATGTATTTCCACTATAAATCAAAAACGTGCCCCGCCCAACTAGCAAAGTAGTGCTATAAGCTTTTGGTAAAAGAACTCATCAGCCGTAAAAGCTCTCTATTGTTGTTGCCTGAACACGAAAATACTGGCTTAATGTTGTGTGGAATGCAAATTTGCTTTCTGCAGCATATTTGCTCTAAAATGAGGTTTTTAAAATATACTCATAGCATAGTTACAACACCTTATAGGACAAATTTTGAACGGTTGCATAAACGTTTATACAACTATTTTATACGGCATATTTGCGCGGTAGTGAAAATAGTTGTGTTGTGGCATCCATGGTAACGTTTATGCCACAAACCCGAGCCTAGTTGTTTTGGTGTGCACATTTACTGCTTTAGAAAATAAATTGCTCTCAACGGAAGCACTTATACAACTGTCGTTTAGTAACTGTTAAAGGCTGTACATCTGCAACAATATTACAACTTTTATAGTACAAAATTGCTGTGCTCGGCATACATTTGTTGCTAAATATGTTGGTATACAACTTCACCTTAACCTAACCTTCTGCTGTCATTTTTTTAGTTCAAATGCCATAAACATTATTTTAAGACATGCATATTGGTTTAAAAGGTTTTTTATCAACTGTTTAAACAGGAGATATAGATCTGGTACACATTTCATTTAAGAAATTTGTCAAATTGTTGAATAACACCTGCAGATAACAGCAAAATATTCTAATAAACTAAAGACAACATGGACGATGCCATGATTATACATAACCACCCGCCATATTGGGCAAACATATATTCCTCTAATGAAAATTAATTAATTATGTTTCAGTTCGACATTACAGATATAAAGTGATAAACATTAGTGTAATTGTGATAAATATAGGATTTGTGGAAGATTTAACACAGATAAGTACAGTTTTTCATCTTAAAAATCTAAACATACTTTTGATCATTATTAAAATATGAATCAAATACGAAGCCCGTCCAGATTGCCTAACTACTTTGCACGATAATCACAATAAAATTTGCTGCGCAAGTAATTCAATAGCCCTATATCACCGTGTAGAAGTTTATCATATACCTGTGTATGAAATTCACAATGGCCGATATGTAAGTAAACAAGATGACTGTAATGTGTTAGTTATATATTCTAAACTAAAATAAAGTAGAATCATGTAACAGAATAGTTGTATAGTTGACAAAAACTGAATCTTGCACTGACGCAAGTGTTCTGTAGCGGCTGCAAGAGGTTTACACTTTTGTTGTACACCTGTTACCTGCCGCTCTTATACAACCTCTTAAATGACTGAAGTGTCCTATTAGGTGTGCCCATTTCGCTTACATAGCTGTTCTTAGAGCGTTTTTCTAATGTTCTTACAGCGTACAATGCTATGTAAGGAAGACTGTATAATCGTTCTTGCAACTCTAATAGGAGTGATAATTGTTAGTTGGGCGGTATTTTTGGTAACTCACAAACAAGTCGTAGACATCCAAAATCCCCTAAATCAGGAAAAAGCTTGTTAAAATGGAAATCAAGAAAGGTGAAAATATACGGGGTGGTCGTTTTGATTTTTTTTAGAAACAGTTACTTTGCGTTTTCGGCCTCCCTGTATCAACTGCGCAAAAAGTGTGCAGGTATGCATGGGATCATTAGAATTGGTGTATTTCCACTATAAATCAAATCTATCCTACCTTATAGAATATAAGTCGAAAAGTCAAAAACGTGCCTCGGTTTTTTTTATTACTCAAAAGCATGTCGTACACACCTCCAAGACTCCTTGAATCAGGAAAAGCCTGTTGAAATGGAAATCGAGGAAGGTGAAAATATACAGTGTGGTCGTTTTGAACTTTTTTAGAAACAGCTCATTTTGCGTTTTTGGTCTCCCTGTGTCAACTGTGCAAAAAACTGAAAAAATATGCAGGTAGAGACGATATACGGGATCATTAAAATTGGTGTATTTCCACTATAAATCAAATCTGTCCAACCTTATACAATACAAGAAGAAAAATCAAAAACGTGCCCCGGTATTTTTGGTTACTTAAAAACAAGTCGTACACACCTCCCAGACACCTCAAATCAAGAAAAAGGTTGTTAAAATGGAAATCGAGCAAGTTGCAAATATACAGGGTGATCGTTCTGAATTTTTTTAGAAACAGCTTACTTTACGTTTTCGGCCTCCCTGTATCAATTGTGCAAAAAACTGAAAAAGTATGCAGGTAGAGAGGGTATTTGGGATCATTCGAATTGGTGCATTTCCACTATACGATGGGATGTCTTTTAAGTTTTGCATATGAAAATAAAACAACATGGTAGGTAGTTTTAAATGACTTTATTGTTTTTCGAAGTATTCTCCACGAAGATTAATACAAATCTGCATGCGCTCGAACCAATTTTCGAAGCACTTATTCCACTCGTTTGAATTTTCGGGAAAGTAAAAAAATCGTTATGACTTAGATCGGGACTATAAATAATTCCACGTTTTCTTCCATTAAATACTGCCTTGTTTTTGGTGGAGGATGATTCTTCTTTCGGGGTTGATTTTTCGAAGCTCGGCCAACAAATCGTGGTATACCAATCCGCAGTAACAGTTCTATGCTCATTAAGAGGAATTGTTGCAATATGACCCGCTTTTGACACAAATGGCGCGACCATCTTTTTCGAAATACTTCGAGAACAGATGACTTTTGTTAGCTTTTCTTCACCTTGGAACACCCAAACAGCCGACTGTCGTTTATTTTGTGATTCATAACAGTAAATCCACGATTCATCATCACTAACAATGCTGTACACATTTTTTGAAACGGTCAAGCGTTTTTTGACACCAATTAACCCTGACTGCTTTCTGCTCTTCAGTCAACAAGTGGGATATCCAACGAGAAACTAATTTTCTTACTCCTAATTCTTCATGTAGCATTTTTGGAATTGATGTCTTTGAGATCTTCAAGGACGCCTCAATCTCACGATATATCATAGGGTAAGTCAGGGTGATATGGTATTTAAACAAAATAAAGCCACAAAATATGTTGGCGACAACTTAATAGTATCATATCCTCTTTAACGCATTACTAAAGTAGAAAAAAATACATTAATTATTGTTAATAAATTCGCCATTTCACCCAAGCATATCGGTGAAATGCTGAATGCATATTGGGTGAATTGGTGAGTTTAAATTTTTTTATTTTTATCACATATCACTCGTGGATTCGTATTTTAAACAGTCTTCGTGCAGCCATCGGTGGCAGCTAATACATAAATCTGTCGTGCAACTCTACAGTTCACCACACCCTCTCCATCGTCCACGTCATCATCATATTGCAAGTGGATATCTAGCGATGAGTCAGATTCGGTTTCAGTGGTAGACGGTTTTCGTTTTTTGAGTTCCTTGAATTTAGTATTTCGTTTGGTAGTCTTTTTGGCTTTCCTTTTCGCGTTTGCTTCACTGTTCACTGATTCAGTCGTTTTGTCGTTTTCTGTTTCGTACGTTGACGATGTTAGATGGGGCAAGCTCTGGATTTCTTCTTTACCGATGTAATTTTATCTAGTTTAGGTACCGGCAAAATTTCATCCAAAACTCTGCCAGCGGTTATTTGCGGCTTTTCTGTTGTCGCTGTTGCTGACGCTTCTGATTATTAATCCATGTTTTCTGTGGCTTTTCCGTGCATTTCGAACAGCCCAGTTGTGGCGAGGCATAGAATTAGGTTAAAAATTCAAGCAGTGGTAAAACCTAGTTCAGATTTAAAGAAATACTTACACGTTAGAAAAAGTCTTCACCGAATCACCCATGCTCGAATTTACCATTTCTCCCAATTGTCATGGGTGAAATGATGAGTAGCGTGGCCAAGAGTTCAGAATTCTAAAAGCAATGATTTCTAGGTTATGTACCATGTAACACTCTAAGAAGGCAGATAATATCAAAAAATGCCGCGCAGACTACGCCACCTGAAGCAATATCAACAAATCAATGCATCGTATAAAAATTATTGAGCACCAAAAACAGTTTTTTACAAATAGCTTACGATTTTTAAAACAATAGTTGTTTTCATCAGGTGCTCACAACACATATGATAATAAACTTTCGCCATTCAGACTTATAGCGACATCTGTCTTCCCGGTGAAGAACCAGAGCAATTCACCATTTCTCCCGATTCACCATATCACCCTGAGTTACCCTATGTCTATCTTCAATGATGAGTTTGCGCACAGCACCCTGGGATAGTCGGAATAACTCAGCAAGGCATTCTTGTTGCGATAACTGTCACTGAAAGTTGTAATAAATTATGGCGCGAAAATGTTCTCGGTTGAGTTCCATTTTTCTAATGACTTGGTGACACTTAAAAATTCACTGCAGTGAGAACACTGCTCATATTGTTGTGAAACTTTGAATTTAGGTTTACTAAAGAGTGAGGTTAAGAGTTAGAGGTCAAGAAGAAAAGTCAAAAACGTGCCCCGGTATTTTTGGTTACTTAAAAACAAGTCGTACACACCTCCAGGACACATCAAATCAAGAAAAAGCTTGTTAAAATGGAAATCAAGCAAAGTGCAAATATACAGGGTGGTCATTTTGAATTCTTTTAGAAACATCTTATTTTGCGCTTTTGACCTCCCTGTGTCAGATGTGCAAAAAACTGAAAAAGTATGCAGGTAAAGAGGACATATGGGATCACAATTTTTTCTGACGAAAACGCCACCCACTACTATAGCTGTAACAGTAACGGAGGTCCAACTTGTTAAAGTTGAGTGTCTTTCTGGATAGGTTGTCTAATATCTCAACAATTGTAAAAAACCTTATAGTACGAAAAGGCCAATCTATATCAGCAATAAAATGTAGAACTTCCCAGTTAAAACAATGTATGTTTGGGTTAACACGTACCTATATAAGAGTACATATACATACAGGGTGGCCTAGAAGTCGACGTCAAGCCGAAACCGGCAAAGTCATAACAGCTATCAGAAAAATATTTAAAAAAATTTTATGTATGTGTTTTGAAAATTATAGGTCTTTGAAAAAAATATAGAAATTTCACACCCTACGGCAGTCTGTCAACTCCCGTTACTACAAATATTAACTTTCTTTGGATTTTATTTTTACAATGTAATGATGAATAATGCATCTTCAAACTGGTGTCTCAACCTTACTGCCAACTTTTCTCGTTCAGGAAAAATTGCCACTTATTTCCCAACCAAGTATTCCAAAGTAAAACTTTGCTCAACTTTAACTGGCTGTACTGGAAAAATGTACTACGAGAGTTTGGCAAGTAACCTTAAAAGTTGGCGCATTTAATAAGGATTCCAAAATGGTATAACACTTAGAAGATTATGCACAATTTTTATTTGAAGAAAAACTGGTGAAAATTTTTCAAAATTTCCTAATGAAACAGCGATTGTGAAAACGCACAAGGACCCTTAAGGATAACTGTTTGCACAACAGTGGGCGTCAAAATGCTGCTGATGATGGTTTACCTTTACAGCAAATGCTCAAACTGTTTTCCTTCAGCCGCAATACACGCTCGACATCTTCTTAAAAAAGATCGGGTTATTAAACGAGCGAATCCACGGTTATTAACAAACTCAGCTGCTGCCAATAGTCTTTTCCGTAGCTCAGCTACATTTTGAATCGGTTTGAAATAAACTTTTTCTTTTACAGTTCCCCAGTAAAAAAAATCTAACGGATTCAAATCTGGTGACCGGGCTGGCCACGGTATTGTACCAGACCGTCCTATCCATCTGCCTGGAAAGTTTTGATCGAGATACTCTCTCACTGAGAGTGCATAGTGCGCTGGGCGGCCATCATGCTGAAACCACATGTCCCTGTAAATACTCAGTGGCACGTCCTCCAATAAATTTTCTAAATGATTTTGCAAAAAACCTAAATAAAGCTCAGAAGTCAAAATCTCTGGGAACTCAAACGGACCGATTATTTTACCATTTAAAATTCCTGTCCAATGGTTTATCTTGAAGCGATATTGAGATTTATCTTCTCTCATCAAATGTGGGTTTGCTACGTGCCACTCGTGTAAGTTATGCAGGTTCATGTACCCATCTTTCTTAAATGTGGTCTCGTCTGACCATAAAATTTTTTCAAAGAACCGTGGATCTTCCCTGTGTCTTTCTAACATTGTGCGACAAAAAGCAACTCGGGGCTCGTAATCCCGGGGCAGAAGAGCTCTGAACACGCAGTACGTGGTATGGATGGAGCACGTTTTTTTGCAAGATTCTATGGGCTGTACTTTTGGGCACACCTGTTTTTAGTTCTATTGCACGCTCTAAAGTACTCGGGTCTTCTTCGTAGCTCCTAGCACCACGTCTTCGTAAGGAAGGAAAGATCCTCCCTCACCGTGTGATTGGTTTGGTAGTTGTCCCTCTGAGAACAGTAAGCGGTGCACATTTGTGAACACTCGATGATCTGGATGACGAGCTGCATTCGGGTACCTCTCACAGTAAAGTCTCGCTGCAGCACTAGCGTTGCATCTGCATTCCCCATAAATGAGGTGCATGTTAGCATATTCTTGTACGGTGTACACGGACATAGCGGCACTGCACAATCACACTATCAAAGATAGTCTAAGGAAAGCAACTGTTGTTTTGAAGAGCAATTAAACAGTCCAAATCCAAATCACAAGCGATCAACAGTCCAGTTCACGAATCCAAAATTAGTAACAGTACGAAATCAACAAGCACGAACATGTAAAGATGCGCGCTAAACGAAGGAGTACTGATTGATATCAAAGTGTGCAATAGCAAGTAAGTGATGTGCTTCATCCATACCACATACAGCGTGTTCAACCTCTCCTGCCCCGGGATTATGAGCCCCGAGTTGCTTTTTGTCGCACAATGTTAGAAAGACACAGCAAAGATCCACAGTTCTTTCAAAAAATTTTATGGTCGGATGAGACCACATTTAAGAAAGATGGGTACAGGAACCTGCATAACTTACACGAGTGGCACGTAGCAAACCCACATTTGATGAGAGAAGATAAATCTCAATATCGATTCAAGATAAACCATTGGACAGGAATTTTAAATGGTAAAATAATCGGTCCGTTTGAGTTCCCAGAGGCTTTGACTGCTGAAGTTTATTTGGATATTTTGAAAAATCATGTACAAAATTTATTGGTGGACGTGCCACTGAGTATTTACAGGGACATGTGGTTTCAGCATGATGGCTGCCCAGCGCACTATGCACTCTCAGTGAGAGAGTATCTCGATCAAAACTTTCCAGGCAGATGGATAAGGCGGTCTGGTACAATACCGTGACCAGCCCGATCACCTGATTTGAATCCTTTAGATTTTTTTACTGGGGAACTGTAAAAGAAAAAGTGTATTTCAAGCCGATTCAAAATGTAGCTGAGCTACGGCAAAGACTATTTCAAGCAGCTGAGTTTGTTAATAACCGTGGATTCGCTCGTATAATAACCCGATCTTTTTTAAGAAGATGTCGAGCGTGTATTGCGGCTGAAGGAAAACAGTTTGACCATTTGCTGTAAAGGTAAATCATCATCAGCAGCATTTTGACGCCCACTGTTGTGCAAACAGTTATCCTTAGGGGTCCTTGTGCGTTTTCATAATCGCTGTTTAATTAGGAAATTTAGAAAAATTTTTATCAGTTTTTTTTTTCAAATAAAAATTGTGCATAAGTTAACGAGTAGTCTTCTAAGTGTTATACCATTTTGGAATCATTATTAAATGCGCCAACTTTTAAGGTTACTTGCCAAACTCTCGTAGTACATTTTTTCCAGTACAGCCAGTTAAAGTTGAGCAAAGTTTTACTTTGGAATACTTGGTTGGGAAATAAGTGGCAATTTTTCCTGAACGAGAAAAGTTGGCAGTAAGGTTGAGACACCAGTTTGAAGATGCATTATTTATCATTACATTGTAAAAATAGAATCCAAAAAAAGTTAATATTTGTAGTAACAGGAGTTGACAGACTGCCGTAGGGTGTGAAATTTCTAGATCTTTTTCAAAGACCTATAATTTTCAAAACACATACATAAAAATTTTTTAAATATTTTTCTGATAGCTGTTATGATTTTGCCTATCACTCGGTTTCGGCTTGACGTCGACTTCTGGGACACCCTGTATATTTTTAAAGTCAGGAGCATAATGTTGACTCTGATTTAACTTTTTCAGAGACTATGCACCAGAGATCAGACAGAAATATAATTTTTATTCAAATGTGGCTTGTTTTTTGCTCTAACCCTTCACATAGTCCTCGGATCTCATACTACTGAGCGTACCATATTTCAACAAGAGACCTTTTGATAAGAGCTTCGAAAGCTATCATAAACTCAAGAAGTCTTCTTATATAGCCAACTTTGACAGTTACGGCGATATGAAATCAGTATTTCTGTCACACGGTAAAAATCCAAAGGCAAGGTACGGTCACATCACAGCAGTGTCTCTAATTGAAACGATGATGTCTAAATTTGGCCACAAGCGCATTTTTCCGATACTACCAACCGGGATTCCTGTTGATCGTTACCGACCGCCATCTTTGGTCAATCCAAGACGAAAAGACTTCCACGGCCATCTCCGATGGTTTTTGCTATTCTGTGCAACGTAGTGCATGACGGACAAAAACAAAGCTAATATTATTTATAGATCGTTAATGGACGTTATGTGGAAAGCAGTGGAATATACAGTATGTTGCTAAGAGTGCTACACAGGCGGGGACCGTGAGGCATTCTCCAAAAATAAAAATAGCTCAAACTTTCTTTGTTGATGCTTCAGAGGTTGCTGACAAAATTTTTAGGAGTTTGAAATTGGGAATAGAGGTTGCATGACCACTACAATGACTCGTGGTAATTTTGCAGTGCTGCCTAGTAACAGTGTGTTGACAGGTTGCTTATTTTTTCGCTTTTGACGTGAAACCGACCCCAAAATTTCAAGACCCTGTTAAATTTTTTCATAGAGAGTTTCGGTATAATATTTGTGTCCAAACCGGTCAAAAAATGAATAGGCTTAGAATCGTAGAGCCTCAGTCAGACCAGTAACCGCAAAACCAGCAGAACTACAATACAAGCCTATGTCGCCATACTGCATATACAGGGTGTTTCAAATTTGATCCTCACCACTGGGATCTCGGCAACTGTAAGAGGTACGAAGTCGCTTAAATGAAGGAAAAGTTGCGTATTTAGGTAATCAACAAAATGCCGCTTAAGAAGATTCAAAATTCAATGTACGTCCAGAGAGAAACTGAGAAAAACGAATTTCTCCAATATACAATACTCTGCCAAACCTTAGTTATTTCAAAATAGCTGAATTCCCTAGGTAGGTCTTGACATTATTTATCCCAAAATCAGTTTATTTTCGTGATTTTATTGGAAACGGCATTTTAAAACAAATGTTGTCATTGTTACTCATTCTCCTCTACAAAATGGCGTAGTCAGATTTTCAATTCCACATTTCTTCTTTGGACTTTAATTACCAACATTTTTTTAAAATGGACTCCGTATTGAAATTTTTCACATTTAAATAGACTTTTCATTCCTAAATTCTGCGATGTAGTTCCTTTGTTGTTGGTTGAAAATTATAAGGAAGGAAAAAACTATGGTAAAAACTGCACACTAAACGGAAATGTTATTGATGGTAATAACAATAGAGGTAAATCATAGCAGATGTTCACAGTGTATGCTTTGTAGGCAAAGACTTACTCACCTTTGTGCATAGTAACACTGCATGATTTATTTCTCTTCTTTTCAGTCTTCCAAACTTTGCTGCTACATTCAACTTGAGGTCAGGTCTAATATGTAAAACGAATGGAATCATAATTAAAAGGCCTACCTAGGACATTCTGTTTTTTTTTTGAAATAGCTAAGGTTTGTCAATTTCAATGAATAAAATATTGTTCATTTTTGGAATCAAAATTAAAAACGCTATTCATCTGTGCGAAAATCTAATATAATAATATGTATTACCCTCATTAAACAGTATATAAAAGTTTACAAACAAAAAGCCTTAAGTGAATAAAGGGCTACAACAGCTTGCCATTTAAGGAAGCAGTTGCTAGAGCCAAAAAAACAAACAAATTTAAAAAATTCTATAATAATGCAAATGGCTATTAAGACATTGATAATTAATAATGTTTTGATATTAAGAAATATAGCGAAGTATAGTGAGTAGAGAAATGGAAATTTAGAAGAGGGAGAAAAATCTTTAACTTTGAATTTATTTTCCAAAAAGGCAATTTGATATGAGAATGATTTCTTGAATGATTCTTTATTGTGTGATGGTATTGTAATCAAATTCAACCTTCTAATGTTTAGATTATATACATCAGTCCGGTAAGTAATTTTTAAGTGAAGATAAGGGAGGCTTTTATATTTTATAATCTTGTCAAAAAAGGAAGTAGATTGCAACGTACGCCTCTGAGCCATATTCAACCATCCCAGTTCAGGTAGTTTGTGGGATACTCTTTGTCTACCCCTTATGCCAAATATCAGTCTCAGACAAGAATTCTGAGCTTTTTGAACCCGTTTTAGTTCCACACTATCAAGAAATGGGCCATATACCATATCAGTAAAGTTGAAGTGGGAGTCCGTAAAATGCTGAAGAAGAGAGAAGAGAGAAGAGATGAAACGTGATATTGAACTTCTAATTGCCCAACTAACAATTATCACTCCTATTAGAGTTGCAAGAATGATTATACAGTATTCCTTACACAGCATTGTATACTGTAAGAACATTGGCAAAACCCTCTTATAACAGCTATACAAGCGGAATGGGCACACCTAATAGGACACTTCAGTCATTTAAGAGGTTGTTTAAGGGCTGCAGGTAACAGTTATACAACAAAAGTGTAAGCCCCTTGCAGCCGCTATAGGAAATTTGCGTCAGTGCAAGATTCAGTTTTTGTCAACTATACAACTATTCTGTTACGTGATTCTACTTTACTGCAACCAAACTATTTCTTATGTATTGCATAGATGAAGTGAAGAATATATAACTAACACATTACAGTCATCTTGTTTACTTACATATCGGCCATTGTGAATTTCATACACAGGTATATGATAAACTTCTACACTGTGATATAGGGCTATGGAATTACTTGCGCAACAAATTTTACTGTGATTATCGTGCATAGTAGTTACGCAATTTCTACGGGCTTCTTATTTGATGCATATTTTAATAATGATCAAAAGTATGTCGAGATTTTTAAGATGGAAAACTGAACTTATCTGCGTCAAATCTTCCACAAATCCTATATTGAGACACAATTACACTAACGTTTATCACTTTATATCTGTAATTTCGAACTGAAACATAATTATTTAATATTAAATAGAGGAATAAATGTTGGCCCAATATGGCTGGTGGTTGTGTATAATCATGGCATCGTCCATGTTGTCTTCAGTTTATTAGAATATTTTGGTGTTGCCTGCAGGTGTTATACAACCATTTGACAGATG
This sequence comes from Acanthoscelides obtectus, assembly GCA_963669975.1. NCBI lineage: Eukaryota > Metazoa > Arthropoda > Insecta > Coleoptera > Chrysomelidae > Acanthoscelides > Acanthoscelides obtectus. The sequence continues at coordinate 12,792,363 of CAVLJG010000004.1, forward strand.
TCCGAAATGAAATACCGACAGAGTAGAATGATTTACCCAGAATTTGTACCAGATCTATATCTTATGTTTGAACAGTTGATAAAACCTTTTGAACCAATAGGCATGCGTGGTTTGTCTTAAATCATTGGTTACGGCATTTTAACAAAAATGTGACAGCAGAAAGTTAGGTTACGGTGAAGTTGTATACCAACAGTTACTAAACAACAGTTGTATAAGTGCTTCCGTTGGGAGCAACTTGTTGGCTAAAGTAGTAAATTAGCACAGCAAAACAACAAGGCTAGGGTTTGTTTTATAAACGTTACCATGGATGCCACAACACAACCATTTTGACTAACTTGCAAATATGCCGTATAAAATAGTTGTATAAACGTTTATGCAACAGTTAAAAATTTGTCCTATAAGGTGTTGTATAACTATGCTAAAGGATATTTTAAACACCTCATTTTAGAGCAAATATGTTGCAGAAAGCAAATTTGCATTCCACACAACATTAAGCCAACATTTTGGTGTTCAGGCAACAACAATAGAGAGCTTTTATGGCTGAACGGTTCTTTTACCAAAAGCTTATGGCACTACTTTGCTAGTTGGGTGTGTCATCTTGTAGAGGAGAAAAAGTGGCTCTTTGGAGTCCCACTACAAATAGTCAGGAAAAAATTAAAACTATTTTGGGAAAATTGAGTCTTTGAATTTCAAAACTTTCTTAGCGGTATTTTGTAAATTACTTAAATAGGCAACTTTGCGCCCATTTATTTAATCGCTTACCGTTTCCGAGATCCTTATGGTGAGGGGCGAATCTGAGACACCCTGTATAACAAAAATCAGAGCAATTCATTTCATTTATAACACTGCCTATTTCTTGTATCAATTTTTATTTGCGATCTAAAACTCATATTTCTACTATATTTTAACCACTTTGTTCCTATAACTTGAAATTATTTTAATTAACCTCACTCAGCTTTACATATTCCTGAAACAATAACCTTAGGAAATAAGTCCCTCGATATTCTCCTCGGTTAACGGAGCTTTCTCATTTCGATAACAGAGAACGATGGGTAATCTCGTTATTACTCAAAACCGAAATAATATACTAAGTGACATATAAATCCGAACACCCAGTTTAAATGGTTTTATTTTAATAAAATTTTGTATAAGTACTTAATGAAGCATAATAATTAAATGATAAAAATTTCAAAATGATTGCACTGCTTTAAAGCCCTTTGACCGTTAATAATGTGTGGATGCACCCTGATGTGCTACGCATTCTCCAACGCGCCTAGGCATGCTTCTGATCAGGTGGTCAATGTCCTCCTGTGGTATCTCATTCCAGGCAACCACCAACTCCTCTCGAAGTGCTTCTAGAGTTTGAGGAGGACGTTGCAAATTGAGCAATCTCGTACCCATCATATCCCACACGTGCTCAATTGGGGATAAGTCGGGAGATCTTGGTGGCCATGGTAACAATGTGACATCATTATGTTGAAAGAAGACTATTGTGACTCTTGCAACGTGTGGTCGGGCATTATCTTGTTGGAAAGTTGGATCTACCAGGGTGTCAAGATAGGGTAAAAGATGGGGTTCTAGAACTTCGTGGATATAACGCTGCGCGTTCATGTTACCTCTGATGAAGATTAAAGGTGACCTGGAACCATAAGCTATAGCACCCCAAACCATAACTCCAACAGTGTGATGAACATGTCTTTCAACAAAAAACTGTGGATTCCTCCTTTCACCACGTCGCCTTCTAACCCTGGCACGACCATCGTGCACGCCTAAACAAAATCGAGACTCGTCACTAAAGACAATACTGTTCCATTCCTGATCCCAGAGTGACCGTTGTCTGCACCAGTCAAGGCGATTACGTCGGTGTTCTCGAGTTAAAGGGAGGACCCAGTGTGGCCGGCATGAAAACAAGCCAAAACTTCTCATTCGTCGGTAAACACTTCCCATGCCAATAGGTCTTCCGTGTTCTGCAAACCATTCATTTGCAACGGACCTGGTAGTGGAGAAACGGTCCCTTAAGGCCAATAATCTTAGGCGGCGATCTTCACGGTCTGTTGTTCTACTGCGGCGTCCAGTGCCCCTTGCTCTTTGCGTACGGCCTTTTCGAAGCCATGCCTGACAACACCTAACCACAGTGTCTACACTTCTTTGCACTCTAACTGCAATTGCCCGAAAAGAAAGTCCAGCTTTTCGAAGTCCCATTATACGGCCCCTATCAAACTCACTAAGTTGACGAAATCGTACAGGTCTCCGTACTCTAGGCATCGTAACCGATCGTAAAGGATGTCAAGAACCAAAATCCGCCAACGTTGATTCTTTACTGCGGCTGAAATATTCATTTTTAGAGCGTTAGTGAATTAAAAAAAAGCAGTATAAAAACCGGAATGTCCAACTGATAAGGCTGAAAATTTTTTTACTTGTTATTTACAGTAAGATAAATACATTCAGCAACTTTTATTAAAATAAAACCATTTAAACTGGGTGTTCGGATTTATATGTCACTTAGTATAATATTAATAATGATAGGGAATAATAATAATCTTCTCTGATGGACAAAACATGGGGATATTACTTGGGGAGAGGCTTAGCACCTATTATTCCACCGTACAAAGGTAACTTAAAAAAAAACAAGTTATACAAAAACAAAAAAAAGTGCGAAAATAGATGGATCAAGTCACAAAACAATAGAATGAGTAATGCCAATAAAAAGAAGAGAAGATCACAGGTTATGATGAAACGGAAAGATAACTGATAAAAAAAAGTATAAAAATGGAAGAACTTTGAAATCTAGCGGTGGTTCAGCAGTTCTTGTAAATATCTTTTTAACTGTACTTCCGGAAGGCTGGATAGACTTCAGATCCTGGCCCAAGCTATTGTAAGATAAAATTATTGCATTGTAAATAAAGGATCAGAAAAGTGTTGATCTTCTGTAAAAACGAAGATCATAACGAAGCAGCAAAACAACAGCGCTGAAAACACTAAGGCCCAATTTCACCAACAATAGTCCGTTATTCTCCACCTATAGGGTAACAGATCGTCAGCTACCGCGAATGAGCTTCAAGTTCCAATCAACAAATTTTAGCAACCAATAGCTATGAAATGTTGAACACAAAATACTGTCAAAGTATGAGATGACAACTTGTCATTGAAACATCACCAGCTCATTGAATATTAAGAAATTACATATAGTTGAGTCAAAATTTTAAGAAACGTTTAATTACCATTGTTGATTTTTAATTCATGTTTATATTATTTTCTTCAATTGATCTGTGATACTGGGTGTATTTTCCTATAAACCTCTTGCAGATGGCTACTTGATGACAGGCTCTACCAAAAGATATTGCTCGTTTCCAAACATTCATTCATTTACTTGCCGTTCATCAGAACCATTATGGCAGCTTAGATTGTTATTCCCACAAAGCCATTCAGGTTTTTTGATATCCATACATCCATAAAGTTGAATATTTTTCGTTGTTCAGGAACTGAACAAACATCCACACTATATTCACAGTGATTAATAAATTCCCAAATATACGCCTCAAAGCTACCATCAAACCTAAAACCTGCAAAGAAACTACAAATTTGCCATATTTTTCTTTCTTCACGAGTACACATGCTAGGTTATATTTATATTAGACATTATTTGAATACAGCTGAGTATTGCATTTCAAGGAGTGACACATGTGTGGGATCTGTCAACTCTTGGTACCAGTCACAAATCACAAAACATATTATACTCTGAAGGTTTAATTCCATGCTATTCAATGACAACACGGTGTCTTGTGTGGTTATCAGCGGCCATTTTGTGAGGGTGCGACAGGGTTGCCAGATTGTGCATTAATATCCCGTTTCACCCTCCTGGTCCCAGTGGAGTAAGTTCCGCCAACTGTTGAAATATACTCTACTATGCTTTATAAGACTATTCGTGACATTTTTCCCAAAATCATTGCACAACACTTGAAAAAAAGCAAATAAAAAGTAACAATTATTTCCTTGACGCCGCAATATAGCTCCGTCGGTACCTTGGGTTACATCTTGACAGTAGGAGTGTTCGATACGATCCTATATTTAGAAGTATCAATACATTTCACGAGTATCGTCATCTTTCGATCCGGACGCTGTCAGAAAGAGTGACTGCAATTTGGCTGCGACATTACCCTGCCAAATCAGACATATCTTTCATCATTTTCAAAGAAATTGTACAAAATCTTCAAATTTGTAAAGTTAGCGAGTTTCACTTTACACGTTGTTACCAGTCATGCCCAAATTCAAGAGTGCCAAACGTCCAAATCTGCTGCCAAATTTAACAGCTAGAAAATCGACCTATTATTTGCCACATTCCCATTCGCTGAGGGGGATAACGGATTGTTAAATGTAAACCTATAACATATATCAAAATACATGAAGGTTGTCCTGTTTTTTCTGTACAAAAGCATCATGTTGGAATAAAAAAGTAGTCTTGCTTATAATACAGTCGAATTTTCACGATTTTATTCAATATTTCAATAGAAATCACTACTATTCATGCATTTCGATAAGGTATTTTTCCATTGGTCCATAATATTAATGTTGGTGAAATTGGCCCTTAGTGCCGTATCGTCAGTTGTTCATACAATAAATTGTAGGACGCCTTTAATGACTCCTTGATTTTCGTAGTATCCTCTCTCCTTTAGAACGGCTGGGATATTTCTAGATTTCTACTATTCCGTGTCAGCGTCAGGGCTCTCCTATTGTGAGGCTATGTTTTCTTTTTAAATTGCGGGAAATTTGAGGCTGATATAATAGATGATATACATCAAAAGCATGAACAATTACAAATAAATATTTGTAACATAACCTCAAAATAGAGCGCTGAATTGGAACAGTAGAAAACTATGAAAATCAAGAAGGCCATAAAGTTGTCCTACAATTATAGGAACAACTGACTATACGACCTTCTACTTGAAGTTAAGGTAAACCTGATATTGAAGATCGCTTTTTGAGGTTTAGCTTAAAGTTAGCAGTGGAATTGCAGGTAACCTGTGGTTAATAAACCGGGCCTAAGGAAAACCATAGCTGTATATTTACTTCCGCATCCAACCTTGATAATTTTAAACTAAAATCCGAGACCGTTGTCCGACATCACTCCAACGCTTATTGGTGGGCGTACCAGCCGCTACGCAGCCAGTCACTTTTACTGGAAAGAACCTCCTGCAACGACACTACTGTCATGAATCGCGCCACTTTGCATTTGATAATGATAATTTGTACCGTTCTAACTGGCGCCAACACATCCGAGCCGAGCCGCTAATCCTCCGATGGGTATGTTAATGCGCCGTTTGCTCAGCTTGGATTTTCGGAAGACTTTTAATTAAGATGTTTAATTATATGAGCAAGAGAAAGTTTTTTATAAACGCGCTGCAGTTTTTAATGCCGATTGCACCTCACGATTCGATGGACAAGGAACTAGTCATTAAAACTTCTGGACAGAAGGTTGTTTGTTGAATATGGTGGTTATAGGTCGAGTTATTATCAGGCCACATCTGGGGTGCCTCAGGGATCAAATCTAGGCCCGTTATTGTTCCTTGTCTTTATTAACGATTTGTAACTTGAGCTCAAGTGTTTGCATCTATTTTTTGCTGACGACGTTAAGATTTACGCATCGGTCGAGTTAATTGATGATTGTCTTATGCTGCAGGATAATTTAGACTTAATTTCTTCCTGATGCTGGCGAAACTGTCTTAGTTTAAATGTTTCTAAGTATAAAGTTGTGTCTTATACAAGAAAGACTAATTATTCAATATATGATTATAATGTCAACGGTCAGGTTCTAGCCAGATACTACTATTTTAAGGACCTTGATATCAGGCTAATGTTTAGTGAACATATACTTAATATCTCATCGGCTGCCACCAGACTACTTCGCTTCTGTATCAGAAACTGGAAGGGGTTCTCCAATTTGAGAACTTTAATGACTTTGTTTGTTACTTTTGTCAGAAGCAAGCTAGAATATGCAACACTGAACAACGTAAGGCTATTATTTTTTTCTACCTGAAACGTACTGGTTCTTATCTAGAAAGAGGTTTTTGTCATCATACCCTTTTGAATTTTTTCGATTAATATTCACTATCAATTAGACGTAATATGTTTGCCTTATCATTTTTAGATGGCCTTATGCATAGTCCAATTGACTGTCCGGATTTACTTGGAAAAATATATTTCCGTATTCCAAGGCTTGAAAGTCGTTAACAATAAGCCTTTTATTGTCAAGCAGGCCGGACGAACGTAATGTTGAAATCTCAAGTTTATGTAATGTGCAGTCTGATGAACTCTATTTGTGATCTGTGTGATATTTATAATGACAGCCTTAAATCAATCATAAATTGCTATAAGTCATCGATTGTTCTCTGAGCTTACTTAGGCCAATTGATGCTAAGTTTAAGTTTTCAATTCGTCTCTTTATTTTCTTTTTGTTAATATATTTGAGCTTTTCCTGTAATTCGGTTTTACCTGTAGCACGTTATATCAATCTTCCCCTTTTGAAGGGCTCTATCTGAACGTGCAACGTAATATGAGATATTCCGTTTGAGAAAATCACAGATTTTAAAAAAATCCTTTAAATTGAATATTTCATGTTTTATCGCATATCCGAGCAGATCGTACCAAGAAAACAACATTTAGGCTACAACTGTAGCATTTTGATGGTTGATTGTTTTTTTTTACACCGAAGCAGCCTGGCAGGCAGAAGCCTAAATGCCAGGACACCCCAGCTGCTACGAGGAACTTAAAGGAACTTCCTCTTCATACAAATTTTTCCATAATCTTGATACCCTAGGGATAAAGGGGCGGTCATATCGGCCAGTTCTGCATGTACGAATTTCGATACGATTAGGACGGGAGGTTGAAGTCTGGCGGGTCTATCTAGCAGGCACATCGCGCAACTTCATCATGCACGAGAGCTTTGAGGAGCAAAACCCCTTGGCGTAATGGTAAAAGGAAAGAGTTAGATCGTTAAGGGTCCGCCGGTGCGAAAGAGTCCCATCAGCTGCCGCTATTGACGGATGTGTTCGAGTCAAATCAAGTCCTCGGTGATCTGGACTCCGACCAGCCAAACGTTTGCTTAAGAAGGCAACATGCCAGAGTCTTTGGGATATGTTAGTTAATGTTACATCATCGAAATGTAAAATAATTAGTTGCAGTCATAAAGCACCGAAAACAAAATCAATCGCGTATCTCGTTGTTGTAAAAAAATTACAGCAATTCAAGCCCTTGCTACAGGGTACCATCTAGAATTAATTGGTTCTTGTTATTTCTGTGTACGTCCTTTTACCAGCGCAAATTCCGGAACCTGGTTTCGACTTAGCGACATCAGCATGTGCTGAACGCTACTCGCATGAGTTCGGATCTTCAGCTTTTAGGGACATATGTAATTCTAAGGTACACGCTGCCAAGAAGCTTGAAAAAGCTCGCAGACTAAAAAGATGCAAATATCACTAGTATTAACATTATTTACTTTCGGCTTGAATGATTTGACAGCTGATGGCTCGTCTTAATATAGCTTCTAACTATACCCTGATATACAGGGTGTAAACGTTATGATAATCATTATTTAAATGGGTGATAAAAGAAGCAAACAGTTTCATATAACATGGGGGTCAAAACGGATTTTTTTTAGAAAATCGCCTTTGAAGTAAAATAAAATCTGACAACGCCGCAATGCCTGACGCAAATTACGACAGAACGCAGTGTAAATAAAGATGAAGTTTGTTATTTTTAGCTCTTAGGTATTATTTCATTATTTGATAATTTACTCGTAAATTGCAGACAATTGAAAAAATCGGACTTACCACTAACTGTCTCAGCGCTTCATCTGCTGTGTGAAAGTTTATTGAACGTATTAAAAAAATCCGCTTATAAATAGGGAACACAATTTTGATGCATACATTGTTTTTCTTTTTAAAACCCACACTGTACTTTTTTTGTATTTAAAGAAGGTGTTCAAAATGTCATCCTCCACTTTCCACACAAGCTTCATTACAACGAACCCAGTTTCTTCTTACTCTAGGTCCTCGAAGTTGTCCATTTATTATTTCAGCCGCATTAAATTTTTTTTCATGTTGTGGTTCAGTTGTTATTGGACCAGCCCCATAAACCATCCCTGTAAGTTCTCCCCAATACCAAAAATCCATCGGATTGAGGCCAGGAGACCTTGCTGGCCATTTACGAGGATCAGGAGCATTTCGACCGATCCAGCGGTTTGGATAATGTCCATTCAAATACTGAATGACGCCTCTAAAAATGTGTGGAGGTGTCCCGTCATGAAGAAACCACAAATTCTGTCTCCGTTGTAATGGCATGTTGTCTAAGGTCTGTTCCAAAAGTTCTGGTAGGTGATTGGCTAGAAAGCTAAGGTATCCTTCTCCTGACAACTTTGGGGGTAACTCGAAAGGGCCAATTACCTGATCGTCAAGAATACACTCCCAAATATTTATTTTAAAACGTTGTTGGAAATGACCTTCACGAATGGAATGAGGATTTTCTTGGGCCCACGTGTGAGTATTAAGGAAATTTAATATCCCGTCTCGCGTAAAAGTACATTCGTCCGTCGGTAGAATGTTTTTAAAAAAATCCGGATTTTCAATGTTTTTGTGCAAAAACCACTGACAGAATGTTGGTCTGCGAGGATAGTCTTCTGGTAACAAGGCCTACACATGTTGTACATAATAGGGATAAAGCAATTTTCCCGTAGGATTCTATGGACTGTGGTATGCGATAGTCATACGTGGCGGCCTAATTTCTGAGTGCTGACGTCTGCATTGATTTCCACGATATTTAAAATTTGTTCCTCCTGCTCTACTGTAACCTGTCTTTCACGAGTGTGAATGTTAGTGGGCTGAACACTTCCTGTATCTCGAAGTCTTTGGTACGCTTACACAAATGTCTTTCTGTCTGGGTGTACCCGTTGGCGAAATCTGTCGCGATAAATTTGAGCTGCAAGATTTGAATTCTGATATTTCAACAGTTGGCGGAACTTACTCCACTGGGACCAGGAGGATGAAACGGGATATTAATGCACAATCTGGCAACCCTGTCGCACCCTCACAAAATGGCAGCTGACAACCACACAAGTCACCGTGTTATCATTGAATAGCATGGAATTAAACCTTCTTCAGAGTATATGTTTTGTGACTGGGACCAAGGGTTGACAGATCCCACACATGTGTGACTCGATGAGTCTTGAAATGCAATAATCAGCTGTATTCAAATATGTATCGTCTAATATAAATATAACCTAGAATGTGTACTCGTTAAAAAAGAAAAAATATGGCAAATTTGTAGTTTTTTTGCAGGTTTTAGGTTTGCTGGTAGCTTTAAGGCATATATTTGGGAATTTCTTAATCGCTGTGAATATAGTGTGGATGTTTATTCAGTTCCTGAACAACGAAAAATATTCAACTTTATGGATCTATGGATATTAAAAGACCTGAATGGTTTTGTGGGAATATCAATCTAAGGTGCCATAATGGTTCTGATGAACGGCAAGTAAATGAATGAATGTTTGGAAACGAGCAATATCTATGAACCTTTTGGTAGAGTCTGTCATCAGGAAGGTGCTTAATGGCTATCTGCAAGAGGTTTATAGGGAAAAAACACGGGAGGTCATGTTAAATCAGTAAAATTGCATATCAATTGAAATAATCTAAACATGAATAAAAAATCAACAATAGTAATTAAAACATAAATTTAATTCAAAAATCAAACATTTCATTAAATAATGACTGAATTATATGTAATTTCTTAATATTCAATAAGCTGGTGATGTTCCAATGACAATATGTCATCTCATACTTTGACAGTATTTTGTTTCCAACATTCCATAGATAGCTATTGGTTGCTAAAATTTGTTGTTTGGAACTTGAAGCTCATTCGTTGTATTTAACGGACTGTTACCCTATAGGTGACAAATAACGGACTGTTAATTTGACAACCTTGGTGAAACCCACCCCTAATATGGCTCCTATGTTTGCAAAAAATAGCGCACAAAACTAGAGTTCAGATGTGTTTAAGACCGATAATGACAGATTGAATATCGATTGATATAACTCTAAATAGCCGAAGTAATATGACGACTATGTATAGAAAAAAAATATTTTTAAAGTATAATATGTGTATCACAATGCCGCATAATTGTCAAACTGCAGTCATCTGTAGCTGAAATCGATATATTTCTAAGCTGGGTATCTAATAAGCATGCTACTTTTCAAAGTAGAAGGGACGTTTTTTAAACTCTTTTTGAATCCACTATGAATTACGGAAAAATTATCAATTACATACTATTGGCATATCGTTTCATATGTCGATTCGCAAGTAATACAATGCCATAGCATAATTATAGACACATTCGACTCCGCAATCCATTTTGGCAGATCTCAATGCAGCTGGTTATTTAGATTGAGGCACTAGTCGATTATATACTTTTTGGATACGAGCTTCTCGCTATTTTCAGATTTGATGCGACAAACATCTACCTCGTATGGTGAGCCATTTGGGTAAAACTAATGTTAGCAAAGATGAATCATGCATCTCTATAAGTGAGAACAAAACCTAGACCCAAACGTGATTTTTTTTTAGATTTTGTTCAGGTGAAGATACATTTTTTCACATGCCCGTGGTCACCAATTTCCAACACTAATTGCCTTGATCTCAATTGATTCCTCATAGTGCCTTCTGACATCCCCAAACACGTTACGGGTCTCTTTGCTGTAAGCTAATGTTGTCTTTTATTGCCTTCGTTGCCCAAATGACCTGCCATCAGCTTCAAGGTCACCTTCTACCACTGTCCTCCGATTGTGTTAACTACAATTTAAACTGCGGAACGTAAAACCGTAATAATTCTCACCGGAAAACTTCCAAGTAAGCTCTTTAAGACCCCTTGTTTACGATTTAGATGCGCAAGAACTGGACATTTTTTAACTTTATGACTAATTAGTTTTACGTCATTCCGCCGTCTATTGCCAATAAACACCTCGCTAGAAAACAGTTGAAAACAGTTACTAAATCACTAATTGCCTCTAATTACTATTCATAAAACATAAAACACCCACAAGAATGCCGCGTGCCAAGGGCGCATCCAGGAAGGGGCAAGAGGCGTTTGCCACCCCTCAATTTTGCGTATAATAATAATAATAATAACAATAAATAGTCTTTATTTAGTGGGCGAAGTTCAGCATAATGCTACTCTGCCACTTAACCCAAAAAAAAAAAAACTGAAAAACAATACAAAAAACATAAATACATTTGATAGGTTAGAAGTTTAAAAAAAATATATATATATACAGGGTGACTTCGAAGTTGAGTCATTTATTTTAACAGTGAGTAGATCTGATCAAAAGAAATGTTTTTTCCTTTACCATTTTTCTGGTAAAATTAAAGTAACAAAGTTATAGCCCTTTGGAAGTTTGAGTACCGCCCTGTCTCAATAATAATATTATGTGCTCGTGTTTGGCAACAACGGATATAATCCGCCTTATCGGTTCATCGCATCGGAAACAAAAAAGCGAAAGAATTTGGAACGATGTTTTTACAATTATTTTATTCAGTTCAGTTATACATACAGTCAGTGTCAGTCGGTAACGCGTGTGAATAGTGTCTGTTGCGTGGCTCAAACGAAATAAAAAATGGCACATGTTTATGCGGATCGGTTTCCCAATCGAGTGCAACCAACCCCTCGTGCCTTTGTTAATGTAGTACAACGGGCTCGTGAATCAGGTGACTTAAGACCTCACAGGGGACCTCACGATCAAATACAGGTCCGCACTGAAATACTTGTCGGGAGGATACTTTATAAAACAAGGTAAAATTTTTTTTTTAATTTTTTTTTATTTTTACACACATATTTTGGTTTATCTTCCTTCTACAATCATTATCTGAAAATTAATGACTCAACTTCAAAGTCTGTATATACAGTGTGAGTCTTCATAAAGTGCACATATCAAAATCAGGGAAACTACACTCTATTTCATCTACGGATAAATCATCAAATAAAAATTAGAAACAATAATTGATTTTTTATGAATATTTTAAAATTTTTAGAGTCAGCTGCTAACCCTATTTAAGTAAATCGTTACAACTTTTAAACTGAATGTCCTATCATATTGGAATACATTTTGTAGTGATTGCTGGTAAAAGGACGTGCCTGCAAATGTGAAGAATTCCAGGAAAAGTAATGACATCCATTTAGAATAAAGAAAACTTTGATGATAATCTGTGTTTTTTTTCATCATTTTTACAATAATTTCAAATTTTCTATAAATATCGTCCCTTGTACCCTACCTTTTTTTATTTGTAAGTTATTCTACATGTTATCAGCTTTATAAAAGTAAAAATTGCACGTTTATTTCTCAAATGTAACAGTTTCTATGAGTGTTTATAAAACAGCCCATGCGCATCGTCTTGCTAGGCACCATTGTTTATCATGTAGATACCTTTTTTTGGTGATTCAATGTAGAGTCGCGCGTGTACGAGTGGGGAGGCGGGCCCAGTTGAAAAACAATTGAATGTTGGGCAGTTAGGCAGCTATTTGTGTTTCTCTTGCCAACTTTATCAGTTTCGTTTGCTACATATCACACTTTCGCTTTTTGGTCGCGATGCCACGTATAAGTGATTTCCCTCTGGCACACATTGCCGATATCTATTATTATTATGGAATATACCGAGGGAGTGCTAGAGCTGCTTGCACAGCTTATCTAGCTGCATTTCCAAATCGACGCCCTGTTCCATCAGCCCGTAACTTCCAAGAAGACTGGCTAACAATGGACTTGGTTTGCCTCGAGATCGCCGCGAAGCAGATGTTATTATTCATGTTGCTATCGAAGAAGCTATTTTGGATGATTTGTTTGCTGACCCGACTACTAGTACGAGAAGTTTGGCGTTATATCATGGCGTATCCCAGAAATCGGTTTGGCGCATCTTAAGGAAAGCAGGGTTGCATCCATACGATTATCAAAGGGTACAGCACTTGCATGAAGATGTGGATTGGCGTCCAAGGTGCGTTATGTCTACATGGATTTTAATAAAAAAAAGAGACAATCCTGAATTTCCGAAAACAATTCTGTGGACAGGTGAATCTCAATTCACGAGAGGCGGCATCGTAAACTGTCGTAATTTACATAAGTGGTGCCCAAAAGATGAAAACCCTAGGCTGAAAAGGGCTTCAACATTTCAAGTGAAATTTTCTGTAAATGTGTGGGCCGCACTGATTGACAACTTTTTGATTGGTCCAATAATACTCCCGAGTACATTAAACGGAGAGAGATTCCTGGAGCTTTTGCGGACTGAACTGCCCTTGCTGTTGGAAGAAGTGCCGCTGCAAACCCGTCGAAGAACGATGTTTCAAATGGATGGATGTCCTGCCCATTACTCGCTGATTGTCAGGTCTTTTCTTAATGAAAATTATCCAGGCCGCTGGATCGGTCGACGTATTTTTTATGGGGGACAATGAAACAAAGGGTGTACAGCAGTTCCATAAACAGCGAAGCGGAACTTGAAGAAAGAGTTTTGCGTGTTGCAAACGAACATTTGATGCATTAAGCCAAAATGATTATCCTATAGACAAGTCTATTTGATTTTATTTGTTAAAGATAATGAATGATTCATGTGGGTTAATACTGTTGTTTTATTCCTACTCTGGCGTTGAACTGAGTTCACTGCTTTTTGAAACGCTGATTTAAAAACTTGTATCTAAGTAATAAACTTGCAATTTTTCACCATTAGGAAGCTAATAACATGTAGAATAACTTAACATTTAAAAAAGGTAGGGTAAATAGGACTATTTTTATTGAAATTTAGCAATTGTTTTAAAAATCATTGAAAAAATAGTGAGTTTCAGCATATTCCTCTTTATTTTAAATTTATAGCATATAATTTCGTGGAAATTTTCACTTTACTGGTACGGCCTATTATTTGCAATCACTACAAAATTTATTCCAATATGATAGGACATTCAGTTTAAAAGTTGTAACGATTTATTTAAATAGGATTAACAGCTGACTCTAAAAATTTTAAAATATTCATAAAAAATCAATTATTGTTCCTAACTTTTTTTTTTGATGATTTATCCGTCGATGAAATAGAGTGTAGTTTCCCTGATTTTGATATGTGCACTTTATGAAGACTCACTCTGTATATATAACATATATAAGTGAAGGCTATTCAATATTTCATGAATTAAAATTGTAATAGTTATACAAAATAAAGGAATGCTATATTGGAAATATTTTTGTGTGAAGTGACAGATAAATTTTATAAACCAATTTATATACTTCTATTCAAAATAAATGTCTTCATATGTCTTTTAAAATCATCATATGATAGCAATTTTGTGGATTGTGGTAGAGCATTGTAAAAAATAATTGCGTTGTAGGTGAAGCATCTACGAAAGTATGATCTCCTGTGAAAGGGCATTGTTAGTGTTTCTGTTCCTAGAATGGATATTGCTGATGGATGATAACAAAAGCCTGTGGGTGTAAGTAACTAAGTGTAGCTCACACAGTTCATTTACTCTCAACCACTTCATGTGTTTGAATAAAGGGCTGATATGATCAGATTTTTTGAAATTATTGATCAACCTACTACATGAGTTTTGGATTTTTTGGAGACGTGCTAGAGATATTGAGTCAAGAAGTGGAACTAATTTTGAACATTACCAAAGATTCATACAAAATTTTTTAGTTGTAAAGTCAAGAAATTGTTTATTGAGATATAATTGACGTAAAATTTAAAAACAACTCTTATAATATTGAACAATATCACTACCCTGGATGAATTATTGAAAGCGTACACCATGCATCTGATATCAGTTTTTCGTTGAGAAGAACCAGGAGTCTCAGAAGTTATATTCGTAGAACTTTGTCATTTTTACTTTCTATGCCGCTGGCTCTGGCGAGCCATCTATGAAAAAGATATTTTCGTATAGCGAAGGCAGACAACACAGATAGACAGGTATTCTATAAATGTTTAAAAAAATTAAAATTAAACTTCTTCAAAAAAAAAATACACCTCAACAATTAAGTTCACATGTTTCTTCACAAGAACAAAGCATGTCCATATATCTTTAGCTATTATACATACGAGCCCCTTCCCACTTCAGTTGACCCACTTCAAGATTTGTACCAAAATATGCCTTTATAAACTAAACATGACGAAACTATTTACTTGTAAAACGATTTATTTTCTCAAAAACATTTTATATACACTCTAATCGTAAAAAATACATATTTGCTGCACCATCTTGCTGAAGCACAAAATCTTGGCCGGATGTCAAACATTCTTCCATCGCTGGTAAAAGCGATTCTTCTAAAATTGTCAAATATTTGTTTGTATCCACATTTCCATAAATAAAATGAAGTTTTCCTACTCCTTTTGATGACATACTGCCCCAGACCATAATGTATGCTGGAAATTTCACTTTTCTCTCCAGACGGTCAACATGGAATGCTTCATTTTTTTTTGCGAATAACTCTACTGCGACTGTCACCAACGCAAACTTCGAATCGGGCCTCATCATTCCATTGTATTGCACACCATTGTTGAGGTGTCCATTGTCTATGTTCTTTAGCCCATCTAAGCCGATTTTTCTTTTGCAGTGGAGTTAATAATGGCTTTTCTTTGGCCTATAAACAAGTTCTGCAACGTTAGGGTTTTTACTTCACTTTTTTCCAACAGCGTCACTCCACATTGTAAATAATTAGCACTCCTGTTTTTCACGATTATTCTTCTTAACCCTTAACTCGCGAGCACGGTATCCTGTACCGCTATTCAAAATTCAACCTTCCATAACTGCGGTCAGAATGAACTCATGACCTTGAGCCCCCACCTAGCTTCAGTATATTGTATGATGTCGAATTGGGAAATGCGGCGCTGTAATTAGTATTCTCAAAACCGATTTGCGGAAGTAATACTTTGAAGTCTGGCGGTCCGTCATACCGATAGTCGCGAATAGCGTAGAACTATTGGATACACGTCCAGTCAAGGAAATATTAGTTTTATTGAATCTTATGTGTTTATGTGTGATTGAGTCGTGTTAAGTTTTTTATCTTATTTTTATTCGTTTACGTGAAAAATGGCTTCGTATCTAAAACCAAAAAAACACATTTCAGAAGGTAAAAATAAATAGTAGTGCTTAGGACAAAATATTTTATATGAATCAATATATATTTGTGCGTACAAAAATAAATTTTTAGAGTTGAGTATGAGAGCTGTATAATGCTAATATTTGGTATTCTGGAATATGTTATTATGGTATTTATTTTTTTCAAAATTTGCGTTATTGAAATAACATATTATGTTCGAATTTTGTAAATCAATTCCCAAAGTTTGTTTTTATCTCAGATCATGACATCTGGCTTAGAGCGAGTAAAGTTTGGTGACAAAGACTATGAGCAAAATCTCAGAAAATGGTTCGATGAATTGGAATCTGATGACGAACAAAAAGACTCTTCTGATGTAAAAGATTCCAATGACGAAACATTGCAGGAAGATGAAATTATAGAAGATGACTGTTCTTCCACTTCTGAGTAAGAATATGTTCCTTCAGATCATGAAGAAGAGGATAGTGAATTAGACATGGAGTCGGCAGACCAAGATTCGAATTCGAGCCGCGATAATGTGCAAAGTGATCATGTTACAGGTGTAGTCAGTTATAAAGGGTAAAAACGGTTATATTTGGAAGTCCGAAGAACCCAATAAAGCTCTAAGAACACCCAAACATAACATTATAATCAAATTGCCCAGTCTTAAACCAGCAGCAAGTCGTTTGGGGAACAATCCTGATGTTGGTGAAATTTGGAACCTTTTATTCGACAACGAGATGCTAAATAAAATCGTAATGCGAACAAATGAAAAATTGGAAATAGTAAGATCTACCCACATGAACTCTAATACCACAGATTACAAGAATACTAACCTTATTGAAATAAGAGCTTTTATCTGTCTTCTTATGCTAACATGTATATTCCGGTCGAACCATGAAAATATGCTATCATTATTCTCAAATACGTGTACAGGTCGTCGTATTCAGAGCAGTAATGTCTTCCAAAAGATTTGAAAAGTTACTCAAATGTATAAGGTTTGATGATGCTTCCACTAGAGTCCAACGGTGTCAGGAGGACTCAGCAGCGGCAATATCCTTTCTATTCAACCGTTTCATCGATAATTCACAAAAATGCTTCAATTTGGGTCCAACAACATGCATCGACGAAATGTTAATCAGTTTCCGAGGGCGATGCTCTTTTAAAATGTACATGCCTAACAAACCCGCGAAGTATGGTCTCAAATTACAATGTCTGATGGATGCTCGAAACTCTTATTTCTACAACGGTTACATCTACACAGGTAAATATATGTAGTGATGGAAAAACATTACCCGACGAAGAATAGAAATTTCAGAAGCCAACACAGGCAGTTAGTCAAGCCTATCGAAAAAACAAACAGAAACATAACTGCTGATAATTGGTTTACCTCAATAGAGCTGCTTCATCAGTTACGCAAAAATGGCTTAACTTACAGAGGGACATTGAAGTGGGAGATACCTCCAGAATTTTTACCATCGCACAAACGACCAGTTGTATCTACGTTATATGGGTTCTCCAATGTTGCATTCACACTAATATCGCACGTTCCAAAAAAAATAAAGCTGTATTATTGGTGTCTTCAGCCCATCATTCTAAAGCAACCGACACCGAAAACGCCTGAAATAATATCATTTTACAATGCGACTAAAGGTGGCGTTGATACTCTCGACATGAAATGCGCCAATTATTCTGCCAGCCGTCGTACTCGTCGTTGGCCCTTAGCAATATTTTATAGACTGATAGATATATCTACCAATAATGCATACGTTTTATTTCTTCATTACAAAGACATTTCACCAAAATCCAGACGTCTGTTTATTGAAGAACTAGCGGTGCAACTCGTAAAGCCTCATATGGCAAAAAGGCTTGAAAATCCAAAATTGAACAAAGAACTTCAAGCTCTTATCAAAGGCGCTCTTGGAGTCGACTATCTTAGGAACGAACCATCAACGTCAAGACATGAGCGCCTAGAAGTGAAGAAAACTTGTTTTTTGTGTCCATACCAGAAGAAGAGAAAGACGTTTCACAAATGCTATCTTGTCAGCAACCGATTTGCCTCGAGCATGCCAGCAAAATGTGTAAGAACTGTGTCGCCGACCAAGAAGATCGCTGAAAACTAGCAAACTTTTGTCTAGAATGTCATTATTATTCAGCTAAATTTTTTTGTTTTGCTTTATTTTATAAAAAAACTTCAAATATTGACACTATGCTTTTAATTTTATATGTAAAAAATCTAAAGCGGTATCACATACCGATACTCGCGATTAACGTTAAATTAATCAACCTCGCGGGTTAAGGGTTTTAATGCTCTTCGGTCGGCATTGGTGATATTACTTTTTTTCACATATCGTGGCTTAATGTTAACTGAACCAGTTACGTTATATCTTCTAACAATATTTCTCACACTGCACCGCGATAAGTCTAACAAAGTTGCAATTTCTGAGTTTGATTTCCCAGAATTAAGAAATTTAATTATCAGTAACCGAATTTTCTTACTAGTAACCTTTCCTCTGCCCATTTTGAAAGCCTCTACCCAAAACTATTTTATACGTATTCTGACAGCTGTGATTAATAAAAACAATTGTCATGGCTTTTATTTTTCACAGCCACCTATGCGTTATAGACTTATCTTGCATTGAAATGAAAATAGGTTGATATGCTGTAATTGCAACATGTGTTATTTTTATGCTGCAAATTTTATTAATGAGTGATAAAGTTGGTGTTTTCTACTATATATTATCAAAATATTTATTGTTAATATTCTAAACCTATAACAGCCTGCTACATTTTTATTATTTGTGTTTGATAAGAAAAAAACTAAGATTTCAATAGTTGG
The DNA here is from genome assembly GCA_963669975.1 of Acanthoscelides obtectus. Classification (NCBI taxonomy): domain Eukaryota; kingdom Metazoa; phylum Arthropoda; class Insecta; order Coleoptera; family Chrysomelidae; genus Acanthoscelides; species Acanthoscelides obtectus. The sequence continues at coordinate 12,811,308 of CAVLJG010000004.1, forward strand.
GCCATCTGAAGTGGGAAGGGGCTCGTACAGTTTCCACTGGCATATTGTAAACGCGTCGTTGTACAAGCTGTTAACATAAATGACTTAACTTTGAAAACACCTCGTATAAAATACAGATAAGGCGTTTAGAATTTAGTGAAACATTATATACGGTTACATAGTTCTTGTATAAAAGGCCAATACCAGAAAACGGATAAACACAATAGTTGCCTTGCAACGTACACAATTAATATCACAGCCCATGCAAAATTTATTAAAAGAACTGCACATTCTATTTATATGAGCGAGATGTTTGTCTTGCCATTTGGGTTGTAAAAAGGTACTGTGTAGCGTGTAACCTTTTCACGTACAACAAAATTAATTTTAAACAGCAAGTCTGGGTAGTCCAACTTATTATTCATTAAGTTGTACAGAACTGTAACCTCACTAAATGACGATGGTTCGATAGTGTCATAATTGAACAATTGAAGTAATAAGTTGTGTGTAAAACCCTGTTCAGGGTTGTTTCCATAAACTTTAAAGTGCATATAATTGAAGGTCTTGCGTTGAACTGATTCTATCACTGAGGTTGCATTTTCACGTAATGGTGACCAGATGAATGAACTATAGTTTAGTTCTTATAAAAGAGGTATACCACCTTGATCAAAAAGTTCCCGGAATATATTAAAAAAATAAATAGTACAAGTTTATTGTTCACAGTCGATACTGTCCCCTTCAAAATAGTCCCCATTATCTCCTCTCGGCTGCTGAAACGGGCTCCTCTCAGTGGCTTTTTGATTCGATTGAACAAAAAGAAGTCACAGGGGGCCAAATCAGGTGAATTGGGTGGATGTTGAATGGTATCCGTGTTGTATTTGGCCACAAACTCACGGATCATAATGGCATTGTGCGTTACCGTGGTGCAATTTGTTTTCCCACAAATGCTTGCTTGCACGCAAACGTCTCAAAACACCCTCCTTGTTGACAGTCTGACCTTCTGGCAAAAATTCGCCATGCACAAGGCCGTAGTGATCCGTGAAAACCGTGAACATCACCTTCTTTTTGATGATGTTTTGACTGCGTGTCGTACTCATAAACCCACATCTCGTCTCTAGAAATGATGTGTTTGAATATTGGGTCAGAATCAGCCATGGGAATCAAGTCTTTAGCGATATCAACACGATCATTTTTTTGCATGAATTTCCAGTCTTCTGGCACCAACTTGGCTGCAACACGACGGAGAATAAAATCGTTGGCCAAAGTGCTTTGAACCATAAACAATGCTCAAATCCTCTGATAGCTAATTAGCGGTTGTTGGCCAACATTCTCTTCACTTTATCAGTTTTCTTCTGTTTCCAAGGTTTGCGTAGCGTTGATATGGTTTTCAAAATCCAAACGCGTTGTCGTTCATTCAGATCCACATGTACTCAACTCGACGTAGCTTTTACAACTGATAATGAAATGACGCCAAAATTCGGAGGGAATATCAGTGAAAGTTGAGCACCATAACAAAACAAAGAGACACAGCCGAGTGCTACGGGCGCCACACGGCGACCAATCCGGGAACTTTTTGATTAAGGTTGTAGAGTATTTTGAGACTTCTTATATCTGAAAAGCTCGATCAATTTCTAACACAATATCCCAATACCTTATTTGACCTTTCAACCACTTCTCTTATTTGTTCCACAAAAGTGAGCCTAACTATAAAAAATTGCCCCTAAGGACTGTATCGTCAGTCGTTCCTACAATTTTAGGACGCCTTTATGGCCTTCTTGATTTTCATAGTTTTCTACTGTTTTGTGTCAGCTCTCTGTTTTGAGGTTATGTTACAGATATCTATTTTCATCGAATTGTTCATGCTTTTGATTCATTCCATCTGTTATATCAGCCTGAAATCTCCTAGGGTTCAAAAAGAAAGCATAGCCTCACAATAAGAGAGAACTGACGCTGACACGGAAAGCTAGAAGTGCCCCAGCCTTTCTGAAGGAGAGAATGAAGCTATGAAAATCAGGGAGGCCATAAAGGCATCCTAGAATGCGCTGTCGAATGCGAACTGGGATACAATTCCAATAAATAGCTTGCTGTTTCACTCTCAATAGATGGCACTTTGTGTTATCTCAGTCCAACAGACCTTATATCCTGTGTAAAGGATTGTAACAGGAGAATAATTGAATTACAGACTCAAAACATCTATACACTCGTGAAGAGTGAAGTAGCAATGACAAAGAACAGTTAACTTCGTAAAACTAATAGTCTGGGGAAAAGATCACTGGAGGAGTGAATTACGACTAAGTTAAAAGGAACGGTGGCAACTAAATTACAATAAATTTAAGTTTGAACCTAATAGCAAAATTAAACTCTAGAATCTCAACTTTAGAATGCCAATTAATCAAGCTAATGCATAGAATCCTTAGTTGAATCGGTGTTAGCTTCAGCCAGAAGGGCTAATAAAGAAGGAAAAGCCCCCTTTTAAGTAACTAGAAGTAACCAATAGAGTTTAAGGCCATTTTGGGTTCAAAAATTAAGTCTAATAATCATTGGCCAAGTTAGTTTCCATCTTTAGAGAATCAGACGACCATTGCAAGGGTTGTAAACTGATCGATCAATGAGGAGACAAGGGTTGAACTCACTAAGAAAAGTGACCAGCCTTCTGATGGAAGGGAAAATCCGCAACTCACCTCCGATAATTTTGAAACTAAAAAGTTCAGTTCTTCTCATATCTTTGATTTGTACGGTTGAAAAAGTTGCTTTGATTTTCCACCAGTTAGTGGCTGTTAATAAGTGTTGCATTGGTAGAATTTGTGATAAGTTGTGTTCTCATCTGTAAGCACTTCCTACCGGCTGCGCCATTTTTATGTAACAGGATCTTCGTCCGAGACTCCCGGACCTCTCAATGTCGTGCCTTGAATATATAGTTCGGATCTCCAGTCCAATACTTCAATTTCTGGACTGGTCCGAGACCCCTCGAATTTCAAATTCTGTTACCTTTTACTTGTCTTCCTATAGGAGGTAGACTCGCGTAGAACCTGACATAAAGTAATATAATCTTGACTCATTGAAACACTCACTTTACGCGGAATGATGCATCCTCTGTTCTCCAAGTAATCGGAGACTGTGGTAAACGCCCGAAAGTATTCATTCGGTCTACCTCCTATAGGAAGACAAGTAAAAGGTAACAGAATTTGAAATTCGAGGGGTCTCGGACCAGTCCAGAAATTGAAGTATTGGACTGGAGATCCTAACTATATATTCAAGTCACGACTTTGAGAGGTCCGGGCGTCTCGGAGAAGATCCTGTTACAGGATAGACCATGCTGACGAGTCGCCAAAAAGCACGAAACAGCCGTTCATCGTTGACCGTCTGGTATGTTACAAACTCATCTTTTTCAATATGTGTGAATAGATGGAATCCCTGTTATTTTGAAAAAGACCAAAACCCAGCCCCAAGAACGTCAAGCACGATCCATTACACTGAATTGGCAATTTACCACCTTTAACCATGCTCACCTAAATCATCGTAATGATTACGTGGAAATGGATGCAACATAATCTGAATACCTGCCAACTAGTGTACCTACACACACGAAGTGTTAATACTCTTGATATACGTGCCTTAATTCGAGTCGAAGCTTGTTAGCGAACACGAGTTCGATCCATGATGCGATCACGAAACGGTGCGGTTTCGCACTTTAATGTATTTATTGCATCCTCGCAAGCGTGCGATATACTTATATTGAATTACAGGTAATGACAGTTTGCTAAAATTACTGACTTAGAGTAATAAGGAGCAGATATCGATACCTCTTTTGTCTGTTATAGGGCAAGAAAATGCGTCAAGTAGGTTCTCCCTGTACTTCCCATGTAACGTTTTCATCAGTTAGCTACGAGCAAATAAATTGAATGGATCAAACCAGTCAAATAGGATCATACAATTTTCCATTCGAAGCTGCGATCCAGAAATTTCTCCCCTCTCCTACCGACAGAATGGACCATCTGGCAACGCTGCTGAACCACACTAGTCTGACATGAGCCAGCGCCAGCGGTGAGCGGTGAACTGTCAGACGTCAAGTTTTGTGCACATATGCATTCGTTCGTTGCACTGCCGTGTGACTGATACGCGACGCCCGTGTTAAGAATAATCCAGATTTTAAGTTTTAAGCGCAAATATACAGCGAAATCAATTATGTGCAAAATATGTACTAATGGAAGTAAAGAAAATGACGGTGTAGTGCACCAATGTTAAAAAAAGAATTCGAAGAAACTTGATTAGCTACGAAATCTTTTGTAACAAATAAGTGTTAACTGACCTAATGTTTTCTTTATGCCTTTATATTAATTATGCTGTATTGGAATGGTTGTTGATGCACGAGCTTATTTTACTTCAGCCACAATAACAACAATTATCGCATTACCTACTGGAATTAGTTTTCAGATGATTAACTACTTTTCATGGAAAGGCCGGCAACTATATGAGCCTTAGGATTCGTATTACTTTTTACAGTTAGATGATTAACACGAGTAGTCCTCGCAAGCTCCTTCTTTGATGTTATTCTTCAAGATACTTATTATGTTGCAAACCACTTTCACTACGTCCTTTATTAGGAGCTGTATTTGCAATTTTAGCTGGAATTATCCGATGATTCCTTTTATCCTAAGCGGCTTTGGACAACTATTGATGAGATTACTGGGAAAACAAAAGTTAAAGAGTGTGTCACTGAGTTAAATACAACATCGGTTACAGTATTAAAAAATACTCAACAGATATGCGATGAATTTGTACAATTCTTTACTGACATAGGCGAAAATTTAGCAAGTAATATACAAGCAAATGTACAAAATACTCAGCCTCCAAAAAGAACTTTGAACTCATTTATTTTGGATAAAGTCGAGCAATGTGAAGTATACACCACTGTTATGTCCTTAAAAAATCGGAAAAGTCCTGGGTTAGATGGTATTAAAAGCGAGCATTTGAAAATTATAGCCGAGGACATAACAGAACCACTCACTTACCTAATCAACAAATGCTTTGAATCTGGCATATATCCCTCAATTTTAAAAAAGGTAATATAATACCGATACATAAATCAGGAACAAAAACAGATGTTAACAACTATAGACCAATATCAATAATATCCAGTGTAGCAAAGGTTTTTGAAAAAGTTTTATCTACTAGAATGATTCGATACCTCACAAAATTCAAAATGTTAAGTGAAAATCAATATGGATTTACAGAAGGGAAGGCTACATCGGACGCAATAACTAAAATTGTAAATCAAATACATCAAAATATTGATAACAGAATCCCTTCAATCTGCATTTTTGTTGATTTAAAGAAAGCTTTTGACACAGTTAATCACAAATTATTTCAGAAGGATTGGAGAGAATTGGTTTCAGAGGAAACGCGTACTCACTGATCGAAAGTTATTTGACAAATCGCCCACAATCTGTGCAGATGTCAGGATCATTTAGTAAAGAAATGTATATTAAGTGTGGTGTCCCACAAGGAACTGTCTTAGGTCCGCTGTTATTCAATATATATTTAAATGATATTTTCCAAATTAATTGTGTTGGCAAAATAACTAGTTTTGCAGATGATACTGCAATATTATATGAAGGCACTGACTGGTCTGATCTGAAAAATGTAATTGAAAATGATTTTATCAAAATTATTCGGTGGCTTAACAGTAGAAAATTAACCATTAACTACTCTAAAACACATTTTTTACCATTTGGATCTTATGCTAGACATCTGCCAAATTACACAAATTTCTCCTTCAATATTAATGATCAAAAAATGCAAATTAATAGAGTGCCCAACATAAAATACCTTGGAGTGGTCTTGGATCCTCACTTACGATGGGACATCATGTCAATTATATTTTAAAGAAAGTTAGATTTGTATCCTACAAAATTAAATACCTTGGGAATATATTGTCAGAAAAATATCTTCGAACATTATACCATGCACTGATTGAGCCTCATCTCACATATGGTATATTAGCATAGGGAGCTGCATGTTCCTCACATATCTATAATTTAGATGTTTTTCAAAAAAGTATTCTAAAAATGATATTTAAAAAACCGAAACTTCATCCCACTGAAAAATTATACGCAGATGTTCGAATGTATGATATAAGACAGCTTTATTTCTTACACAGTATCACTCACTACCATAAATTTGTAAACACCGACCAAAAAATTAAACATAATCATTATACCAGGTACAAAATTCGTGGCACAGTAGTTCCTCAACCGCATAAATCTATAATGCAGCGATCATATCTCTATTTAGCGCCTAAATTTTATGAAATTATACCTAAAGACTTAAAAGATTTACGTTTCGAAAATTGTTTCAAAAGAAATTTAAAAAAGTGGCTACATTCTATATCTAGGACTGAAATTCATAAACTCATAAATACGAACATAAACTAAATACATAATCTACTGTAGCTAATTTTTGTCCTTTTTTGTCATTTGCATTCTACAGTTTCAACTTAAATTTATTGGTCCATGTACAGGCGATGCCTTCTATTGGGCCTGTTTTGATTTTATATTTATTTACTCATATTGTTTGTCATCTTTGTACATTGAGTGAATAAATATTATAAAAAAAAAATATTATAAAAAATTTACTGTATTAACTTCAAATGTTTTTTTTTTATTTAATTTATCGATATATTCCACTAATGGACAGATAGGTCTCACTTTACTTACAAATGCTGTAGACTATCCGAGAGAGGAGTGTAAGCCTAAAAACCGGAAGATCTGTGACGGAAGTTAGTAAAGTCTGATGATCTCTAGCTGAAGGAGGGTGCAGGCGTTGGAATTTTTAAGCTCAGAGCAAAATTTTTTAGAGGCTATATATACAACTATATTCCAAAGAGGAATCGATGGGTCCTGTCAATACCGTATTCAGAAGTGGGATGGGCCCAGAAAAAGAATAATAATCTGTTCTGATAAGCGAGCAGCAATCAAGCCACTAAGTTTACACAAGGTGGCTTCAGGCATTGTTTCACAATTTGGAGTTGCCCCAGATAGTACAAAGTCGATGTACCGTGTCCAACGTTTTTGAGTAGCAGGATATGCTGGGATATATGGTGATCATATAGCGAGCACTGTTGACAGATAAAATAACAGAGAATTTCATTTTCTAGCATCTCTAAATAAATAAGGAAAACAGGAAGGTACTTAAAAACCCGCATATCAGAACACAAAGGAGACAGAAAAAGTTTCCACCGAATTCCCACATACACAACTTGTACAACACATTTTTCCAGAATGCCATATTTTTCACTTTCTTACAAGGAAAAATAATCATATCGTTCTAAATTACGAGTTATTTTATCTTTATCTAATTTTATTATGTGGGTTTCATATTTGGCAATTGTAATGTTGCTTATAAACTTCAGGGATGCGTTTTAATAATTCATTTTACATTGTGTCATTTTACATCAATATTTTTGTAGAGCACTGGGGAAGTAAATAAATTATTCCGAAACGTCGGCAACTTGGTAACAGGAAACTGTGTTTCTTTGGACCACAAATCCAATTAATTACAAGAAATCTATCTCTGGACATTCCGCATCAAACGTGAAGATTTATCTTAGAGCCTTATGCCAAGAATTGATGTTTTTGCCTCTATCTATAAAGACACAACCTGAGGTTACTTGACACATGATTTGTCACGGGTACTCGAAGGAACATGCCCATTATACACCCTCAAACGAATTTTTCAATAAGACAAATGGTGAAATATGATAGGTAACGTATCCACCCAAGCAATTTATCGTCTGCTAGAATAGAAAAGCCGCATCTAATGCCATACTAGCTAGAAACAAAAAAAAACTAATAACTGTTTAATCACTAACGCTCGTTGTCCACACGTCGTCCAAGCAACGGCATGTGCCGCACGACAGACAGACAGACGAAATTAATGCCGCCCATTGTGTCCGCTGATAAGTATATTTATGGTGGAAATAACAGAGATGTTCCTAGTGATTTTTTACTGAGACGGAATTTAATGCTGTAATCCGAGGTATGTTCCTACATGCGTTAGGAAATGTGCAGCGATGCAAGCTCGCGCAGAATCCGAAGTCGATGAAGTAGTGAGCTAGTAATTTTCGAATTAACGAGGCTATGTGATTAGTAGTAGTAGTAGTAGACTGCAATACACAGGACAATAGTCAATAAAGGGGAACGGTGTTTCGTCTTCCTCCCGGAACATGGGGAAGGTTGGATCCCGCACCAAAAGGTTGAGTGGTTCTCTACGCCTATCCAGTAGCCACCACGTCTGACATTTGTCGGGCCTGCTACGAACCTCTTGGCCTGAGGGCAGTGGTTTGTCGCTCAACACGCTTTTTCTAGGTCTCTATACATCCAATGGATTCGTGCGATGCTGAATACCCAGCCTCTGTTCGGGACCGATTCAAGTGCTTGTACCTCCCCGCGTAGCCAGGCGATCACGTTCTTGTTGCCCGGCACTCCGCTGTGTCCGGGGACCCAAAGCAGTACTTTAGATCGAGCCAAACTCTGAAGAGCAATAGTACAGTCCTATCAATATGCTCCGCTCAGAGTACACTGTTGAATATCCTCTGAGTATGCCACCCTTAGGATGGCGAATATCTCTGCCTGGAAGATCGCCGTGCAGGTTGTTCATGTTTCCTTGGAAAGGATCCATTAGTGAGGCATACGAGACACCAATGTACTGGGTGCGTCATCTATTACTCTTTTTTCTATTTGAAAAATCAACACGCTTTTGACATCGTGAAATCGAATTTCTTTATTGATAAATGAAGGTTGGTTTATGCCATTTATGTATGAAAAATAACATCAGTTATGTGACCACCGCGGCTTCGTTCACTGGCCAACATCCAAACATCAAAATTTTCAATGACTTTTCCCAGAATAATCGGGTCTATGGCTGCAATTTCAGTCCGAATATTGCGCTTTAGGCGTTGAATTGTCCGGGTACCATTCGCATACACTTTTCCTTTCAAAAATCCCCAATGAAGATAGTCAAGAGGTGTTAAATCGCTCGATCTCGGTGGCCAACTGATATCTGAATTTCGTGAAATTTTGCGGTCTTGAAATTTCGTGTGCAATAAGGCAATTGTTTGGCGAGATGTGTGAGCCGTTGCTCCGTCTTGACGAAACCAAAGATCGTCGGTACCAATACGATCCAATTGTGGCCACAAAAAGTCTGTTAACATGCCGCGATAACGTTCCCCGTTGACTGTAATGACCCTTTCTTCGGAATCTTCAAAGAAGAATGGTCCAACGATGCCACCAGCCCATAATCCGCACCAAAGAGTCACTTTTTCAGGATGGAGAGGTTGTTCATGATATTGGTGTGGATTTTCAGCCCCCCAGAATCTGCAATTTTGCTTATTTACGTACCCATTGGGTGGAAATGAGCCTCATCAGAAAAGAGCACTTTGGCCGAAAATCCGTCTTCTCTTTCCAGCATTCAATTAACAGAAACACGCCGCTGTTGATGGTCTGTCGGCTTCAATTGTTGTGTTAGTTGGATTTTGTATGCATGGAGGTATAAATCAATGTGTAAAATCCGGCGTACAGTGGTCTCACTAATTCCCAATTGTTGCGAACGGTGCCTAGTCGAGGTGGTTGGATCTTCTTGCACACTTTCACTCACTGCGGCTATGTTTTCACGAGTACGAGCTGGACGAGCATGTTGGTATGATCTACGACCTTCAGCTGAACCAGTTTCCTCAGAACGATTAACAATCCATCGAATTCCAGGCTCTGTAGGGCGTCCATGTCGGCCAAAACTAGTGCTAAGTTTGCGAAAAGTATTTTTTATATTTCGACCGTTTTCCCAATAATTTTGGATAACCAAAATGCGTTGTTGTGTTGTAAACGAATCCATGACTATAAACGACATACCTTTCACAGTTCATTTATTCACATTTTGACTCATATGGTAACACATAAACGTATAGGTAAAAAAAAAGTGATAGGTGGCGCACCCAGTACTTTTCTTTGCTGTATTCCTTCTTTCCGCCTCTTCTTTTCTCTTTTTCTTTCCCGCGTCAGCTTGTCTGGTATCTGAATAACTAATAGCAAACGTACCGACAAACAACAACGAATAGTAGTATTTTTAAATCCGTATTTTGTATATTGAACCAGATAGGTCTTGTAAATTGGCACGTCTCGACTGGTCCCCGGATGCATAGCAGGGAAGGAAAAGAAGATAAAAAAGTTAACTTCGTACCGCCGCGCCTGGTCAAGTCATTAACGTCTTCGGAAGATGCCACCCAAGTTTTATGGCGATGCCATGGGATTAAAAGGATTTGCATACGGTATGGTGTCGAATATGATCCCAATCTGTTTGCTTTTGCGGGGGATTACAATATCCATGCATGTGAGAACAAGTGGAAGATTATAGCCGGTATTTGATAGATAGTTTCAACGAATAGGTCGTTAACACGTTTAGAAAGCAGGTGTAGTATTTTCATACAAATATGCCTACCAACATACTCAAATACCTTTAATTTCTTATTGGTCTTCCAAACAAGCAATAGTTCACTATATTATCTAGGTGTAATAGAGTAGCCAGGAACATACGGCAATATTGTTAGTATGGTCCACTCAATCTTGCCGCCTGGTTTTGTAGTATGATGACTAAATAATTCTCAAATTTCCCTTCAATAAAAGCTCTTGTGAGATGGGATCATCTTTCCGGGGGTTTATATTGCCCAACAGTATTGATTCCACAGGAGACCTCCTTGCTTACGTCACGCAACTGTCTTATGATGATGCTCATATCGTTGCCCTTGATATCACCAAAGCTTTCGATCAGCAGTGACATGCTGCCCCATTTATACAAAGATGGGTGGTTGACTTCCTCTGTGACGGCAATATATACATCTCAACTGACTCATCCCACAGTGCAGCGCAGGTGTTCCCCAGGGATCGTTCTGGGCTCCGACATTGCTTTTTTATTAGCTCCGAAGACTATACATAAGTATAGACAGAAACACGTCATATGTATAACATACAATATTTCTAAAAGGTAAAGACGAAATAAAAGACAAACTAAAAGAACAACAAACTGACATTAAAATCAAAACGTACATGCGAATACCAAGTTAATGGAACTTCTGAAAATAATATTAAATGAGGTCCTTTGAAACGACAAGGAACTCATCTACCCTATGTAAAGTGTTACTCCAAGGGACAATTCCACCAACAACAGTCCGTTATTCTCCAAAAAAAGGGTAACAGACCGTCAGATACAACGAATGAGCTTCAAGTTCCAATCAACAAATTTTAGCGACCAATAGCTATGAAATGTTAAAAACAAAATACTGTCAAAGTATGAGATGACAGCTTGTAATTAAAATATCACCAGCTTATTGAATATTAAGAAATTATATATAATTCAGTCAAAATTTAAAGAAATGTTGGATTTTTGAATAAAATTCATGTTTTAATTACTATTTTTGATTTTTTAGTCATGTTTATATTATTTTCTTTAATTGATACGCGATACTGGGTGTTTTTTCGTATAAACCTCTTGCAGATAGCCATTAAGCACCTACTTGATAACAGGCTCTACCAAAAGTTATTGCTCGTTTCCAAACATTTATTCATTTACTTGCCGTTCATCCGAACCATTATGGCACCTTAGATTGATATTCCCACAAAACCATTCAGGTTTTTTAATATCCATACATCCATAAAGTTGAATATTTTTCGTTGTTCAGGAACTGAACACACTATATTCACAGCGATTAAGAAATTTCCAAATATATGCCTTAAAGCTACCAGCAAACCTAAAACCTGCAAAAAAAACTACAAACTTGCCATATTTTTCTTTTTACACGAGTACACATTCTAGGTTATATTTATATTAGACGTATACTCTGAAGGTTTAATTCCATGCTATTCAATGACAACACGGTGACTTGTGAGGTTGTCAGCGGCCATTTTGTGAGGGTGCTACAGGGTTGCCAGATTGTGCATTAATATCCCGTTTCACCCTCCTGGTCTCAGTGGAGTAAGTTCCGCCAACTGTTGAAATATACTCTACTATGCTTTATAAGACTATTCGTGACATTTTTCCCAAAATCATTGCACAACACTTGAAAAAATGCAAATGAAAATTTAAAATTATTTCCATGCCGCCGCGAAATAGCTCCGTCCGTACCTTGGGCTATACATTTTGACAGTAGGGATGTTCGATACGATCCTATATTTAGAAGTATCAATACATTTCACGAGTATCGTCATCTTTCGATCCGGACTGTGACAGAAAGGGTCACTGCCATTTGGCTGCGACATTACCCTGCCAAATCAGACATATCTTTCATCATCGTTGTTACCAGACATGCCCAAATCATCAGTTGCTGCCGTGATATTCATCCCGACCACTGCATTCCCACGGCTAGGCGACCTGTATGTTAAATTTGTATTGATAGGGCAGCGGGTTATGCTATAAATCATATGTCACAGTGTTTGTGCACTGATTGCAACGGTTAGGTGATACCAAAAATATTTTCATAAATAGGAGATCTTTCCCACTCCGGATCGAACAATCTACCAAAGATGCTTATAATCATGATACCTAGTAAATTTTCACGAAAAAGATTCAAAACCAGCAAATGTAAAAAATTCATTTCGCACCCTCCACCACGGGACGTGATCGTCGTTAGACTTGGCAACCCTGCGAGTGACAGATAGATATCCCCGCCAGTCAAAAAGAAAAACAATAAACATTACTAGTTTTTATGATTTTTGGACTTAAAAGGCATTATTTGTGAAACATTTTTCATAATTTTTTGTCTATGTCCATAGTAATTGCATTATGCATCAGGGAGATGTAGGGATTGACACCTCTTACACATATTATCTGTGTTTTAGGATGGAGAGGACTTAATGTTTTTGTTGCTTTGAAGAAATTCACTAACCCATAAATTAATAAATGATTACGATTATGACGTAAAGGAAGATGAGGAATTGGATAGAATGTATTTTATATTCTATTTTATTGCAAAATACAGACAAATCCACACTATTCAACAGGTATATCATGATAACTTATTTCTTGGATAAATCGGGATTACGTAGCAAAGTAGCTGATGCGCTGAAGATTAGTCTGCGCAGTGGTCCGCTCATGATACGGAGACCCGATCTGTTAACTTATTTCGTATGGCGTTGATGACGTAACGGCCAAGAACAGTGACTACAAATATACATCTACTAACCCCTTACCGGTCAATCACCGACCGATGCTGAAACTGTAACAAAAAATGACACTCGAGATGAAACTTCGTACAATGGCGGATCGTATTTCACCATTTTATTGTCCCTACGTGGTGAATAATTCATGCTGACAAAGAATATAGAGGGTGACAGTGCTGCGATGATGATTTAGTGCCTTCGTGGCACATTACGGCGACGGACATGTTTTCAATTTGTTTATTTATACTTTATTATTGCATTAATCAAAATAATGCTGTGAGTAACGACACCGGATGCGGCGTCTGAAGGTTTATGACTTTTCGGTGAACCAATTCCATCAGAGTCGCAGAGCACGAAGAGGTGAATTTTTTTGTGTTACTTGAAGATATTAGTATGAACCTTTCAGTTTGCTTGCAATCGTGTCTCTTTTCCCATACATTCTTCATCTGATTTAAGACTATACTATAACTATCTAAAACTGTAATGACTCATCGATGTTCACGTGAACATCACTTAACTACCAGTAGTCGGCTGTTCATAGGCGGGGTATGAATATTTAACATGGGTGAACTAGATTTGTCACATGCTTAATAAAGAGTGGTTTGAAACATATTGTAAGTCAAAAATTTGGGAATTACCTTTATTCATCGTCGCTTCCACTTACATCTGACAGTAATAAACTGTCGCTATCGCTTTCCTCGCTGAAATTGACTATAACTGGCTCTATGATGGTGTCGATGTGGTGGTCAAGCTGCCACATTTTTGTTTCTTCCTTCACAACATGACGGATAGCATTCTGCCAAGCTTCGGGCGTTACTAGCTGTATGAAGTCTCAAGTAAAACCTTAACGTCTGGTAATTTGAAGGTTGTGTTATGGCGCGCAATATAACCCTTCACTTGAGCCCAGATGAGCTCTATTGGGTTCAGCTCACAGTGGTAGGGCGGTAACCGCAGCACACAATTCCGCTTTCACACATGAATCATCAAACGTGATTCCTTTTTCGCGCAACCATTGCTGCATGTCACTTTTTCGAGATCCCATAGTCGTTACACGTTCGGCTCGACGACTATGGTAGGAAGCATTATCCATGACGATCACAGAGTTGGGCTCAACTCGCTGAAGCACCCCTTGAAACCAGCTCTCGAAGCAGCTGGCATTCATTTCGTCATGGTAATCACCTCCTTTCTTAGAGACGAAAATCAAGTCACACTCTTCTAAAAAGCCACCATCGCTACCAATATGAGTTACGATCAATCTTTGACCTTTCCCTGACGGTCCACGAAGACCTGTTGACAAACCTTCAATGCTTGCTTGTCGGTTACTCACTACGATTTTGTCTATCCAGGTTTTTTAACTGTGTGACCTGCATTTACCCATGTCTCGTCCAAATAATAGATTTTTCTGCTTTGTCGCCTATACTCAATAATTTCACGTAGGTACTTTCGACGCCAGGCGACTATTTCAGGTCTCTCTATCAATACTCACTTCCGATTACGCGTTTCGTAACGAAAATTAATTTCGTGCAGGGATTTCCTCATTACCTCGACGCTCATTTAGGGTATACTTTCATTTTCCTTGATCGCTGCATGTACAGCCTTGAGGGTTGGTATCTCATTCCTGAAGAAGAATAAATGTACGATTCGCCTTAACGCCATTTTGCTATCGTCATCCAATTTGACGGCCTTTCGTCCCTTCAAATTAAACTTTGGATCAGTAGTAGCTCCAGTTTTCTTCTTTTCATGCACCACCCTGCGAATGGTCCACTCTGGAACGCCTGTCATACTTTCACAACGCGCGAGTGCATCTCCCTGCGACATAGTTCTGTTCAGATAATTGAACACGTTGAGCACGATTTCTTTCGCGTCCCTCTTCAGTGCTTTACGAAGCCGTCTACTTGTTCCCTGGCTTTCAGTACTTCCACTCGTGCCATATTTGTACTCTCCATGGTTAAGTATAACCAAAACAGTAACCACAGAAACCACAACAATAACAATCACACAACAATTCTTATAAAAACACACAATATGCAATCGCTCAACGAAACACGTGCCAATGCGTTGCCGACGCCTATGAGTCTGCCGGTCGAGGCGCGTCTTTGATTTCATTGGTTCTACCGGCGGAGAACAATCAGCCATTATTTCCATCTCTGTCTGTGCTGTTGACCACCGCAAAGCCACAGAAACGACATATGTCGTACGCTATACGGCTGTACTGGAAGCAAGCCGGGATCGAGCTCTGATTACGTGTTGATCACGCGTATTAGTCATTATAGTTGTAGTATAGCTATGCACTAAAGGGTAGTGGCACACCTGATCCTGTATTATCTACGAGGGATATTGGAAAATATGTCTACCTAGCTATGATATGATAATAAGAAATTCACTTAGAAAAAGTAGATGGCGATGAAGGTAATTATACAGTGTGTCCCAGATGGATTCATTTCATCAGCCTTAGCACTCATTGAAAGTTATCTTCATTAAAGGAAGCAATATGTTACTTTTAATGGATTCAAGTGGTACCAGTATATAACTAAATCGGGAGTGCCTCAGGGTTCAAATCTTGGTCCTTTATTGTTTAACTTATTTATTGATAATGTTGGTGATTATTTAAGTTGTAGTGAGCTCCTCTTTGCGGATGATTTAAAATTATTCAGGATTATTGAGTCTGAGACTGATTGTACTGCACTTCAGCATGATATTGATTCTCTTGTGGCTTGGTGTGACGAGAATAATTTATTTCTTAATGCGTCTAAGTGTAGTGTAGTCAGCTTTTCCAGGAAAACTTCTGCTTGTAAATTTAATTATAATCATATACATGCTGACAGTTTGAACAGCATTCTGGGAGTAGCTAGAAATTGCTTCACTGGACAACAAATTTTAGTTTTTTAATTGTATCTTGTGGGAAAATTGCACTTCTTTGTTAATTTTGGGGCGCTGAATCCAAAAATGACAATGAAATAAAAAAATAGTTGCGTCTTAGAAAAAAACTTTTTATTTTTAAGGATATATTCAAAAAAGTAACAAGATTCATATACTTATAAGAATCACTATATGCGCTGTCTTTTTGCTGTTCTTTTATGGATCGTTTCTGGAGCATCTCTACCAAGAGTCCAACAGTAGTCTGCAAGCATGGAAGGATTCCACTTTCCCTGGTACCTTTTTTCCATTGTTGAAATATCCTGATGAAAACGTTCGCCGTGCTCATCACTTACGGCTCCGCAATTGTCAGGAAAAGAGTCCAGGTGTGAGTGTAGGAAATGTATCTTAAGGGTTTTATAGTTGTCAGCTTTTCTATTTCCCAAGAAATTAGTGACCACCAGACGGAAATCATTCCAAGAAGTTTTTTCAATACCTGTTAAAGTGTTTTCAAACTGTGTATCTTTCAAAATATTTCGAATCTGTGGCCCAACAAAAATACCTTCTTTAACCTTTGCCTCACTTAGTCTTGGAAATTTCTGACACAGGTATTGAAAAGCTAACCCATCTCTATCTAATGCCTTGACAAAGTTTTTCATTAGGCCCAACTTGCATGCAGTGGTGGTAATAAATTTTTTTTCGAATCTACTAATGGCATATGCTGTACAGTTTTTTGACCTGGCTCCAGGAATTGACGAACAGGCCAGTTTTGTCTGGTGTAATGAAGTGCCTTTGCCCGACTGTCCCATTCACACAAAAAACAGCAAAACTTTGTGTAACCTAGCTGCAGCCCAAGTAAAAGTGCAACAACTTTCAAATCGCCACAAATATGCCATTGGTGCTCATCGTATTTTATGCATGTCAATAGGTATTTCATATTGTCATATGATTCTTTCATGTGAACTGCAGACCCTACAGGAAGAGATGGTAAAATATTTCCAATATACAATAACACTGCCTTTAAACTCAAGGTTGATCTGTCTATAAACAATCTCCATTTTTCTGGGTTATAGTTTATATTTAAAGCCGCCAGTAAGTCGTTAATGTTACTGCAGAAAACCAAGTTATTCGCCATATTGAAAAATGGTTCTAAGTCTTTGTGGCGTTTACGAAAAACACTTACCGAAACATCGTCTCATCACCACACACGTAACAAAACTGATCTGGATTGTTTACACACTTTCGATACATCTTGCATGAACGCTGTCAGCCAACTGAGGAAAAAATGGCTAATATAAAACAATATAATGTACACGTATGTATAACGTAACACAATCATGCCGATTACATCATCTTTCCTTGCCGAATATAAAAATGTAGCACGTGCATTCTTGTGAATTACAGTATATTAACACTGTCACAGCAGGAACACATATAATTACCGTATCTCTAAAACTTGAACTAATATTGAAAAAATAAGTTTCATTCCGGTTTTAGCACATTAAAAATAGTAATATTTTGTTGATTTTATTTAGGATATTTTTTCGCTGTTGATCAGTGTAATTTATGATATGTTACTCACCCGAGTGAAATATATTTTTTTTACTTCTTTTTGTTCTTTGTTTTTTTCTTTAGATGAAATCACCTGCTTTTTATGTGTTTTCTGTTCTTGTTATTTTGATTTATCTTATGATTGTCCTGTAAATGGTTTCTTTAATTGTTGGGCAATGAACGCTATTTATTTATTATTTGTATTCGCTTCTCTTTACAGAGATCTTGGCTCCTACTGTACCTAAACCTCATTCTTTGTGTGACCCCAGAGGTGAAGGGTCAGGAGATCTAGGAGACAAAGACCATTTAATGAAATTATTCTTTCAAGAAAAACTGCTCTTTTAAGAAGTTCCTGACTTGAATGGTGTTCTGAGCCGGACATCCATCCTGTTGAAACCAGATTCTTCGTCAAGGTCAGAGCCTCCTTAGATGGAAAAATGCGTTACTTGTTAATTTAATTTTCTGATAAATCATGGCCTCCTTGGAAAAAATTAATACATAACATTACGTGTGATGATATTTCGATGATACTCCAATCTTTAATGCACTTGTGAGATATCACTGGGCCATTTTACGCTCTTTTCAGAAATCGATAAATCCAATATGGCGGCCAACAGAAAAATTAAAGTTGAGGCAGGCTGCGGGTAAAACAAAAAACTATTGAGACATGTCATACACGCTATCTTATTTGTCTTAACTAGATGTCTGAATAATGTCACATTTTGAAGCTGTCAAATTAACCGATTCGAATTACTGGCAAAAAACAGAATTCGACATTTTCTGTTTTTCGTCGATATTTCCAAAACAGATTGACGACCGATCGTTAATCTAAAACCGACTATCGCACTAAGTTTCCTCTAAAACTACCGCGTTTAACCTTTACTGTAGATAAAACAGGAGTCAAGATCCTTGTATACGAGGGATCCTGGAAAAGAAATTTACCCAACTATGAAAAAACAATTTAAACGCACCTGCCTAATATATCAAAAAGTGGCATCTTTACTTGCAAAACTTCATTCGCTTTTGTTATTTAGGTTGCCAATTTATAAAGCGAATTGTAAGGAAAAATAGATAACCTAAAATTAGGGTATCGCAGAGTCACAATTTCTGACAAGAGAGGACCATCAGCCGAAAACAAATTCTTGAGAGAATGGTTGCTGTCTATCATCTTACATAATAAAATTTCAGTCGAAACAGTTTTGATGGGGGCGTGAGTCCATAGAAGACGATCTCAGAAGTGGAAGTTCCAAGTCTAAGTGATGGCTCTCAAAAGTCGTAGTGTGAAGATCCTTCTCATTGAATATATGCCAAAAGGGACAACAATAAATGCGAAGGTCTACGCGAACACGCCGAAAAATTAACGTGAAGCTTTAAATGAAATTATTAGATTACTGCGAAGCCAAACCGCCGTAAACGATTAATAGCTCGCATATAATGGATTAAAATAGTCCGCCATAAGCGAGGGTCTATTTTAAGCGAGTCTATAATATCCGAGGATTTCACATCGAATTATTCATAGGAACTTAAGTTGTGTCCATTATATACGGGTATCCATTATAAGCAAGTTCATTATACGTGGATTCCAGAGCATTCTGTTAATTACTTAAATTTTGTTATAATTTTATTTTGAGTCCATTAATTATGATTAATAGTTCGACCATCTACTACTGTAATAAATATAAACTCTTTGAAATTAAAAAATATTTTCTACTTTCTAATTCGGTTAGCTATAAAAGCGTGTTTTTCAGTTTTTTTTAACTATTATTTAATGTGAATATGCACCGTTTACTCTTGGAGGGAAGATTATCAAAACAAGCACATCGTGAAAGAACAGCTTCCTTCCGTGGCGAGGATGTCGTCCAGAAGCAGACGAAGATGACGGGTATTTCATGACGTCAAACAGAAGCAAGCACGGGAGTGCCCAACAGAACAGCCTACCGAATCTTGCGAAAGAACGTGCTCCACCCTTACCACATACAGCGAATACAAGCTCTACAACCCCGGGAGTTATAACATTTATTGTGAATTTAGTAAATACAATTAATACGAATTAATAAAAGTGGAGTTACTATCTGTCTTGTTGCCACTTCGTAGAATGACAATGTCCATCAATCCGTCTAAGAAAAAACGGAAATTTGTAGTAATGGGATCTAGAAGATCATCACTATAGTTTGGCAAACGGATCTGCAACATCGGGGTATCGGTGAGGGGAAAGCAAAACATGGCTGGTTTCATTCATAAAATGCCAGCGGCGTGCGGTATTTTATAAAAGTTTGGGATTATTTCATAATGGGTTTAAATTTAGTAAACTATACGTTTATGTTTCACTTTAAATTTGGGAAGTATCTCAATAAGCCGACAATGATATGGAACATTGTCCATAATAATAAATAAAGTCTCGGGTAAACTCAAAAATAGCTGTTCTCTACAGTCTACACCATGTAAAAAAACACTTGAGTTTGTTTCTACACTTCAACAAACGGAAAAATGTCTACTCACTTCCCAAAATTGCCACAATTCAAAAAATCATGATAACTGCGCGATTTAAAACCTAATTTGAAAATCAAGCTAGCGTTTTTGTCAAAGCCGTAAATAAAATATATTTTTCAAATACAAATAGATACTTACGTGGTTTTTGAACTTGAGAATATATATATATATATATATATATATATATCCGTGATCGTATAATATGCTCATTTACTTTAAAAAGTGCCACAAGCCGAAACATGTCCAGAATTAATTTTTCTTTTTTAATCCGCATCTTTCTGGATTCCTATTGTTGCAATTTTGGACTGTTCATGTGGATATTTCTAGAGCATCGGTGTCGCTTAAATAGAAACAAAGAACTTTAAACATATTTCATATAATGTTTAACTTATAACCTCTGTAATGAATAATACTTACATTATACAGCATTTAAAAATTACATTTCACCTATTGAATTACCATTGGTGTTCGTCAACTTCATCATTATCATCATCGTCACTGTCGTCATCAGTTTCGCTGTCGTCATCTTGCCCTATAGTTATTATAACTGGTTCCATTTCCTCCATAAATTGATCATTTTCCCAAAATTTATCTTCAATGTCCCTAACATGTTGACAAAATTTCTGCCAATCATTAATGGATATTAAGGACATCGCTTCCTGAGTAACTTCTTTCAGTGCGGTTAAACTGAAGTTTCCAGTGGTATTGCGGCTTCTTATATGAAATTTATGCTTTGCCCAAGCTAATTCTATTGGGTTTAGCTCGCATAAATCCGATCAAATACATAATTTTTTTGGTTGTCAGGGGGCTTACGAAGTAAGACCAGATCGAACAAGTAAAATTTTCTGGCAGTTGCCTCATGATTTATGCCTATAAAATATTTTATTGTATAGTTTGATATGTACATGCATGTTTTGAGTCATAAGTACCTTTCATTGTCAACCAGGCCATTATATCTTTTTTCGAAGATGATTTTGTCGGGGTTTTATCTTCCTGGGCGGAATGATATGGGGCATTGTCAAATACGATAACCGAATTGGCAGGTATATTCGGGAGGAGTTTTTCGGTGAGCCAGCGTGTGAAATTTTCCCGATTCATCTGACCGTGGTAATCGCCTGTAGCTAATCCCGCCTTAAATATCAAACAGGCATTGTCAACAAATCGATTTTCTGAACCTGCATGCACTATAATGAGTCGACCTAAAATATACAAGACGATTATATAATATGTTACAAATCAGAGTTAAATTTAAGATATATATAGCATTTTTGCTTACCTGTAGAACCTATACTGCTTATTACACCAGAAACAGTTTCGCTCTGCCAGCATTTTTTGAAAGTCAAGTCATTTTCCACCCAGGTTTCGTCCAAATAAACAATATTGTGCCCTTCTTCACGATATCTACGTATCTCACGGATGTATTTGTACCTCCATTGCAATATATTAGGCCTCTATCAAAACTTTTCTTACATTTTGTCATTTGCGCCAAAAAAAACATTTGATTTTAATAAACTCCTGAGTGTTTCCCTAGAATAGGGGAAATTTAAGTCTTCTCTCAACTTTTGTAATAACTTCCTAGTTGTCGGGATAACTGTATATTCAAGATAAAATCTGTTTATCAAATGTCTAGTAATCTGAAAATCAAAATCTTCATCTTTCTCAACAAGAGACTGACCCGGTCTTTTTTTCCCGGGACTGGATAACATTTTATTGGGGTTATTTTCTAGTCTTTCTTTATCTTCGTTATGAATTTTCCTAACAGAAGATACTCCGAATCCGGTATAAAGGGACACCCTATCAAGCTTACGTTTAAGCAGCAACTTGAGGGAATTGTTTGCCGCTTCCTCATCGCAAACCCTATAAATAATCATCAGAATGTTAGCTTAGCATTTCCTTGTTTTTTATTTATATTCAGACTCAGTCGTCAAAAACTACAGTTATTGCATATTATTATTAAAAACCTATAAACATTCGCAATCACTTCTGTTGTTTGGCTATGAAGCGTCTTTCCGCGAGTAAATTGGTTCATTTTAAAAAAATAATACTAAAACGAATAACAATAACAAATAACAAAACACTAAACTATTCAAAAACACACAGCACTAAACATACAAACTTAATAGAACAATAAATAGTTAACAATAATAGTTGTAAAACTCATACACGATCAACGGAGATAAAACCTACGCCACTGGACTTTTCAATAGTATGGATATTCCAAGAAAGGAGCAAAAAATTGTCTGGGACGCTACCCAATAGGGAGTCGAATTTTCTCATGGCGACAAAACATGTGAGGATATCCGCCAATCAGATTCGTTCAGGCGGTGTCCAATATACCTTTCGGGTGGTTGTTGCCAGCTCAACCGATGTCGATAAGATCTTTGGAAAAATGTTTACTTATAATACGATTCAGTAGTAAAAAATAGTTATTAAATACAAATAGAGCTAACAACCCATTAAAATACTCAGTATTTTGAATTATTATTTTTTGGAATTGTGAAAAATCGATTTTCAAATCATTGAAATTACTTCATTACTGCTTTTTTGTAGTTAAATTTGGCAATATCGAATATTTTCGGTCGCATTCCTTTCGCTGTTGCAGATCCGTTTGCCAAACTTTACTTAGATTTCTTTTATATTCTTCTGTTAATTATTATGACCTAGCCTATCCCCCGTTTTCGGCTAGACGTCGACTTCGGGGCCACCCTGTACAAATATTTCAAAATACTTCGGCAATCTATACCTTAGACAGAACGCCTGTATGTTACCCGTGTTATGAGCCCGATTCTAACGCTCTTCGTGTTGCGTGTGGCATGCCTAAACAAACATTTATATCAATAAAACTCGGCTTTGGGCAACGGATTAAATAGATTATCCATAAATTACAGTGTTCGAGACGCACACCTTTTGTGAACCGGAGAAGAATAAGATTACTATAATGGAGTTTCTAAAATAACATGACTTCGTATCGATAAGAATAGGCGTTTTAGGAAAATATAAATAAAGAAGATCCGCTTGCTATGCGTGTGTTCTATGGAGCTGTAGGTTAGTGAAGGATGAAGATGATTCTGTGGGTGACGTATTGTAATGTACGTGCTTTATTAATATTGGAGGTCACTTGGAATTTTTTGTAAGAGCTGAAGAGTGTGAATACCAATTGAAATTCCTAGAAAGTTCAAGCGGATTTCTTTGAATTGTCTCAATTCTTAAATCTCTTGAATTTTAGACCGCGATACATGGTCACATTCTGGTCTGCTAGCATTCAACCTAGCTCGAGGTCTATTCATGATCCTCTGGCACCTAGACAAATCAGGCGATTGGCCCTAATTACCCGGCATTTCCATGAACCCAGAGAAAAGCCACTCTTTCAAGTCTAGACTATTTTTTTTTTACTATTTATTGACATTATTTATTTATTTACACCACCAACAGATTAACGGATTATAACAAATACAGTAATAAACGAGAAATATAACATTCAAGAAACTACGCTTTTTTTCTGCAATCGTAACTTTTTAACAATTATTAGTAAAGCTCTGAATTTGTATGTCAAAATTTCTCTTTTACAGTAGAATTAAGCAGGTGATTACTTTTATTTAACCGTCAGAAAATGCTGTCCCAAAGTCGGGGAAAACACTCGAACAAAGATCCTAGGAAGCACGAGCTATAGATTGCAAGTTGAAGGTTCTTTACTGATTGATTTTTTCCCTTTTTAACACGCTTTTATTATAGTTATAGGTAAGATAGTCGCTAATTTAGTTAAGTCATCAAATCTTAGTGGCCCATTTTAAGTGGTCTCTTGTATTGTGTTCTGGTCCAGTTGATGTAATGGCAACGCACATGTGATCCTTTAGAGGTTAGTACTTTCAGTGATATATCAAATTGTATGTTGAATTACAATAAAGAAAACCATTTTATTGTAATTCAACCGTTATTATATAAGTACTTTCTAATTTTTTGACCCGCATACAAGTGCCACCTTTCTGCGGGCTTTTCATTTATCTTCCATAAAATTGTAAGCGTATTTTGGAGACAAATAAATATTACTATTACTATCCTTATCACCTATTCTAGGAAGTCAGAAAGTTATAAGAAAAAAAACAATCACTCACAGTTCTTCCATAAAGATGAATATTCGCATACAATTTTAGAGCTGTACTGTTATTTGTTAACAAGCTGCAATTGAAGAAACAATTCATAAAAATGCAAAAAATGTTTTATTTTTTGACAAAAAAGACACTGATAACGTTGTGTTTCATCTCTATACACACGATGAGACAATCAGACGGAAAGTTATTCAGAATACTCCACCTAGGTAGATATTTCCTCGTACTGTCCTTAGTAAAGTCAATACAACGCCCTACTGTATAACCTGCTCTAAATAGCTCTAAAAAATTTAAAAATACGAAATAATCGTGATATATGAGTCGCTAATGCAGTTAACCTAATTAAAAGTATTTAGTTTACGTTTTTTGGTATCAGCACACTGTGTTCCAACAGGCCCAGCTTGGAAATGTGGAGTTACCTGTTTGTTTTTAATACATTTACTTTCAGTTTTACTGTTATTTTTCAATTTTACATAATCATTCAAAATTATGTTTAAAAAAATAGACAAAAGCTTAGATAAAATATCTGCATAATTGCGGTCACAGATGCAAGTTAAAGAAAATTCACTGTATATAAAGTCAGACTGAATGCTGAGCAAGGTTAACTGACACAAAATAAATTTTTGATTATTGCTTTTCAAGAAGAAAATTTCCAATCTATCTACATTAATAATAGATTCAAAAATGTCATACATATGGTAGAATATGATTGGTACATAATTGGTTGGAATTGACAGTCCTCCTCTTTGCAAATGATCAAAATAAACATTTGTTGTTAATGAACCTTTTTCTTTAACTATTAGCGATTTGCATATCTCGCAGTTTAGGTTTTTAGAGATAGCGTGTGAAGCATATTCAGATATATAAGTCTTAGTACTATCCTCTATGTCACAACTGGCTAAGCAATTTGTCTCAAATACTTCATTGAATATATCCAAAACTTCAGGATTTTGTTTGGTATCCAAGAAATCAAAATTTTTTTGAGTTTCTAAGCAGTTTTGGAACCTTGTTTTGATTTCTGCTAAAGAAAATGACGATTTCTTTTCATTGAAAATATGCTTCAGCCGTATTTTCTTTTCATCATTTAAAATTTCATCATATGACACATTGCAATTGCAGCCACATAAAAGTCTATAATTGCCAAATCGTTTTTCTAAATTATCAGTGGTGAATCTTCTAGGCAATACATACTCAATGTCAAATTGATTAAATGAATATTCAATTATATTAAGTAGAGTCAGCGTGCTTTGATATAGAGCTGTATACGTTTCTGGTGTCAGGTGTCCATTATTATTCTCTAGATTATGCCATTTTTCTAACCATATCAGGAATTTTTTTAAAAATTGTACTCTATAATCATATTTATTGGTAATAGGCTTACAAAACTCGTTTCGCTTCAATTCTCCTTTTATTACACTTGTATTACTGACAATATCCCACCAATTCCTGATTATTTCCAAAAAGTGTGCAGCATCATTAAACTTTAATTCTTTCATAGCAGCTATTGTTGAGTGATGGAATAAATTATCTACAAAATTTACATTTTGCCTTTCAAATGAATTTGGATGCAATCTTTTATAATTTAATTTATATGCTTTCTTAACTACAGCTTCTTTTTCCAATTGATATACAGCACGAATGTTTTCAAATTTAGCATACTGAATAATATAATTATTGTCAAAATTAGGATATACAAAAGTTTTGTCTAGGTTTTTTAAAATAATCCAATTATTTCTGATACTCTTGAAAATATGCACAACATCATAAGTTAAATATATGTTCTTATCAGGATTATGTGGATTTGGAATAGAATAATTTTCTGATGAATCCTTTGCTAATTTCCTGAACATTGCTCTATTAATTCGGTGATTATCAGTAACAACACAAATAACTTCAAATCCACATTTTTGAACTAAATTTATCTTTGATCTTATCCATATCATCGAAATTCTGGATAGCTTTTTCATGTTTCTCAATTAATTTTTGTTTTCTTTGCATTGGGTCAGTTCTTTTGGGTGCTTCAGTTTTTGAAAGATATGATGGCAAGTTTGGGAAAATGGAGGGAACAGCATTTTCTTTCAATTTTGGATATTTCAAAGGTATATTATTTTGGACTGTTCCATCCGCCAAAACTATATTTTCTGTCCTGATGATATCCGATTCTCTAAAATGAAGACTGCACACAGCTGAATATTTTGAAGGTGTCCAATTTTTTCTGGGAATTGCCATAAGCCATTTGTTTTTCAGACTTTCGGTACTTGGGAAGCGAAAAGTTGAAACAAAGCTTTCTGTTTTCAAAGCAGAATTATAGTTTGCATTGCATAAAGAAACACAGCAACAACGAGGCATATTGTCTGCGTCAAATACTTGATAAATGAAAAAAGAAAAATACAACCTGAATTTGCACGTTTTCAATAGTTGAAATCCTTAGCGTCCTGAGGCGCGAACAGCCACAGTCACATTTCTTAGTTTATTTTTAAAGCACAGAAGCACTACAACTGGAGTCCATTTCTCATATATTACAGTCACCGATCACTTTGAACACATACACACACTTTGAAGCTTAGAAAACAAGCTTATGTCTTAATTACAGCCTCTGGGATTCCAAAATCACAAATTGAAAAGGTTATGTTTTCTCAGCGTTTTGAGCACGAGTTGCGTCGATGCAGCAAGCAGCGGCGGGAGTAACACTACCACCTACGTTGCCAGACTTCTTTGTTCACGGCTCGTAGTTAACGTCGGCTGTGATATTATATTCAATCTTGAACTGACAATTGAAGATCACATCAATCCAAATGACATGAATCAAAAACCGTATAGACGAAGGAAGTCCGAGAAACAACATCTCCTTCATCCACACTTTCATCAAGTTTCAAACAACTACCTTTGACAGTTTGAGCGCTCAAAATTTTCCAAATATTCTGCTCACAACCTATAAATGAATCAATTATGATAATTGTGATTACAGTAAATTAAAAAAAAGGAATATCCGAAAAAGAGAAGGAAAACTGCTAAGAAATAAACAGACCAGGAACGACAAAAACGTCATTTACCTGCTTGACTGTTGTATAACCGCTCTACTTTCTTTTGCTTAATCTTGTGTAGTATCTGTACAAACGACACTTTGAACTCGTAAGTGATATGCCATAAGGATCAAATAACATCTCTGCTTTGAAGACTATGTCCATGGATCCTGTTTCTATGGAGAAGGATCCGCCTTTGGCCTGGTAATATTGATTATCTTGGATTGTAGAAGTCAAAAAATGATTGTCGAAAAAAATATTCCTCCCATCTCGTCGCCTCTACGTAAATAAATGCATCCAAGTGCACGTCTGTCGAAAAAACGCATTATTTAAGACCTCCAATGCAGCGAAGCATCTTATACATATTCATAATCCACACGCCATAATAATGGGTGCGATGATAGCAGACGAAGATAGAGAAGACGAAGAAGAAGATAGAGAACAGAGATAGCGAACTGCCGTATCTCGCAGATTTATATCAGCGATTAAACATTATAATTAAGCGTGTGTCCTGTGAGAGTACAGCTGATAAAGTTTTCTACTTTTTTTATCTCATTTGCGTCCATTGAGCAAATATATCATATAGAAAAATCACAGTAATTCAAAACAACATTAACAATAAGGACACGTCTCGTCAATTGCCCCATCAGCTCTTGGAGGAACAGGTGGGTTATCTGCTTAAAAATGGAAAGTGCTCTCTACCATCTCTGGGAGTACCCAAGGAAGAACACTAGGAATTCTACTCCTTCATGCACTTGAAGGTGCCAAGCATTGCAAGAAAGTTCATGCAGATGCTCAGACAGATTGAAAAATTAAAGTCCTGAAAACGTCACTGTGAAATACGACATGGATAGATCCTTCATCTAGTAACCAGGATCTAATAGCTGAAGACTTGTGCTTTAACTTAGACACTTAACCACCTCGAAAACAGTTAACTTTGGAGAAAAATCGCTAAGATCAAGAAACGATTTTTTGAAACTTGTTTGAAAAAAAATTTTAACAAATTTTTTCGGTGTTAGTGTCCGCCAACCTGTGGCCTAGCTGTTGGTATGATCGAACTGAGGATATTAGGAGACGAACAGTCCTTACGGAAAAAAATGTCAGGTGAAGTGCGAGCGCCATGTATACCGTAAATATTCGTAGGGGTGTTTCATACCTAAATTTTCAACCAAAAGTTTTCTGTTTGACTTATCGACAGCGTAAAGCGCCATCGGTTGGAACTTTAAAGATCTTAGTCCGCGATTGAAGCCCAGTCACCACTGTGACCGCTAGAGGCTGACGACTCTGGCAGTATGGTAGATGTCGTCTACTGACCGTTGAACAACTAAACATGCTGCTTTCACTCTCGATTCTGGTAACAGATGGCGCTTTATGTTATCTTAATTTGATAGAAGTCATACCTCGGATAGAGGATAGTTGCAATGTTTTCGTTCTTTGTCCAGCTGAGACTAAGCCTAGATCAAGCTGATGAGTTGCAAAAAAGCTTGAAACAGCTGCCTTTGGTCAAATGGACAAAAGCAGCATGTGCTCTGTTTGATGTTTTATCACCTAAGATGTTTGTCACTAAAAACGTAGGAAGAAATATTAATCAGTGGCGGCTCGTGAGGTAGTGCCACGGTGCCATGGCACTACCTTGTCTTCTTCAAAAAGAATATTTTTTTCAATCTTCAATGTTTTACTTTATTTTTTGCTTTTTCATTTTTTTTTGGTATAAATTATATGAAGTGACAACACTGACAACGTGACAACACCGCAAGCACCCGAACCACGCGACGAGATATAAAGCATGCCTTGACCTTGACGTCATCAACTTGTGCCAATGTCGGGCCGGCCCAAATAAAAAGAGAGAAATTTTACCAGCATCGCATACGAGCGACAGAGATAACGCTACAATACACATTTTTATATGAGGTGAATAGCGAAAGACAAGTATAATTTGTGCCAGGCACATCATCAGTCGTAATTCGTTATCAAATGATATCGGCGGTGTTTTTGTTCGGTCGGTCGTTTCGTTATGATTACGTCTAGTGCTGATTTCGCTCTTTTTTTACCTGAAAAGTGAGAAATAACGTTTTTGTTTTAGTACGTCTAGTGTTAATGAACTGCTCTGTTTTGTGATCATATTTTTTACTGTTTTATTAAAACTAGTGAAAATGAATAAAATCGGGATATTAAAAAAATCATTTAGTGGTTTTTCGCTGGATCAAAAACTGCAAATTAAAGAATTAGGACGGCCAATACCCGATTTAAAAATTGAGAAACAAAGTGGTAGCGGACAAAAATCGCGCTGTCGCAAATTTAATAAAAATGTGTACGATAAAAACAGCTGGATATGTGGTTGTGAAGAAACGAATAAACTATTTTGTTTTGTATGTGTTCTATTTGGAGGTGACGAGACTTGGTCAAAAAAAGGTACAGATGATCTTATACATATATGGGATAAAATGAAGACCCACGAAAAATCTAAAGTCCATATGAATAATGTTTTTAGCTTTTCTATTCTTGGTAAATTAAATATAAGGACTCAACTCAATTCGGCTTATCGCAATGATCTAATTAAACATAATAATCAAGTGGATAAGAATCGATATGTATTGAATAAAATTATTAATTGTATAAGGTTTTGTGGAGCATTTGAGTTAGCCTTAAGGGGTCACGATGAAAAGGAAAATTCGGAAAACAGAGGCATATTTAAGGAGCTGGTGAATTTTAGCGCCGAATTAGACAACGAATTGAAAGTCCATATTCAAAGTGCCAAACTTTTCAAGGGTACCTCAAAAACAACTCAAAACGAGCTTCTTGAGTGCATGCTAGATGTTTATCATGAAGAAGTTAAGAAGGAGATTGCAAATTCTCCTTTTGTTGCAGTAATTGCCGATGAAACGACTGACGTAGCCTGTGAATTTCAGTTAGTTATTATTTTCAGATATTTGTGTAAAGGACAACCAGTTGAGAGATTTTGGAGATTTTACGTCCCCGACGGACACGATGCCAAATCAATCGCTGCATGCGTTTTAAATGTTGTAAATCCATTAATAGATCAAAATCCAAACAAATTAATAGCTCAAAGCTATGATGGTGCGTCTGTTATGAGTGGTGAATTGAATGGCGTTCAAAAGATTATTAAGGAAACTTATCCACTTGCAAATTATGTTCATTGCTATGCACACCAGTTAAATCTAATTATGACAAGCGCATGCTCTGTCAATAAGCAGGCTAGAATATTTTTCCATAATTTATCTGGATTGTGCTCTTTTTTTTCGACGTCTCCTCAAAGAACAAAAATTTTGGATGAAATAGTTAATCGCAGATTGCCAAGATCTTCCCAAACACGTTGGAATTTTCAGTCACGAGGTGTTCATACAGTTTATGAAAATAGGAAAGACCTGATTGAAGTTATGGACAATATAGAAAGTACTTCACGCGATTCTTCGTCGATTAATCAAGCCAGTGGGTACAAATTAAAGCTGCAAGATACAAATTTTGTATTTTGGCTAAGTATATTCCATAAAATAATGCCACATGTTGAAATTGTCTTTAACCAATTACAAAAAGTATGCACCGATTCTGTTAAGGTCAAAAATGATTTAGAGAATTTTGAAGCAGCAATTCAAACTATACGAGAACAAATGGATAGCATTATTGACGAGATTGAACGAGTGCAGAGAGAAACTGATGAACCGGCAAGAAAAAAAGGCAAGTTGAAGAAGGCAGCAAAAAACGGGAAGCGTTAGAAATATGCGATGCAGTATTATCGCAAATAAGAACAAGATTTAACTTTTCTGGGCATTTAGTTGCTTCTAATTTATTTGTGTCTGAAAAGTTTTCTGTTTATAAACATCAGTTTCCTGAAGCACATTTAAATGACACATGCACACAATTTTCATTTTTAGACAAAAACAGGCTTAAAACTGAGTTACAAGTATTATATCAGAGAGAAGAATTGAGTACTACTTCTGGAGCTGTTCCACTATCCATTTTATTGAACGAGGAAGGATTAAATTGTACGTTTCAAGAAACTCTTAAGCTCTTAAGTATTTTAATCACTATACCGATGTCAACATCTGAAGCAGAACGCTCTTTTTCAATGCTGAAACGGATTAAAACTTTCCTCAGAAACACAATGAAGGAAGAAAGGCTTAGTGCTTTAGGAATGCTGTCTGCAGAAAAACATTTTGTTAGTGGCATTGAAAATTTTAATAATAAGGTAATCGAAAACTTTGCTACCAAAAAAGAAAGAAGAATGGACTTCATGTATAGAAAACTTTGAAGTTATAGGTACTTCTCCATACTTGTTTTATAATTTGGTGCGCGTGTGTAAATAGTTTTATTTTTGATTTTTTTTTGGACATATAGATTTATTGAACCTCAAGAACTTTGACCACTAACTATCAGGGGTAAGTTATAAGTTATTCTTTACAATTTTGAATCGATTCAAAATTATGGCTTCCATTCTGGCACTACCTCACTGAATTGGCACGAGCCGCCACTGATATTAATAATTGTCTATGGCCACAGAACTAGTACCCAATATAATAATAATAACAATAATAATAATCGTCTTTATTTAAACTGTACAATTTCATACAGACAAACAAGAGTTGCATATGGTGGCGAAGTTTAGCAATATGCTACTCTTACACTTAACCACCCATGCAAAAAAACAGTTCTTAAGTAGCAGATATCAAATAAATATATATATATATATATATAGGTGAAAAATTAAAGCTTCCGCCTTTTGTTGGGTACTTCGACAAAATTTAAGCAAAGAGGACTCTTTATACTTTTTTTAATTCTCTCTAGCTTTCAATGGACTTTGCCATCATCATCAGAAGCTGCAACTACAATGATAACAATAGCAACAAAAGTGTAAAATGAATTTAAATTGACTCAACTTACAGTAGTATGTAAGGATGTTGCTAATTGTTGTTTACGTATAGGATGAGGGAAACATCCAGTAACATGGTGAGAGCTGGATAGATGGTACAATGGTCAAAATTATATCAAATATGACAAGACAAGTTAAAAACAGATTAAAAATTATTTAAAAAAACATTAGAGCATTACATCGTGAAGCCACTTGATGATTGCACAAAATGGTGGGGGGTCTAGACGACAATGACCACGTCTCAAGTTATATATATATATACACATGTTGCACCAAGGTTTACTATATGTACACAAAGGAAGTAAAGAAACATTTAACAGTATATCTATAGCAATCTAATTAAGACTATGGATCCAAGGAGACATGAGGTTTGACAGCTTTCTTGAAGCAGTTTAAGGAAATGGTTTATAATTCAGGACTCAAAGCATTGTGTAACACTGCAGCACTGTACATGAAAGAACGCTGGAATATAGCTGTGGAGTGAATAGGTGTACTTATCAAATGATGAATGTTACGCCTAAAGATCAGCTTTTCTCTAAAGTATATAGGTTTTGACATAAGTATTAGTTTATGAATGAAAACAAGCTAATGATATTTGACAATATGTTTTGTTATCATCCAGTTTAATTCAATAAGGCTACCAGAAACATGGTCAAAGCGCCTTGAACCGCAGATGAACCTAGCACAATTGTTTTGCACAATTTGAATCCGATTTCTAGTAACAACGAGACACGGATAATATAAAATATCAGAGTAGTTGAATATCGGCATAACCAAAGATGAGCACAGTTTTTTCCTTAGTTTAAGATTGACATATAGTGATCTCAGTCTCAAGTAGGTTTTATTCAACAGATTTTTGACATGACTGGTGAGTCTAAGTTTGAAATCGATTACCACGCCAAGAATTTTAACCTCATCAACCGGGTACAGTCTTTGAGATCCAATTTTAATAGCTAATTGACCTTTAATTTCTTCTCTCCTACGATCCGAACAAAAAAATAACAGGCTGGATTTACCAGCGTTTATTGACGGGTTGTGGTTATTCGAGAAGTCATACACAAGTTTGGCAAAAAATAACGTTAGCACGTGCAGCCCCCTAAGCAGGAGTGACACCACCCCCGAAATCTTAAATGGAAAGGGGGGTCAAGTGATACCTTATTTTAAATGTCTTTCAATTCCCTTTATAATAATATAAAATTAATTTACTTCCGTTCAGTAGTTTTGAAGATTTATTGATTTAAAGCTTAAATAAAACTAATACATAATACTTCATTAGTGGAGATCAATACGATTGGCAGCAAAGTAATGTAAAAGTGAAGAATGAACTGACCCGTTAGGCAAGTAAATGTTGAATATGGCTACCATGACTCTCCATGCAATAATAAAGGTTTTGCTCAAAACGTTGCCGCACATTTTGCAATATTTGAGGAGTAATTTGAAGGCACTCATTCGCAATTCTTTGTCGCAGATCTTCTAATGATGTTGGCTGAGTAGCATGGATATTGCTTTTTAAATGACCCCACATAAAGAAATCCAAAGGTGATAAATCTGGCGATTTTGGAGGCCATTCAATGGCACCTCTTCTACCAATCCATCGATCTGGAAACGTCTGATCTAAATATTGTCGAACACGTAATGCATAATGTGGTGGGGCACCATCCTGTTGGAACATCAACCTATTCGCAATGTACCGCCGATCATTCTGATTTTCAATTATGGCTGTTAATGCAGGATCTATGGCGTCTTCCACTAATTCCAAATACATTTCACCGGTCAAATTTCCGGGTAAGAAAAAAAGACCAACTAAATGATCGCCAAAAATACCAGCCCAAACAATAAATTTTTGTGGCTGCTGTGTATGAACCTCATGATAAATTCTGGGATTAGAATCGGACCAATATCGGCAATTATGACGATTTACTACGCCATTTAAGAGAAAGGAACATTCGTTGGAAACTCGAGTGTTGAATACAAAATGTTCATCGTTTATAATTCGTTCACTCATATCTTCACAAAATTGTAATCGCCGATCAAAATCGTCGTCATTAAGTTCTTGTACCAGGTGAATTTTATACGGATGAAAACTATGGGTCTTTAGAATCCGTTGGACAATACGTCGACTAACACCACACAGTCTCCAATTTGCGAGTACTTAACGTAGGTTCTACATAAACTTGCCCTAAAACCCCCACTTCTATTGCTTCGTTCCTTATGGGATTTTCAATGTTGCGTTTTTTATTGGCAACTGACCCAGTTTCCCGAAATTCAGCTTCAAGTTCTACAACATATTTTCGATGCACGTTACTGTTCTTATGTCGCTCATTAAATATTTCTACTGTTCTATTAGCGCACTGATCATTTCCGAAAAATATTTCGATAATTTCAACTATTTCTGTTGTGGATTATACCATGGTTAATTTATGTAATAAAGCGTTACAACTTATTTTAGCAACAAAGTTTGGTCAAATCAATCGCAAACTATGTACTAAATTCCTATTTAAAATAAGTACGAGATATACTAAGTGACATATAAATCCCAACACCCAGTTTAAATGGTTTTATTTTAATAAAATTTTGCTTAAGTACTTAATGAAGCATAATAAGTAAATGATAAAAATTTCAAAATGATTGCACTGCTTTAAAGCCCTTTGACATTTAATAATGTGTGGATGCACCCTGATGTGCTACGCATTCTCCAACGCGCTTAGGCATGCTTCTGATCAGGTGGTCAATGTCCTCCTGTGGTATCTCATTCCAGGCAACCACCAACTCCTCTCGAAGTGCTTCTAGAGTCTGAGGAGGACGTTGCAAATTGAGCAATCTCCTACCCATCATATCCCACACGTGCTCAATTGGGGATAAGTCGGGAGATCTTGGTGGCCATGGTAACAATGTGACATCATTATGTTGAAAGAAGTCTATTGTGACTCTTGCAACATGTGGTCGGGCATTATCTTGTTGGAAAGTTGGATCTGCCAGGGTGTCAAGATAGGGTAAAAGATGGGGTTCTAGAACTTCGTGGATATAACGCTGCGCGTTCATGTTACCTCTGATGAAGATTAAAGGTGACCTGGAACCATAAGCTATAGCACCCCAAACCATAACTCCAACAGTGTGATGAACATGTCTTTCAACAAAAAACTGTGGATTCCTGGCAC
Organism: Acanthoscelides obtectus; assembly: GCA_963669975.1. NCBI lineage: Eukaryota > Metazoa > Arthropoda > Insecta > Coleoptera > Chrysomelidae > Acanthoscelides > Acanthoscelides obtectus. Next base: position 12,846,561 of record CAVLJG010000004.1, read on the forward strand.
GACCAACGTGCATGCCTAAACAAAATCGAGACTCGTCACTCGTTCCATTCCTGATCCCAGAGTGACCGTTGTCTGCACCACTCAAGGCGATTACGTCGGTGTTCTCGAGTTAAAGGGAGGACCCAGTGTGGCCGGTATGAAAACAAGCAAAAACTTCTCATTCGTCGGTAAACACTTCGCATGAAAATAGGTCTTCCGTGTTCTGCAAACCATTCATTTGCAATGGACCTGGCAGTGGAGAAACGGTCCCTTAAGGCCAATAATCTTAGGCGGCGATCTTCACGGTCTGTTGTTCTACGGCGGCGTCCAGTGCTCCTTGCTCTTTGCGTACGGCCTTCTCGAAGACATGCCTGACAACACCTAACCACAGTGTCTACACTTCTTTGCACTCTAACTGCAATTGCCCGAAAAGGAAGTCCAGCTTCCCGAAGTCCCACTATACGGCCCTTATCAAACTCACTAAGTTGACGAAATCGTACAGGTCTCCGTACTCTAGGCATCGTAACCGATCGTAAAGGATGCCAAGAACCAAAATCCGCCAACGTTGATTCTTTACTGCGGCTGAAATATTCATTTTTACAGCGTTAGTGAATTAAAAAAAAGCAGTATAATAACCGGAATGTCCAACTGATAAGGCTGAAAAATTTTTCACTTGTTATTTACAGTAAGATAAATACATTCACCAACTTTTATTAAAATAAAACCATTTAAACTGGGTGTTCGGATTTATATGTCACTTAGTATATTTCCTTATCTTTCTTCAAGAAATAACTTTTTTGCCACAAAAAAACGCTCCAATAGCTATTTTCGACAACAAAATGATAAACAAACCATGGGCGTAGTGAAGAAAAGCATTTACTTATTAAGTAAATTCTTTTAGTCCAATTTCTTCTGAAAGTAGTACAAATCTGATGTATCTATTAAAGTCTACTTTAAGCTTTAAATCAATAAATCTTCAAAACTACTGAACTGAAGTACATTATTTTGATATCATTATAAAGGGAATTGGAAGACCTTTAAAATAAGGTATCACTCGACCCCCCTTTCCATTTAAGATTTTAGGGTTGGTGTCACCCCCGCCCAGGGGGCTGCACGTGTTAACGTGATTTTTTGCCAAACTTGTGTCCTCGTCGAAAACAAAATCGACGGGTCTGAGCGTGTTTCCAAAAAAAACTGAGCTGCCAGTAAATGCGTCTGTTTCGTTTTCGATATCAAAAACAACAAGGGACCCAAAACAGACCCCTGAGGAACTCCAGACGAGATTTCTAGAAAACTAGATTTCTGGTTATCAACTGATACACTGCGATCGATTTGATATATAATTTCGAAGAAGGTTCAATGCAATTGGATTTATGCCATAATACTTAAACTTTGCATGATTTATTTTGTCAAATGCCTTGGAGTAATCGATTGACGTCACTGCTACGCCCATTTTTTTATCAAGTGCTCTAATAATATTATCAACCAAGTTTAATTGGGAAGTATACATATTTCCTAAAAGAAGACTGATTAGACGGGATGATATGTTCTTCTGCATAATGCATTAGTTGTATGTGGGCTGCCTTTTCAACTACCTTCGATACAAAAGGCAATAGGCTTATAGGTCTTAGGAAAGATTTTTTTGGAACTGGTACCACAATTGCTCGCTTCCACGTTCCAGGGAAATAACCTCTTTCAAGGCAACTATTAACAAGGTGGGTGATGTAGATGAGAGTAACAGGCAGACTGAGCTTAATCATAGACAAGCTCAACCCATCAGTACTTACGTATTCATGAGGCTCTAGAAGCCTGAAAGAAAATTTATTAATATTAGGCACATTTTTGTTATAATACCTTAAAACGTGATCAGGAGCATTTGTGGAATCAAAAACCGATATAATAATAATAAAAATAATAATAATAATAAACGTCTTTATTTATCCACAATTACATTGTAGTTTAGCCAAATGCTAATTTTACACTTAACTATATAGTCTCTAGCATATATGTTCACTATCCACAAACAGATTTGGTTCATTACATCGAAAGTAAAATTTAAAAAAGGAGAAGAATGCATACTTTCCAAACCCAAATGCACCAAAAAATTATTAATCAGAATTAAAGATGGAATAAAAAAGAAATGAATGATTACGTAAATTATATGTTTGGAGGGTTGAGTAATAATGTTTTAACTTTTTATCGAAAGACAGGTAATGAAAATGCTTTATATACTTTAGGAAGGTCATTATAAATAATAGCAACAATGTAAGAAAAACTGCGTTTAAAAAGTGTAGACGTATGCAGGGGTATTCTAATATTATTTTCTCTGGGAGTTCTACAGTGTACATCATTATTAAATGAAATCTTTTCCCTCAAGTAATAGGGTTTAGACGTGAGCATCAATTTGTGAACAAAAACTGAATAGTGATACTTGACCATGTCATTAATTTTTAACCAGTTTAGAACGGGATATTTCGCTGATACATGATCAAATTTACGTAAGCCAAAAATAAATCGTATACAATTGTTTTGAATAACTTGAATAACGTTTTTAGTGAAATTGTCTAAGCAAGTATAGTATACGATATTACAATAATTTAGGATAGATATGACCAATGCTTCACATAGTTTTTTACGCAACTTAAAATTTAATAAATACCTGTTTGCTATAAGAGTGCGCAGCCGTAGGTAGGTTTTCTGAGATAGACTTTTAACATGTCCAATAAACCTTAATTTTATATCAAAAACAACACCAAGAATTTTTGCAGAATCAGAAAATTGCAAGATTTGGTTATTTATCTGAATGTTCAAGAGTTGTGTTACATTGTATGTTTTTCTTTGTGCGCAAAATAATAACATTTTAGATTTTTGTGGATTAATAAGTAGATTGTGATCTAAAGAGTATTTAATTAATTTATTAACATCGTTTTGTAAGATTTGAGTAGTATTATTGACATTATCTGGGTTAAAATAATGAAGCAATTGCGTATCGTCTGCAAATGACTGGACATGAGAATTATCAATACTTTTGCTTAAGTCGAACAGTCGAACGTATATATGAGGAACAGAAGCGGCCCCAATACAGAGCCCTGAGGTACGCCTGAGGGAATTATTGCCACTTGAGACATTTCTTGATTGAGAAATAATTATTTGCAAGGAACGAATCTGCAAGATGGTTTGGAATACGTGGTTTATCAGATGTCTGTGCTTTCATATTTTTCAATTCATACCACAATTGGAGCTATAATTAAATAATAATTGCACGAATATTAGCATACGTACTATAAAACAATAGAGTCTCAATCGTGCACATTTAGCACCAACTAGTAGTGGGTGGACCGTAGTTCTTGTAATTATAATAATTGTTGCATCCTTTATCCCTAATCCCACATACATAAAAGGTGGAACTTGTCACGGAGGGACGTTTGATGTGATTTAGTTCTTTTTAATTTATATGTGGATAGTAATTTATTGGGCAGTATGGGTGGTACGGTACGATCCGACAGGCTATAATAAATGGCTAGAAATGTATTGTGAAATGCATGCAACACTTTGTAACATAATTGAATGCTGATAAGGAAGTGAGGATCAAATTATACGGCTAGCGTATACCTGGAGAGCTACAGAAAATTAAATCTTAAAGTAAATTTAATTAATCATAGCCCAAACATGTGTCAGTGGTCTGCAGCGCCTATCTAGTTTTGGAGGAGTGACGCTGGTTTAGGTTCCTAGGCAATGTGGAGTGTCGAATTTTGTTTCTAATCCGATTTTCGAACTGCCTAAGGTTAGTAGATCTAGCAAAAGCCTCCTCAGGTAGATTGTTCCACAATCTCGATACCATAAGGACAAAGGAGCGATCGTATCGGCCAGTTCTGGATGTACGAATTTCGTCACGGTTAAGATGGGAGGCCGAAGTCAGGCTGGTCTGTCTGGAAGGCACATCGCGCGGCGGCATCATGGAGGATAGCTCTGAAAAGCCCCTTGGCATAGCGGTAGAAGAGAGCTAGATCGCCAACTGCCCGTCGGTGCAAAAGGGCCTCGAGACTATAAGTTAGAGAAGAGTCATCTATCACTTAGGCAGCCCTCGTCTGAACAGCATCGCAAATGAGGGAAGCAGCACCCCAAGTATGTGAGCAATACTCGAGGCTAGGTCCTATCTAAGCCTTGTAAGAGCATACTCGTAGTAGTAAGGAGGTCATGTGGAGAAAAGTAGCTAAATAAATAGCCTAGTTTTCTTCTGCCTCTATTATTTATTTATTTATTTATTTATTTATTTCCAACAGGTGAAACCCAATTACAGGAAACGCTGAAAAAATAACAATTAAAGACACATGGTTCTTGGACTTAAATCTATAGTATCACACATTCTAAATAAGATTGGATGATCTATAGCAGTTAATAATCGATGCACAACTGTCACTGTAAATATCACACGATTCAGTAACACTGTTCATGACGCAGCACATGAGATTAATTGACGATTTTGTCATAACATTTGTACGGCCAGCTTGACAATAGAATGCCGTTTGTTGTCGACTCCCTAGCCTTGGAACGCGGAAACATATTTTTTCAAGTAAATTTTGAAAGTCAATTTTATTGTGTATGAGGCCATACAAAAACGACAAAGCAAATATGTTTCGTTTTATTGACAGTGAATCCAAATTGAAAAACTCTAATAGGGCACTATGGTCACAACCTCTTTCTGGATAATAACCTGTGCATTTAAGGTGAAAATACTTTAAAGCTTTACGTTGAATGGTCTCAAGGATCACGACAGAATTTTGGTATATAGCAGACCAGATCAGAGTCGTATACTCCAACTTGCTCCTGACAAAAGTAAAAAATAAAGTCATTAATGTATCAACATTGGAGAAACCCTTCCAGTTTCTGATACAGAAACCAAGTAGTCGAGTGGCAGCCGACGAGATATTGAGACAGTTTCGTGAACACCATGACGAAATTAGAGCTAAGTCATCTTGCAACATGACGCAATCCTCGACTGTCTTGACTGACGTGCAGATTTTAAGGTCATCAGCGAAAAACAAATGGAAACACTTCAGTTCAAAAGACAAGTCATTAATAAATATTAAAAACTATAATGGACCTAGATTTGACCCTTGAGGTACCCCAGACGTGGCCCGATAGTAACTCGACCTATGACCACCATATTCGACAAATAAGCGTCTGTCCCTCAAATATGAATTCATGAGCGACAGCATTGCATCAGACATACCCACTGTTTTAAGCTTATCCAGAAGTGCATAATGATCAACTTGATCAAACGCCTTCTGAATATCTGTGTAGATGACATCAACTTGTCCCTGACCGTCCAGTACTTCAGAAATGTACTGAGTAATCAGAGCCAAGTTGGTGACCGTAGATCTGCCTCTCATAAACCCATGCTGATTAATAGAGACTGCACCCCTGACCGAGCAGTAAACCGTTTCATAAGCGATGATCTCAAACAACTTGCTGAAATTGCACAGGATTGCTATTTGGCGATAGTTGGAAATATCAGAGATATCTCCACTTTTGTGAATAGGACATATTTTAGAGGTCTTCCAGATATTTGGATATGTCTCTGATTTTAGAATTAGTTTGAATATGGAAGCCAGCGGTTTCGCTAGTATATGAATGCAATCTTTAACGAAAAAACTTGGAATACCATCACATCCAGACGTCATTTTGTTCTTTAATCTTTTCGAAGCCCTAATTACGTTTTCTTCACTTATATTTTTTAAAGAAATGATATCGGTAGAATTATTTGTTGGAGGAGATGACCCTAGTAGACCAGACGGGATAAAAACTGTTGAAAAGAAGGTAGCAAAACTGTCCACTATATCCTGAGGCGTATCGCAGACATTGCCGTTAAGCGTCATCCTTGGGGGGATTCTAGATTGCTGTTTTTTGATCTGGGTAAATGACCAGAATTTGCTAGGATCATTGACAATGGCATCCTCAACCGATTGGACGTAAGCGGAGTAGGCAACACTGATCTGGTTCTTAATGAGCGTCCTAAAATTACTGAACTGATCATAAGAAAACGAGATGTGTTTGTGCTAGATCAAGTCCTCGGTGATCTGGACCATGACCATCCAAAATGAAAGCCACTTTAGTTGAGTATCAACCTAAGACAGGTTACCGGGATGATTGACCGTATAAGAAACTGAAGTAAGTATAGAGAGGATCGGGTGATACTGCCAGAGCAAAAACGCTAAACACAAAGCAGTAGATTCCAAACATAAACGGTAGAACTTGAACTGTGATGGAAAAAAACCGTTACTTGCCTAAGCAGTCCGTTGATGACAGTTGAAGAGCAGGGGGGGGGGTGGCAGTGTCGTCAAGCAAACTTGAAAAATAGATAACTAAATGAAAAACGCGCAGAAGTGGTACGGAAGGCCAAGGCGTGTATGATCAATACTTGTGAGGCAAAATGGCAGAAACTAATGATTTTGCGCTCCATACTAGAAGACCGAAAACGGTAAATCTGGAGGCACTGGTGACAGGCGACTATATGCAAGCTAGAAAGAGATCTTCATCTACCCCAGAACAACTAAGATGGGTAGTGAGGAGATATACCCATCGAGATGGTCAGGGGTAAGGCAAATTTGACGAAGGATTCAAAAAGAAAGAAATCATGAAGGGTTTATTGTTACGAGAGCTCGGTTGCTGGGGTGACCCCCATGCTCCAACTTTGTCCATCTTGCAATTAAGCTAAGATTAATTTAATTTATATGTTCTATTTTTTCACACAATCCGTTCAAACATACACCTAAATGCTATGATTTAATTGATCCTTAAGCATTCCAATAATACCCCAGTAAAAATATTGTACCACTATTGTAAAACAGCCCTCTGTCCAGGAATCAGATGCTTCTCACTTGAAAATGTCTTCTCTAGTAGATGTTGTTTCTATTTTGGAAATGTTACAAAATTAATGGGGGTAAGAACTAACAAATGAGGTTGGTAATTTAACAATTCAAAGTGTGCTGGGACTGCTATAGCTATGCAGGAGCTACATTTTTCTGAATAAGCAACACGCCATTTGTTAACCTCCTCTAACGTTTTTCTTCAAAAGAATCTGTTAATTTTTAAGTTAGGTGTGCATAATAGGTACCTGCAATTCAAAATGTCAATCCATATAATGCACTTTTTTGATGTTTTGATCAGTGGTTACCATTACATGTGGCCCACTGCCACGTTGATTTTTGACCAAACGTCTTAGAGCACATAAAATCTCGACACCAGCGTTTGATTATGTCATAAAAAACTGCACACCCTCCAACATTTACCAGAATATTTTGATGAATTTTAGTGAGCATCATAATCTTTTTACAGACATTTTATAACTTCTGTTTGCTCAACGGCATCTATTTCTGTTGAAATTTTTACATACATACATAGATGAACCCTAAAGCTCAGTTTGACATAGAAACTTAATATTTTGCTAACATAGTCAACTAACATTACTTTCTTCACTGTCAAAATCCACCAAATAATTTCTGCTGAATACTTTTAATTCTGTCAATACGGTTTATGATAGTCATCACTGGAATTTTCTATGTCTCAATTTCAACAGTTACCTTTCTGGTTCATTTTTATATTCTATCTTTCTCAAACTTCATTTCATTCTATTTATATATTTTAAACACAACACTCCTTCAATCTGAATCTACAAAGTTTTTACAATGCTTGTTTTAGGTAAATGTTCGTCTATTTTTATGTAATAATTCAATGTCTGTTTCTTATAAGAAATTAAATGAAATTACTGTTACCAAGAGCTTCACCAACTACAAATTCCTGCAGATAAAGCATGATGACGGAAGTGAGCGCTTAGGCAAATACTACTTTATGCATCATGGAGCCCCGATCTATAAACAGACGGACGTTAAAATCGAAGAAGTAGTAACAATCACTTGACAACGTGCGATATAAATAAATGCACTTAACAGTGCAACAAATAATCTTGACAGCTGGCATGGAACAAACGTCAATATCTAACAAGTAACAAGCTCACTTCGACTTCTAGTTCTTTATCATTCCCCATGCTATCTGGCCGCCATTGCGTTTTTACAACTGCGGCGTGTTGTAAAATTGTGCGGTGTTATCTGTGACCGGTAAATCTCGACACGAATATCATTAAAATACACACGGACAAACGGACACAGTCGGAACGGCCGTCGCAATATATAAGTTAGTAAATTAAATCGGAGACATAGGCAGATAAGAGTGCTTAGCGGGGAAACAATTGCAAGCGACTTGGCCTCGCGGCCGATGATAACGAAGACGGCGGTGGGTTGCTGTGACATTGGAAATAGACAGAGAAATGGGAAAAGGTTGTAGTATGGTACGAACACACTGTATGTTGTTGTTAGGAACTGCTAGCATATGCTAGGTATTACATAGGTCACCGAAAATGCTGCGGTAAGCAGAGCAAACAAAGATTAAACAGAATCTATTCTGTTAACATGTTAACATTAAATGAATATAGGAATAAACGTCCACAAGATTACAAAATGTATTAGTTAGGGCCAATTTCACCAACATTAAAATTTGACGGTCAGTTGGACCAATAGGAAAAGACCTTATCGAAATGCAATTTGACGGAAGCTGCAAAGCTCTCTGAATATCAGTGATTTCTATTGATATGTTGAATAAAGTCGTAAAAAAACGGTTGCCTTATAAATGAGGGTACATTATAGATGTAATATTATGTCTTTGTGATTTAGAATTAGGATAACTTTCATAGAATTTCTAATTTTTATGATTCCACAAAAGTCAGTTATTTAAATTGACCAATGAAAATGTCAGAAATATACTAAGTGACATATAAATCCGAACACCCAGTTTAAATGGTTTTATTTTAATAAAATTTTGTATAAGTACTTAATGAAGCGTAATAAGTAAATGATAAAAATTTCAAAATGATTGCACTGCTTTAAAGCCCTTTGACCTTTAATAATGTGTGGATGCACCCTGATGTGCTACGCATTCTCCAACGCGCCTAGGCATGCTTCTGATCAGGTGGTCAATGTCCTCCTGTGGTATCTCATTCCCGGCAACCACCAGCTCGTCTCGAAGTGCTTCTAGAGTCTGAGAATGACGTTGCAAATTGAGCAATCTCCTACCCATCATATCCCACACGTGCTCAATTGGGGATAAGTCGGGAGATCTTGGTGGCCATGGTAACAATGTGACATCATTATGTTGAAAGAAGTCTATTGTGACTCTTGCAACATGTGGTCGGTCATTATCTTGTTAGAAATTTGGATCTGCCAGGGTGTCAAGATAGGGTAAAAGATGGGGTTCTAGAACTTCGTGGATATAACGCTGCGCGTTCATGTTACCTCTGATGAAGATTAAAGGTGACCTGGAACCATAAGCTATAGCACCCCAAACCATAACTCCAACAGTGTGTTGAACATGTCTTTCAACAAAAAACTGTGGATTCCTCCTTTCACCACGTCGCCTTCTAACCCTAGCACGACCATCGTGCATGCCTAAACAAAATCGAGACTCGTCACTAAAGACAATACTGTTCCATTCCTGATCCCAGAGTGACCGTTGTCTGCACCACTCAAGGCGATTACGTCGGTGTTCCCGAGTTAAAGGGAGGACCCAGTGTGGCCGGTATGAAAACAAGCCAAAACTTCTCATTCGTCGGTAAAAAGTTCGCGTCTTCCGTGTTCTGCAAACCATTCATTTGCAATGGACCTGGTAGTGGAGAAACGGTCCCTTAAGGCCAATAATCTTAGGCGGCGATCTTCACCGTCTGTTGTTCTACGGCGGCGTCCAGTGCCCCTTGCTCTTTGCGTACGGCCTTCTCGAAGTCATGCCTGACAACACCTAACCACAGTGTCTACACTTCTTTGCACTCTAACTGCAATTGCCCGAAAAGAAAGTCCAGCTTCCCGAAGTCCCACTATACGGCCCCTATCAAACTCACTAAGTTGACGAAATCGTACAGTTCTCCGTACTCTAGGCATCGTAACCGATCGAAAGGATGTCAAGAACCAAAATCCGCCAACGTTGATTCTTTACTGCGGCTGAAATATTCATTTTTAGAGCGTTAGTGAATTAAAAAAAAGCAGTATAAAAACCGGAATGTCCAACTGATAAGGCTGAAAATTTTTTCACTTGTTATTTACAGTAAGATAAATACATTCACCAACTTTTATTAAAATAAAACCATTTAAACTGGGTGTTCGGATTTATATGTCACTTAGTATAATAGGTCGATTTTCTAGCTGTTGTATTTAGTAGGATGTATCCGCATCCACCTATTATTCATCATCTAGATAAACATGAATAAACAATCGACCATATTAAATAAAAAGATGAATTAAATTAAAACTTTTTTAAATTTTGACTAAATTATGTGTAATTTCCTAATATTCAATAGGCTGGTGATGTTTCAATGACAAGCTGTCATCTCATACTTTGACAGTATTTTGTTTTCAACATTTCATGGCTATTGGTTGCTAAAATTTGTTGATTGGAACTTGAAGCTCATTCGCTGTATTTGACGGACTGTTACCCTATTGGTGGAGAATAAAGGACTGTTGATTTGACAATTCTGGTGAAATCCACCCTTAGGGCTGTATCGTCAGTCGTTCCCACAAATGTAGGACGCCTTTATGGCCTGCTTGATTTTCATAGTATTTTCTCTCCTTCAAAATGGCTGGGATATTTTTAAATTTCTACTGTTCCGTGTTTAGCGTCAGCGCTCTTCTATTGTCAGGCTATGTTTTCTTCTTGAAATGTAGGAAATTTCAGGCTATATAACAGATGATATAAATCAAAAGCATGAAGAATTTGATGCGGATATTTATGACATAACCTCAAGATAAAGCGCTGAAATGGAACAGTAGAAAACTATGAGAATCAAGGAGGCCATAAAGGCATCCTAAAATTGTAGAAACGACTGACGATACGGCCCTAAGGTTTTATTGAAGGAGTGACCACTTGATTCAAACTGCAGATTTCATTACGGTTCATGCAGCAACCCCAAGCCGTATTGTGGCCCATGTATTCTAAGTTAAATCTTCACGGCCCCATGAGGTTAGAATGTTAAAATGATTTTTATAATATTGCAAAGTTCCCAAACACAGTTACGGTTATTGAATGTACCAATGTGAAAATTCAATCTCCCCCCAAGGCAGTCTCCATGGAAAAACACAAATTTGACATTGAAAAGGCATCTGTTGTTCTAGTTTGCATTGTTGCCATGTCGAATTATCGGTAAAGCAGCTATAGGTAGGTCCTCTAGCTGATAGTCACAAAAAAGTTGATGTAAACTGCCGTTCGAATCTTCATGAGCTTAGAATAGTACAAAAGCTTGTGGATACTGATGAAAATGTAAAATCTTAGAAAAACTGTACGAGTAGGTATATGTCGACAGAAAGAGATATTTTCAATGGATATATGTATACCAAATGACATATAAATCCGAACACCCAGTTTAAATGGTTTTATTTTAATAAAAGTTGGTGAATGTATTTATCTTACTGTAAATAACAAGTCAAAAAATTTTCAGCCTTATCAGTTGGACATTCCGGTTTTTATACTGCTTTTTTTTAATTCACTAACGCTCTAAAAATGAATATTTCAGCCGCAGTAAAGAATCAACATTGGCGGATTTTGGTTCTTGACATCCTTTACGTTTGGTTACGATGCCTAGAGTACGGAGACCTGTACGATTTCGTCAACTTAGTGAGCTTGATAGGGGCCGTATAGTGGAACTTCGGGAAGCTGGACTTTCTTTTCGGGCAATTGCAGTTAGAGTGCAAAGAAGTGTAGACACTGTGGTTAGGTGTTGTCAGGCATGGCTTCGAGAAGGCCGTACGCAAAGAGCAAGGGGCACTGGACGCTGCCGTAGAACAACAGACCGTGAAGATCGCCGCCTAAGATTATTGGCCTTAAGGGACCATTTCTTCACTACCAGGTCCATTGCAAATGAATGGTTTGCAGAACACGGAAGACCTATTGGCATGCGAAGTGTTTACCGACGAATGAGAAGTTTTGGCTTCTTTTTATACCGGCCACACTGGGTCCTCCCTTTAACTCGAGAACACCGACGTAATCGCCTTGAGTGGTGCAGACAACGGTCACTCTGGGATCAGGAATGGACGAGTGACGAGTCTCGATTTTGTTTAGGCAGGCACGATGGTCGTGCCAGGGTTAGAAGGCGACGTGGTGAAAGGAGGAATCCACAGTTTTTTGTTGAAAGACATGTTCATCACACTGTTGGAGTTATGGTTTGGGGTGCTATAGCTTATGGTTCCAGGTCACCTTTAATCTTCATCAGAGGTAACATGAACGGGCAGCGTTATATCCACGAAGTTCTAGAACCCCATCTTTTACCCTATCTTGACACCCTGGCAGATCCAACTTTCCAACAAGATAATGCCCGACCACATGTTGCAAGAGTCACAATAGACTTCTTTCAACGTAATGATGTCACATTGTTACCATGGCCACCAAGATCTCCCGACTTATCCCCAATTGAACACGTGTGGGATATGATGGGTAGGAGATTGCTCAATTTGCAACGTCCTTCTCAGACTCTAACATAGAAGCACTTCGAGAGGAGTTGGTGGTTGCCTGAAATGAGATACCACAGGAGGACATTGACCACCTGATCAGAAGCATGCCTAGGCGCGATGGAGAATGCGTAGCACATCAGGGTGCTTCTACACATTATTAAAGGTCAAAGGGCTTTAAATCAGTGCAATCATTTTGAAATTTTTATCATTTACTTATTATGCTTCATTAAGTACTTATACAAAATTTTATTAAAATAAAACCATTTAAACTGGGTGTTCGGATTTATATGTCACTTAGTATATATCAAATTCTAGCGGAGGATTTTTTACATGTTTTTTAACAACATCGCCATCAGGACTGTTCGTTGTAAAGAATAATAATAATGAAAGTATTGTGAACTTCTCGGCTATACGTTTTCGTTGACAGTTGGTGGCTGCAGAAGCAGGTGATTGAATATGCTTCGGTAAAATTGAATTTCTTCTCGACGGGGAGGAGATTATTTTACGATGATCAGAAAGGGGAATAATTTTTATTTATCGGTTAGTGACACGAAACCGCTGCAGCGCCTCCATCGGACAATACCGACCATAAATCTCACATTGGCGGATCGGCTAGCGGCCCATTGGGCAACCATGGGCGTCGATTAAAAATGCTCGTTTTATCTTGCTTAGAGTCGTTTCTGATTCTGCAGCTAGTACTTTTCTTCGAATTCTCAGACATCACACTCACCTTCTTGGAAGACAAAAAACGCCGGCATCAATTCTAAAGGATTATATTATATTATATTTATATATATATATAACTTGAGACGTGGTCATTGTTACTATGATAATAGTTAGTGATGAGGTTAGTGGAACGAGTTGTGAAAATGTTTCTTTCAGTGTCATCACTTATGGAGAACTTAGGTCCTAAGGAAAGACATTTTAATATGTCATGAGGGATATCAACATTACTGAGATTTTTTATCCAATTTTGTTGAGTGTTGAGCAAGGTTTTTCTGGTGTCATTCAACAATCTGTCAAACTTACGAGTATTAGTAGTAGTATTTTATGTTATGAAAGATTTTATTGTAATGTCTGAGTTGTCTATATTTGAAAGTATCAAAAATTAGGGGAGAAGTGGAAGAAATTATGTCACTTTGGAGTGAATTGAGTATGGAATGAAGTTTTTTCAACTGTCTGTGGCAGGAAGATATCTCAAGTGTGAGTATTTTGTCACCTAACCTGTGCAGACGATTTTTCATCCCATCTTCTATTGAGTGGCTTTCTAGTATGTGTGTGATTGATGTTAAGCGGTGGGTGATGTGATGTGGTGTAATGCCATGTTTTCTACATTTTAATAAGAAAATCCGTCGATTGGTCTCCTGTGCCAGTCGTTTTCTGCCCTTGATCCAGTCCTTCATCATTCTTACTGCCTGGTTCCCATGACGTTCCGTCATGTTTTTGAAAAACCCCAAAGCTGTGGATGTAACTTGAGACGTGGTCATTGTCGTCTAGACCAGTTAGGTGAAAAATTAAAGCTTCCGCCTTTTGTTGGGTACTTCGACAAAATTTAAGCAAAGAGGACTCTTTATACTTTTTTAATTCTCTCTAGCTTTCAATGGACTTTGCCATCATCATCAGGAGCTGCAATTACAATGATAACAGTAGCAACAAAAGTGTAAAATGAATTTGAATTGACTCAACTTACAGTAGTATGTGAGGATGTTGCTAATTGTTGTTTACGTATAGGACGAGGGAAACGTCCAGTAACATGGTGAGAGCTGGATACATGGTACAATGGTCAAAATTATATAAAATATGACAAGAACAAGTTAAAGACAGATTAAAAATTATTTAAAAACATTAGAGCATTACATCGTGAAGCCACTTGATGATTGCACAAAATGGTGGTCATGGAATAATGAGTGAGATGAACCTTTTTGACAGAAGGCCGGAGGTTGTCAATGTCTGTGTTAAAAGATGGAACGAATTGTGGGCGTGTGCCAAAACGATGCCAAATCACTTCAAATGATGTGATTTTCAGAATGTTATGTAAGAAATTGTTAAACCGACCAGAGGCAGTTGAATAAACTATATTTTAATTAATGGAAATTTAAATTAATAATTATTAATAAATCGTGAGAATAGAATTATTAGATTTTGAGTGGAATGAAATTTACTGGTGGAATCGGCCAAAACACAGATTCTATTTATGGTTGTGAAGAGTCGAAATTTGGGGAGATATGTAAGTTCTCTAATTTTTCGCAGTTTAGCAAATATGAGTAAATGACACTTAGTTGTTTAACATCTGTCTTTTTGTTGATACAGTTGCTATTCATGAAAATGTGGGACATTTCCAGGAATAAACGTTTGGAAAGGTGTTTTTCTTTATCAAGAACTTTGATACTTGAGTAATTCATAGAATGCCCTGTTGTGTTAACATGAGATGCTAGAGCGCATCTTTCAGGATGAAGCCTAGCATCACTTTTGTGTGATGTAATCCTTCCTTTTAGAGAAAAGTTGGCTACGAACTTGTATAACAAAGGCATTGAGTGGAGCATGTCAGGCAAACAGACTCAAACAATGAGTCCCCATAGATCACCGCCCTAGGGAAAGTACTGTTCCCCCATCACGGCGTTGCATATACGAATACACGAATCATCATTCAGTTATTCGTCAGCATTTGAAGCAGATATACTGACTCCTATTGAGCTATCCAGCACTTGTATATCAAAAATAATAAACAATAAATTAAAGTTTAAGGGCAAATAAACGGGGAAATCTATGATATACGAGATATTTTTCCTAATAATACTTTATTGTAACCATAAAGGAATATCGACCTGTGCAAGGAAGACTATTGTAACTCATTTTTGGTTGAACTGAGATACAGGCATTGGAAAATTTTCTGATGAATTTCGTTGTCAGAAAAATGACGATCTCATCAAAAATATGTTGCACACTGCAGTAATTATTGTATATAAAAGGTTATACAATACAAAACTATCGAAAATGAGAATTTTTTAATAAACTTTGTTTACTTACTATATTTTTAGTTTTATCAATAAAAAAAATAAGTACACTGGGTCTAGACTTAGTAGGATATTTATTGAAATATTACAGTATTTTTCAAACAAATGGTCGAAAGAAACCTCTTTAATGCCAATCTGAGTCACTCAAATTATATTCATCTTCGTGTTTCCACTATCATCGTTCTCAACTTCTGTATTTTCAGCACTGTTAATATTATTTCCTCTTTATATTTTTTTTTTTATCTTCCTTGGCTTTTAGAGAAAAATGAAAAGCAGCTGAGCCTCACGAATGCTAGGAAGACTGTTTTCTTTTGTTTTACATAGTTCTGATAAGCCATTTAATTATCTAGCATCTACTGGAAGCAGGCTTGTGTTCAGCAAGTTCCTGAAGCTATTGTTTTGCGGTCTCGTTCTGTGATAATCAATGTTACTGTCGTGGGATCATCAGCATAGTCACACTTATATTTCATTTCACGAGGCATTTATTTTTTTTCAACTTTTCTCCACAATCGTCTTTGTTCCAATTTTCCGATTTTACGTTTTATTTAAAACTAATGGATCCACGACCAACCGCAGACAGGGCTCTCTAGCCCTCATCAGTACGATATAGGTCTGTAATATAGGTCTGTATCAGGTCCAGACTTGGAGAAGAAAGAATTAAAAGCACAGCACAAAGTCGTGAGTGTCGTCTTAGCAAAACCGAGCACTGCAGTAGTTAAATTCTCTGTTAAACTTTTCTATGAGACTGTGATACGGCAGATCTCAATGCATAGCGTGCAGAAGAGGATACTATGTTTGTACCTTTTTGTTGTGTTAAAAGAATTCATCACTATTTATGAACCAAGCTTGCCTGAATTTAACGGTTCAGCAGCTGCTTCTTTGCGGTTCTTGAATTCATTTTAGTTGTTTTGAAAACTGCTATTTTCATACAGCTAATACCAAAAACATTTTCGGTATTAATTACCGTCACCTAAAAGTACGCCGCGAAAATCATAGTAAGTCTGACAGTAGGTCCAACAGTAAGTTAGGTTTTCCGTAATTTTTTGCATCGAAGACCAAAGTAACTCAATTTGATGTAGTTTTCGCTGGAGCAACCGCGACTATTATACTTACTATATGACGTAGACGGTTTACTGATAGCCTATAGTTACATAGCTATTCATCCAAAAAAGATAACCCGATAAACTCTCTCGACACCACATAGTAAGTCAAAACCAAGGAGTTTCTATAGTCTTCGTTGCAGTGGCCGATATGGCAAAGATATTTTCATATAATGACAAAATACAAGCAGTAGTTGTTTTAAAAAATCATAAGATGATTCAAAAATGCATATGCAATTTGAGTTTATAGTGAAAAATTGCATTCGAATGAAATTTGACAAGGTCATTAATGATCTTAGTAGATAAATTATATTATTTGTAATACTTAATAAATATATGGTATATAAGAAAGGGTACCTAGCTCAAACAAAAGGATCCAATAAAAATATAAGCCGATCCAAAACCGTCATAGACAAAACATTTTTAAACTACAGAGGTAATAAGGTCTCTATAACATGTGTAGAAGTTTTAGTTCATAATAGCTCAACCATAACATTTTCCATAATATTGGAATGGTCTCAATCAGTAACATAGCTTAAGTTCCATAAATTACAACTTAATCGGATTTCGAGGATCGTTAGTTTCTGGCATTTAAAACAGTATTTCAGTTTCTAAATCATCAAAAATGTGTGCCTTAATGAGCCTAAATGAGATAGGTGCGTAGAACTACCGGGGCTGGAAACGCATAATTGCTAATAAGACAGTATTTAACGGAAGAAAACGTGGAATTATTGGACCATCCTCCATATAGTCCCAATCTAAGTCCTAACTGCGTGGTCAAAGGTTCCAGTCACCAAAAGAAGCAGTTGACGCATTCAAAAATGCCGTCTCGGATCTGCCAGCAAACAAGTGGAATAAGTACTTCGGAAATTGGTTCGAGCGCATGCAGATGTGTACTTCTAAAAACAATAAAGTCATTTAAAACTACCTACCGTGTTGTTTTATTTCCATATGCAAAACTTAAAAGACATCCCTCGTAGTAGTTGTGTGGCAAATTGGTCAAAATCCACGCGGTACTTTTCCAGTTATCGATGCTTCTAGAATTAGCTGACAAATAGGCAGACCGACAAAAAGACGGCAGAAATGAGTGACATAGTTTTTCGTGTTTTGAATGTCACATAACGTCCAAAAAGTCTAGTTTTTGAAATTTTTCGCGATTACATTAGTTTCTCGTCACTGACGTAAGAGGTAAAACCGATTTACCCGGGAAATCAGATCTCCTCCAGATAGATTAAATATATATATATATATATATATATATATAGCTTCCGCCTTTTGTTGGGTACTTCGACAAAATTTAAGCAAAGAGGACTCTTTATACCTTTTTTAATTCTCTCTAGCTTTCAATGGACTTTGCCATCATCATCAGGAGCTGCAATTACAATGATAACAGTAGCAACAAAAGTGTAAAATGAATTTAGATTGACTCAACTTACAGTAGTATGTGAGGATGTTGCTAATTGTTGTTTACGTATAGGATGAGGGAAACGTCCAGTAACATGGTGAGAGCTGGATAGTTGTACAATGGTCAAAATTATATAAAATATGACAAGAACAAGTTAAAAACAAACAATTATTAATAATTGTTAATTTAAATTCCCATCAATTAAAATTACATGTAGTTTATTCAACTGCCTCTGGTCGGTTTAACAAATTCTTACATAAAATTCTGAAAATCTCATCATCTGAAGTGATTTGGCAACGTTTTGGCACACGCCCACAATTCGTTCCATCTTTCAACACAGACATTGACATCCTTCGGCCTTCTGTCAAAGGGTTTCATCTCACTCATTATTCCATGACCACTAATTTGTGCAATCATCAAGTGGCTTCACGATGTAATGCTGTAATGTTTTTTAAATAATTTTTAATCTGTTTTTAACTTGTTCTTGTCATATTTTATATAATTTTGACCATTGTACAATCTATCCAGCTCTCACCATGTTACTGGACGTTTCCCTCATCCTATACGTAAACAACAATTAGCAACATCCTCACATACTACTGTAAGTTGAGTCAATCTAAATTCATTTTACACTTTTGTTGGTACTGTTATCATTGTAATTGCAGCTCCTGATGATGATGGCAAAGTCCATTGAAAGCTAGAGAGAATTAAAAAAGGTATAAAGAGTCCTCTTTGCTTAAATTTTGTCGAAGTACCCAACAAAAGGCGGAAGCTTTAATTTTTCACCTAACTGGTCTAGACGACAATGACCACGTCTCAAGTTATATATATATAGGGGTTTTTGAACACTTTTGATGGGAAATATTTATAAAATCAAAATTTATATTTTAGTCTGTTTCTCTTAGAAAATCTTAAAAATGATTTAACTTGAATCACCAAAATTTTTACATTATCATCTTCCGTTGTTACAAGTGTATGAAACACATGGCTGCTGAATTCAAAAGACATGAAAAATCGTAGAACGGAATTTCTGGTATGAAACGGGTCGATTGGGTTTTTTGTAGGTTCTGCGACCAAACTAACAACAGATTTTGAATCTACGCATCTGACTTACTCAAATAGGACGTAAAAGATACTATTGCCATCTTTCGGACAGTAGCAGAACACAAAATGCATCTTTTTGATAATAATTCGAGCGTTTGGTTTGGTTACTGTCTCGTAGATGGCGCTGGATCTTCAATCCCTTTTTGGCGTCTCTCTAATGTCTATTTTAATTGGATATCTCCATACAGTGACTCGCGCATTTCACCTGAATATACCCAATTCCAATATGCATTAGGCAAGCGCGAAAAGGAGTTGAATATCCCAGCGTTATATGTGAGGCAATAGCAGAACCAAACTTCCTAACACCTTTCCAAGTCTCATTAGATGGCGCTGGTATCTTTCAGATATAAGTGAACGAAACTTAGTACACCTGAGTAATTTGTAGCGCTGAATCCGAATATTGTCTTAAAAAAATTCGTGTTATGAAATGCTGTTGCGACCCGTAGCGGTGCCCATGGCAGTCGCCGCTTATCCGTTTCGGTAATCGAATGAAAACTTATTGAACTGTCACCGAATGCGAGGAAGGAATGACTGATTCGCGATGACGTTTCGTCGGCGTGTGTATATACGAAAATCATCCCGCTTGAGAGAGCTGTCCGAAAAGATAAGTGGCCTCACGCTTTACATTTTTGGACGCCGATACTACAGCATATTTAATACTACACAGCAATGCGACACTTAAAAATCTAGGGTGAATTTTCGGGCGACTTTCTGTGACCTTGAGCTGTCGTGATCGATGCCGAAGCCAGAGGCTCTTTTAATTCAGTTCAAATTATCATAAAACTATTTCAGATATACCAAGTCATTTAAAGAACGACGTCTGCAAATTAAGTGATGAGTCTGGCAACATAGCGTTCGATCTGGCAACACTGGAGGTGCCGGGCTTGGAGGGCAGACAGGGTGACATGTGAGCCGCTTTCAGTACAAGTTTGAACACGCTCGAGTCATCTGTCAGTAGCGATTTTTTCTGTGAAACAGTTTATTGTATCGTGTTCTAGAAATGACTGACATATTTCAATCAACGGTGTGCTATCAGGTTTTGCTTCAGCCTTGGACACAGTGCAACGAAAACTCATGCTGAACATGCCTAAGCAGACAGCGCTTTGTCAAGAGCCTAGGTTTCATCTTCAAGAACCTATGAAAATATCGACAGAATCCGGAACCCTGTGCGTAAAGATCGTTGGTTGTAAATATAAAATTGTAATTATATTTGAATATAAAAAATCAGTCTCATCGCTTAATTTACAGACATTGTATATCCGAAAAAGGCAGAAAATTTCAGAAGTAAAGTAGTAAAGTTGTTGGCATTGTCTACTAAATTGAAATAGAAATAATGGTTAGCTTTACATTCAAAAAGCTGCACTGGAAACACACAATTTGCTAGTGTATTTTCATAGCTTCAACATTAAACATACCAACACTTAATACATACGTATTTCTCCCATAGCCGCTCAAAGAACCGGTTGTGGTAGATACGAAAATTTGAACAGGTATAAATAATGTTTATTTGAATTCAATATATTCTCAAGAGTCACGAAACAAACGGAAAAAGGTGATAGGGGTCATTCGCAATCAGAAAAACCGTATATCTCCTTATCCGAGTTTTTGAGTTATCGCCATTTTTAAGAATTTGGGAAAAACCGCTAGTCTTCATAATGTACTAGTTTTACTGGAGTCTTCTGTTCTTTTTCAATCAAATTTACAGGATATGTTCTCAAATGATGCTGGAAGAAGGCTGTGAGTGGAAATTGAGTTCAGTTATTGTAGGTACTAAAGTCTGCTCATCTGCAATGCGGTATATTGCCAAGGAGAATGCAGCTTATTAAACGAGTCATGTGCAAAAAAATATACTAAGTGACATATAAATCCGAACACCCAGTTTAAATGGTTTTATTTTAATAAAAGTTGGTGAATGTATTTATCTTACTGTAAATAACAAGTGAAAACATTTTCAGCCTTATCAGTTGGACATTCCGGTTTTTATACTGCTTTTTTTTTAATTCACTAACGCTCTAAAAATGAATACTTCAGCCGCAGTAAAGAACCAACGTTGGCGGATTTTGGTTCTTGACATCCTTTACGAACGGTTACGATGCCTAGAGTACGGACACCTGTACGATTTCGTCAACTTAGTGAGTTTGATAGGGGCCGTATAGTGGGACTTCGGGAAGCTGGACTTTCTTTTCGGGCAATTGCAGTTAGAGTGCAAAGAAGTGTAGACACTGTGGTTAGGTGTTGTCAGGCATGGCTTCGAGAAGGCCGTACGCAAAGAGCAAGGGGCACTGGACGCCGCCGTAGAACAACAGACCGTGAAGATCGCCGCCTAAGATTATTGGCCTTAAGGGACCGTTTCTCCTGTACCAGGTCCATTGCAAATGAATGGTTTGCAGAACACGGAAGACCTATTGGCATGCGAAGTGTTTACCGACGAATTAGAATTTTTGGCTTGTTTTCATACCGGCCACACTGGGTCCTCCCTTTAACTCGAGAACACCGACGTAATCGCCTTGAGTGGTGCAGACAACGGTCACTCTGGGATCAGGAATGGAACAGTATTGTCTTTAGTGACGAGTCTCGATTTTGTTTAGGCATGCACGATGGTCGTGCCAGGGTTAGAAGGCGACGTGGTCAAAGGAGGAATCCACAGTTTTCTGATGAAAGACATGTTCATCACACTGTTGGAGTTATGGTTTGGGGTGCTATAGCTTATGGTTCCAGGTCACCTTTAATCTTCATCAGAGGTAACATGAACGCGCAGCGTTATATCCACGAAGTTCTAGAACCCCATCTTTTACGCTATCTTGACACCCTGGCAGATCCAACTTTCCAACAAGATAATGCCCGACCACATGTTGCAAGAGTCACAATAGACTTCTTTCAACATAATGATGTCACATTGTTACCATGGCCACCAAGATCTCCCGACTTATCCCCAATTGAGCACGTGTGGGATATGATGGGTAGGAGATTGCTCAATTTGCAACGTCCTCCTCAGACTCTAGAAGCACTTCGAGAGGAGTTGGTGTTTGCCTGGAATGAGATACCACAGGAGGACATTGACCACCTGCTCAGAAGCATGCCTAGGCGCGTTGGAGAATGCGTAGCACATCAGGGTGCATCCACACATTATTAAAGGTCAAAGGGCTTTAAAGCAGTGCAATCATTTTGAAATTTTTATCATTTACTTACTATGCTTCATTAAGTACTTGTACAAAATTTTAGTAAAATAAAACCATTTAAACTGGGTGTTCGGATTTATATGTCACTTAGTATAGTATGGCGGATAAAGTGTCCAAGGCGATAAAAAACTCAGGATCGCTTCCAACACCGATTCGGAGTCAACTTATGGGCTAGGCTAGTGAATTAAGTGGCCCATTTGAACTAAAAGAGAGATTGTGTGTATTTGAATTACAAAAGGCTGGTAATTGCGCTTCAACACCCAAAATAATGTCAAAGTCGCTATCCTTTGGAATGATTAGACCTAGAATTCGTTCTTATTTGAAGAATTATTGTCACGTAAGTGCTTGCGCGTCCTATTTTGAAGGAAGATGATCAATAATGGCAGTTAAACAATTGAGCTTAAAATTGGGAATTTCTGAATTTAGGGTACCTGCAGTATTTGGTCTAATTTGCGCAGAGACTATTTAGGATATTTGACTACCTATAAGTATCTTGAAAGGCCGTAAGATTGAAAAGTTTTTCATCTCTAACCACACTTTATCCCTTTTTTTGTACCGGCCTCACTGTAAAATGCCGTAATCCTTTTCACAACAGACGAAATTGCATATTAGCCGATTGTTGTACCTAGATTGACTAGAAGTTTTCACTCGCAGCTTTTCTCCAGAGTCACGTCATTCGGGAATATATTCTGTAAGTATGATTGAAAAATAACAGAAGACAACTTCAAAAAAAGTAGCCAAAGTAGTGATTTTCCACAAATTCTTAAAAATGGCGATAAAAATATATTCAAAACCTAAATGCATCGACCTACTAGCTTTGAAGAGTAAAAAAAGGATCCACGAGTAACTTCTTTTCTTCTACGACCTGTGGTCCGCTGAAACCAAATTAGGCCTCTTAAAAATTTCACAGTCGGACAACTCCTTGATTTCTCCCTTTCGTCGGACTATCCGCAGCTTCAAGCATTAATTACAGCATAAAAAATCAATTAGCGCAAAATTGAACCACCTGTGTGGGATCGCTCGACATAAACACACAGAAACGCAACGCGGCTGACGTAGGTACCCCAAGGCTACCCCCGAAATACATGATATTAAATTACCTAATTATTAAGTCTGTGCGGTACAAAGTTCCACAACGTTACCCAGATAATAACTATATTTAGGGATTAATTTTAAATATTTTAAACGTATCCACCTCAAAGGTTTTATTTTCGGACCTTAATAGGTATAATTATTTTCTCATTTGCGGTAAGCACCGAGATGAAATCATTTATCATTCCTTGTGCAACGTGAGAGCTGGTTTGCGGAAAAAGCTTGCTACGCTTAACAAATGAATGTCAATATTCAGTTGTTTTTAACACGCTTATATTAGCTTGGCCTGTACGTATGTAGCGGAATCTTTGGGCATAATTTTCAACAATTTCCAGAAGCTTGATTAATTCGAAACTCCGCACACGTATCAAGGACCGATCACAATGCGATAATTTGATAACATTTTTCCATTATCCTTATTAGGACCGCCAGAATCGAAAAATTCTTTTATAGATCCTCTGTAGGGGAGTAAGAGTGATAGGGCTAGCACGCGATCTGCGCACGCAGTTTCGGAATTACTTTTTGTTGGTTCGGGTACTTGGCACAGCACATCAGAGGCAGATACACAACAGTGAAGCTTTAAATGAAGTGATTAGATTACGAAATGATTCGTAAGACATTTCAATACCACATGTCCACAAAAAACTAATTTATAAATCGGACAAAAAAATGAAAAATAAATAATAGTTTTGGGGTGGATTTCACCAGGATTGTCAAATCAACAGTCCGTTATTCTCCACCTATAGGGTAACAGTCCCTCAAATACAGCGAATGAGCTTTAAGTTCCAATCAACAAATTTTAGCAACCAATAGCTATGAATTGTTGAAAACAAAATACTGTCAAAGAATGAGATGACAGCTTGTCATTGAAACATCACCAGCTTATTATATATCAAAAAATTCCAAATATTATTTAGTCAAAATTTAGAGAAAGTGTTCGATTTTTGAATAAAATTCATGTCCTTATCTAATATTGTCGATTGTTTATTCATGTTTATATTATTTTCTTCAATTGATATGCGATTTTACTGATTCAACATCACCTACCGTGTGTTTTTTTCTATAAATCTCTTGCAGATAGCCATTAAGCACCTACTTGATGACAGGCTCTACCAAAAATTTCATAGATATTGCTCGTTCCCAAACATTCATTCTTTTACTTGCCGTTCATCAGTACCATTATAACACCGTCGATTGATATTCCCACAAAACCATTCAGGATTTTTGACATCTATTCATCCGTAAAGAAAAATATTTTTTGGTTGTTCAAACATCCACACTATATTTACAAACTTAAAACCTGCAAAATAGAATTTGCAATAACTTTCTTGTTTCACTGAGTACACATTCTAGGTTATATTTATATTAGACATTATTTGAATAGCAGCTGATTATTACATTTCAAAACTCCCCAACGAGTGACACATGTGTGGGATCCGTCAACCCTTGGTCAGAGTGGAGTAAGCTCCATCAACTGTTAAAATATATCCTACTTTATCTTATAAGACTATACGTGGAATTTTTTCCAAAATCGTTGCACAACACTTGAAAAAATGCAAATGAGAATTTGAAATTATTTCCATGACGCCGCAAAATAGCTCCGTCGGTACCTCGGGTTATACATCTTAACAGTAAGGATGTTCGACACGATCCTATATTTAGACGTATCGATACTTTTGCTCCCCATACCCGATATTTCAGATCGATATTTTCATGTACGACACTTGGGTGTATCCATACATTTCACGAGTATCGTTATCTTTCGATCCGGACTGTGTCGGAAAGAGTGACTAAATTCAGATTACTTTTTCTTTGTTTTCTTCCGCTGGATATCGATAATTTTATTCCAATGTTCTAGAGTATCGATACTTCCTAAAACGATAAGAATCGATACATATCGATACTTTTCGTGGATCTAAACATCCCTAATCTTAGCAGCTTGTCGTTCTTGTCAACTGGGCTGCAGGGTGAGGTGTTGCCTTTACTATCTTACATTTTACTAAAATCTTATGACAAATGGCCCCAACGTCTGCGAAGTTGACTGATGACGCTTTCTACACAAAATGTAGACCGACTTTGGTCATTCCACTACCTAATGATAACCCTTTCTCCTTTGGTAAACAACTGAATGCGTGATATATATCGAGTACATCCTATCCTCACGTAGCAACAGACCCTCACCGCATAAATCACATAATAAATTCTGCAAAATAATTGTCAGCAGTCTACACACAACATACAGACATAGAGACGTGAGATTTACGCAAATGTTCACTAGTGTGTCGGCAGCAATCGGCAAATGGCGACACACGGCTTGCGTATTAAGAAATGTTATTAATTTACTGGGATGCTGCACCGACTTACACACGAACAGTATTAATGACCACGTTTGCTGTGCATCTGATTATCCTTCTTCTGGAGACTGGGGACTATCGTAATTGGACGCTTCTAACAACGAATTGCTGATCGCTACTGCATTCACGAACCTTTCACGAGATGTGAAAGGCATGAGGAATCACCGTAACTAACACTTGCACTCTACATGATTTTTTACAATGTCCTTGAGACATTCACGAACACACAACTACAGTATATTCAGATAAGAGATAGACCGGATGTAAACAAAAGGTTCGGGTTATTTTCACGCTAACGCCGCCGTCTCGACGTAAAACAGGAGCCCTCATTGGTCAATTCGCAATTAAATGCCTATGCCGAGCGGCAGAGCAGTCGTATCAAGGCAGAGTCACATTCAGGTTCAGACGTGTTACGTATGTCGTGTGCATCATTGCAATTTGATATTTCTTTGGACTTTTTCGTTTGTTATCTTATTAAGTTGTTGAGTTTGTCGTTGTTATTGTTATACCTTGTTATTGATTGTTATTGTTATCAACTGCTTGCGCAAAATGCCCAGTAGTACAGATACTGCCGATGAAGTTGTAAACTCCTGTAGTCCACCTAGGAAACGCTCTAAAAAAAGACACCTGAGTGCAGAAATAAAAGAGGTCATTTTGAATATATTTATATAAGATCGAGCGCGAGGAGAACGAGGCATCAACCATCAAAGAAATTGTTGTGAAGGTTTCTCACAAAGTTGGGGTGTGTCACGCATCAGTGTTTAATGTGTTAAGACAATACAAAAAAAATCACACCTTTTCTGAGCCAATGACCAGTAAACATCGCAAAAGTATTGTTAAATCATTGGATGAAGCTGATAAGCATGCGATTAGGAGGAAAGTGCATGAATTCTTCTTTAGGAATGAAATACCTACTATAGATAAAGTACTGCAGGAGGTAAATGGAGATACAACGTTGCCAAATTTCAAACGATCAACTTTCCATGCGTTACAGAAGCATTTAAATTTCAAATGGAAAAAACGGGGTCGTAATAGTTTACTACTGGATAGAGAAGAAATTGTGCTATGGAGGAGGGATTATTTAACAAAAATTGGGAAATATAGAAATCAAAACAGGAAGATTTATTACCTTGATGAAACGTGGGTAAACGCAGGACACACTACAAGTAAAGTATGGGTTGATGATTCTGTAACTTCATCCAGGAGGGCCTTTCTAGATGGACTGTCCACCGGATTAAAAAATCCAGCAGGTAAATACGAGTAATAGACAACAATCGGATGTTTTTCAAACCTTGGGAACAAGGTTCTAAACATTAATTCCAGGGGGCAGATAAAACATATTACAAGTAACAAAACTTTTATAACTTTCGATAAAATGCGTGGATGTTTTATTGTCATTTTCATTTGTTAGAACTTTTTTAAGCCATGTTTTTATGTTTTTTCGATATTTCAATAATTTTTTAATATAATCTTAAAATATGTCGAATATTATAAACTTAAAAAAAGTTACTAAGTTTTATATTGTGTACCGTTCCTAATATTTCTAATCATGTTAATTCATACTTTAAGCTTTATAAAGTTATAATTTGTTAATATTAATATTTGCGCGTATTTCAGGTTCCTGATCATTCATTTTTTAAAGGTTTATAACTTTAAATTAAATTGTGAAGCGCTGAGTAATCATACGACGTTCAATATTCTTTCTTTCAATATGACTAAATAATCCCAATTATAGCAATCTGATACTCAAGTCTCAATGTTTTTTCGCTGAATGTGATGAAAACATTTGAAAAAGGTTCGCTTATTGAAATAAATCTACACCAGTTAGTACTTCGATTTCCAGGTAAAGGGAAAAGGCTCATTATCTGCCATATTGGCAGTGAGGATGGATTTGTTGTTGACGGTCTGTGGTGCTTTGAGTCTAAGAAAACTGGAGATTACCACGAGGAAATGAATGGCGAATCGTTTGAACAGTGGTTTTCAAAAATTTTACCGAACTTAGAGGAAAACGCAGTAATTGTCTTGGATAATGCGCCTTATCATTCTCGAAGAATGGAGAAGGTCCCAACAACGGCTTCAAGGAAAATTGATGTTCAAAATTGGCTCCGCTCGAAAAATATCAACTTTGAAGAAGCAATGCTGAAAGTACAATTATTAAGAATTGTCAAGGATCACAAGGCGGAATATCAAAAATACGCCATTGACGAAATGGCAGCAAGTCAAAATAAAACTGTGCTCCGTTTACCTCCATACCATTGCGAGCTCAATCCCATTGAGCTCATATGGGCAGAGGTTAAAAATTATACAGGGTGACTTTGAAGTTGAGTCATTAATTTTCAGATAATGATTGTAGAAGGAAGATAAACCAAAATATGTGTGTAAAAATAAAAAAAAAATAAAAAAAAATGTTACCTTGTTTAATAAAATATCCTCCCGACAAGTATTTCAGTGCGGACCTGTATTTGATCGTGCGGTCTTGGAGCAGCATGCCCTCACCTGTGAGGTCTTAAGTCACCTGATTCACGAGCCCTTTGTACTACATTAACAAAGGCACGAGGGGTTGGTTGCACTCGATTGGGAAACCGATTCGCATAAATCCGTGATGCATCCGGGAGCATTTTGTAAAGACTGCCCCCCCGTAAATAAGAATCATGTCCACAAGTTCAGCATTTTCGTAAACATGTGCCATTTTTGATTTCGTTTGAACCACGCAACACACTACTATTCACTTACGCGTTATCGACTGACGAAAAACATCGTGATAAACGTTTCAAATTCTTTCGCTTTTTTGTTTCCGATGCGATGAACCGGTCAGGCGGATTATATCCGTTGTCGCCAAACACGAGCATATAATAGGCAGGGCGGTACTCAAACTTCCAAAGGGCTATAACTTTGTTACTTTAATTTTACCAGAAAAATGGTAAAGGAAAAAAACATTTCTTTTGATCAGATCTACTCACTGTTAAAATAAATGACTCAACTTCGAAGTCACCCTGTATAGCTAAACACAATACAACTTTGACATTTTGTGACCTCAAAGGACTTTTCAAAGAAGCACTAGAATTAATAACAGCGCAAAAATGGGAAAACTGTATTAAGCACGTGAAAGACAAAGTTGAAAAGAGAATGTGGGAACTGGACAATATTTTAGAGGAACAAGTCGAGCCATTCATTATTGACGTTGGTGCTTCAGGCAGTAGCGATGATGAAAGCTCATCAAGCTCATCTTTCCAATAAAAGATGTCGTTCATCAAATTCGGTAAGTTATGAGTAATTATAAAGCTACTGTATTTTTTAATTAATTATTGACATTTTTGAACCCATTTTGGCAAAACCTATTCAAGAATCTACTTTCTGACAATGTTCAACCATGCACATTTTTTTACGTTTTGAACGTTTTAATTTGGTTACATATTTACCTAGAAATCAAAAAATATACTAATCAATATTCTAAAAGCAATTTTAAGAGATGTACGATTATTTTTAATTTAGGCTAATTTAAACGCCATTTTGAGATTATATTCGACCGTATTTATTATTATTATTATTATTTTGTCTTTATTGAGTATTGTTATATACAATACAGAAATCTGCAACAGGGCGAAGTCTAGCCTAAGCTACTCTACTTAACCCTAAATAAAAGCTAACAATGAAGAAAGCTACAGATAATACATAAAATGCAATCATCAGAAGTGATCAAATACAAAATAGCATAGAAAATATGAGATAATTTGAATGAAAATAAACAAAAGCCTAAGACACAAAACCGCAAAGCGAAGAGTATATAATCAAAAACTATTGAACTATCCATTACATTGACTATTGTAATAAAATTGCCTTACCAGGACTTTAAACATCGGTACAGAACTAAACTTAAGCGCGTCGTCGATACTATTGTATATAGTAACAGCATTATATGAAAAAGATTTTCTAAATAAAGATAAACGAAACTTAGGAAGAGAAAGTTTATTAGTGAACCTCGTATTTAAATCATGCAAATCACGCCTAAAGACTAATTTTCTTTTCAGGTAAGCAGGGCTCTGTGATGATAAAATACGGTGAACTAAAATAGAAGTATAATATTTATGAGTATATTCCAGTTTTAACCATTTTAACTCATTTATTTTAGCTGAGATTCGATCAAACTTTTTGAGCCTAAAAACAAATCTACAACAGCAATTTTGTACCTTTTGAAGTCTTTATTTCAAAATAGACGTTAAGAAGGGATAATAAAGCGTGATTGCATGATTTAAAATAGGTAATACTAGGCTCTCTGAGAGCTTTTTACGTAATTTAAAATTTAAAATACCACCATTTCGATACAGTAGCCTTAAAACTAGGTAAGTCTTTTTCACTAATAGTGAGACGTACTCCTCAAATCTGAGCTTACAGTCGAAAATAACACCTTTGCACTATTAACTACTGAGACTGATTTTCCATTTAATGTTAAGTCGATATGCTGCATAAAAATTTCATAACATGGCGGAGAGAAGATAACAACTTGACATTTATCTGGATTGAGGTTTAAGTTGTGATTAAATGAATATTTTTGGATATTTTCTAAATCTTGATTAATATAAGCAGATGCGGTATTTATAAATCTAGGATCGAACGACAGGTATAATTGTGTGTCATCAGCATAACCTTGTATCTTGCAATAAGTGATAGTTTTAAAAATATCAGACGTATATATAATAAATAGCAAAGGTCCTAATATGGAGCCTTGAGGGACTCCAGAAGTCACAGGCTGGAAGTCAGAATACGAGCTATTATCAACCACAACACATTGGTAACGGCCCTGAAGGTAAGATTTGAAAAGTCGGCAGCCCAATTGATTGGGCCAAACATCAGGCGGCATCCGAAGCTGGAAATCGAAGCGAAAATTTTGAAACCCTTATGTATATTTACATCGTTATATACTTCTTACCCCACCCCCACATGATCCTATATCCATCACCAATCGTATACACATCGAATTGTGCTAATTTACTACAAAGTTACGCAAAGCAGCATCTACTATCTAAAATATGTACTGCGTGACTCTTAGTACGTCCCTGCCGAATGTTACAGCGTTCGATGATCACGTGGTCTTGTTTATGTCCGTTCTATCTCTTATCTGAATATACTGTAGTGCTGTCGTTCCTTATTGTAAGTGTAGGATAAATTGGGAAAGTATAGAAATTCCGGTAAGCCTTTTCCACCATAAACTTTACGTTTCAAATGCCCCCAAAGAATCTAGATGTCTTATGTCTGGACATCTCAACGGCCACTCGAAGGGGCCTCGTCTGCCGATTTTAATAACATCATTTTCTATTATTCCGGTAATTCGTGTCTCTATTGTATTTTCTAACATGTCCAAGTACGTCTCGCCCATCAAATTTTCAGGAATAAACAACATGATTTCCGAAAATGCGGGCCCACACATTTATTTTTTCAGGATATTGCGAGTTTGCCTCTCGAAACAAATGTGGATTGAAATCATTCCAATATCGACAATTTTATTCTATTTACAGTACCATGTAAATAGCACATACACTCATCCGGGAAACAAATATTAAATAACAGATTTGTATCGTAGATTAAACGTTAGTACATTAATTAGCAAAACTCCAAACTTCTATCAAAATCGTATTCATTAACCTCATGGACAAGTTTTATCTTGTACGGGTGAATTGCTTTGGATGTTTACGTGTCCCAAAATTGCTATTTCTAAGGCTTCATTTCCAATAGGTCGATTTTTTCGATGGCTATTACAGCAAATATCAGACAGATCCAGTTTCTTGAAATTTTGTTATCAACATAAAAAAAATAAGTTTGAGCAATCCAATTTTTTGTTGTTTTTCGTTTGTAGGTCCGCCGACACTATATCGTTTTTTAAAAATCACAAAGCTTGACACAGTGGTAAAACTTGTGTAAAAATGACTGTTACTTTCCAAATTATAGAAGGGTCAAGGATTAGCGGGCAGACAGAAAAACAGGCTGAAATTGTTTTTTTAACGTTTTTTTTATACTCCAACTACCACGAAGGCCTAATGCCTAAACACCCATTGGGTACCGTGGGGCTCTATAGGGGGATACAGCGGAAAGGGAGAACGCCACACGGACTCTTTCGAGGGAACACGTGTGCATGCGACATGCACACATTCTGGCCCCGCCTACGAGATCCGCCGGGTGGTACCTCCGCGTTCGACAGTCAGAGACCGTCTACCACCTACGGACAATCACAACATCCATAAGAGAGAAAAATTTCTCTTGGAACGGGATTCGAACCCGCACGGCGCACGGCGACTGATCAGTAGACCGAAGAGTCCACTACTGCGGCCACCGCTGCTTTCGTACATAATAATAATGTTTATTGGTTCGTATGAATAATAACGGTAGTATCCAATAAGCATAAGATACCCGAAAAAGTGTACACCTGTGCTTGGGTTTTAACCGAACTTGAATTACATGAATACAAATTTCCTATAAGGACTCAAATTTATAAATTTGTATCATTTTATCATCAAATATAATATTGATTTTTAATTCCGACAATCTTATGGATCTCTAGTCCTGGTTGATCTAGGATCCATATATTTAATTAAATTTTTTAACGTTTCTATATTTGAAATTTCCAGAAATAGCATTACAATACATAATAAAATTTTGAGCATAGAAAATAATGGGTGATTTTTTTGCTAGTATCTTTTTGGCAACACTGTTTTTGACAGATGACGCGTGAATCGTGTCTTGTGTCATTGTCAAACTTGTTCAGTTTGGTCTATAATTTAACCAAGAATTGACTCACGAACGAACAACGCTTGCAAATTATTGAATTTTACTATCAAAATTCATGCTCGGTTAAGAGAGTGCATCGAGCACTGCTTCCAATTTATGAGCAATTTGGTCGGCCTACTGAGGGAGCTATTCGGAAGCTTGTGACTAAATTTCGAACCCAGTTTATATCATTGGACATTAAACTACCATGACGCAGTCGTAGTGTGAGGACTGAAGAAAATATTGCGGCTGTATCCGCCAGTGTTAGTGATGACCGTGAAATGTCGATTCGCCGCCGTTCGCAGCAATTGGGCCTCTGTTACTCCACTGCGCGGAAAATTTTGCGACAGGATTTGGGTGTGAAACCTTATAAGATACAGCTGGTGCAAGAATTAAAGCCACATGACCTCCCACAACGTTTCCAATTTGGTGAATGGGCGCTGGCAAAGTTGGGGGAAGATCCACATTTTTATCGAAAAATTGTGTTCAGCGACGAAGCTCATTTCTGGTTGAATGGGTACGTTAACAAGCAAAATTGCCGCATCTGGAGTGAAGACCAGCCAGAGGCATTGCAAGAGCTACCAATGCATCCCGAAAAAATCACTGTTTGGTGTGGATTATGGGCCGGTGGCATCATCGGGCCGTACTTCTTCAAAGACGACAATGGCCGGAACGTAACTGTGAATGGCGAGCGCTACCGTGCGATGATAACAAACTTTTTTTTGCCCCAAATGGAAGAGCTAGACTTGGCTGACATGTGGTTTCAACAAGACGGTGCCACATGCCACACCGCACACGCAACAATGGCCCTATTGAGAGGCGAGTTCGGTGAACAGTTTATCTCACGTTTGGGGCCCGTCAATTGGCCATTAAATTATATCGACCGTTCTATCGACTCAAATAAAGATTTAATCGTTTTTTCAAATTTTTTGTGTTTTTTTGAAAATCAAATCCTATACCTCTTAAAAAATCACCCGTTAGAATGAGAAAGTTTTATTTAGTCTGGGATAAGTGCAGATGTTTTCCTAAATCGTGTTTGATGCTTGTGGCTGATAGAATGTAAAGATTTTTTGTGGGATAAAATTTTTTTTGTTCGACATAACCTGCAAAATGCACTTCTGCGTAATTTCAATTTTTTTTTACCGAAGCAGCCGCGCAGGCAGAAGCCTAAATGCTGCTATGATGATCCAAAAGAAATTTTATAATTACCCATGCTAAAATTCCATAAGATAGTTTCTATTAAACAAAGGCATGATATATCATGTGTACATATTTTTTGCTCAAAAACTGCTGAAATGGTTGATTTTCGGAATAAGGTATCCTAATTGTCTTATTAAATGTTCAACGTGTATATTCCATCTTAGTAAGTTATCAATGAATACCCCTAAATATTTGAAATTATCAACAGCTGCAAACACATACATTGCAGCTATTCAACGTTTTAATTAAGAGTTTATTTCCGTCAAATATGTAACCTTTCGGAAATCTAATACAATTTTGTTTTTTAAAGAAGTCCAATCTTAGTCTGAATAAATAATTGCTGTATCGTCTGCGAAAGCAATAACATCTCTATAGTTTTCTAACCTTCTAATA
The DNA here is from genome assembly GCA_963669975.1 of Acanthoscelides obtectus. Lineage (NCBI taxonomy): Eukaryota > Metazoa > Arthropoda > Insecta > Coleoptera > Chrysomelidae > Acanthoscelides > Acanthoscelides obtectus. Next base: position 12,880,685 of record CAVLJG010000004.1, read on the forward strand.
TACAAATTAAATGGCACTGGTCCTAATACGGTTCCTTGTAAAACTCGGCGTCTAAACTACCATATTTTCACTATTTAGTGTTAATGTTCATTCATTGTTTCCTGTCTGCCAACGAACTCCTCATGAGTTGATAACTTGTTCCGCCAAATCTTAAGTTATCCAAGGTTTTCAATAATTTTTGATGCGTAACGCTATCGAATACTTTGGCCAAATTTACAAAAAGGCATGACGTTGGTTTATTACTGTCAACGTATGTATGCATATCATGTAACATCCAAAAAGCACTATCGAAATTTTTCACGATGATATTTCCTCGCCAATTGGCATGGATAGCAAGACGAAGGTTGGAGCCTTCCAGTTGATTAAGTTTTATACTTCAATTTCAGACATGAAGCCCCGTTTGCAACATTTTATCGCAAAATGATCGACGAAAAAAGATAAAACAGCATGTTTATAGTGTAACAACGTGGACGTTGATCTGTCAACAGTTTCGCATGAATGTTCTCCTCATCCAGAGTCGAGTTTCGATAATTAATGCCGTAAAAATACCCCGTGTTCTGAATGGTGTTTTCGTTACCCTTGTTTCACAGCGTGTTCTGTCGATCTGACTAACCGATAACGACCGATCGACAGTTTTTACTGTTGTTATTAACGATCTGTCGTGGATCGTTTTCATAAACGACCGCAGAACAGATCCTGAAAGTCGAATGATACGGCTCAGTAGCGTGGTTGGGATGCCAAAACGCTGAAGAATAGCAATTGATCAGGCTGTATAATCCCTTTAATTGTCGTTTTGCTTGTAAATCAGTTCTCACAGTCAACAGTTTGTTGTCCAAAATAAAAGATAAGGTTCAGTTGCTTGATTCAACCAATACTGTCTATCGTATTAATTGCAACAACTGCAATTTAGTTTACATAGGCCAAACTTCTAGGTCGCTGAAAGGCAGGATAACGTCACACAAAAGTGATGCCAGATTACATCCAGGAAGATGTGCTTTGGCGTCGCATATTGACAACACAGGTCACTCTATGAATTATGGCAGTATTGAGGTTCTTGATAAAGAAAAAAGACTATCAAAACGTATATTTTTATAAATGTCCCACATTTTCATGACAGATCATTGCATGAATAAAAAGGCTGATGTTAAGCAGCTCAGTGTCATTTATTCCTACCTGTTGAATTGCGAAAAGCTAGAACGGCTACATGTCCAAATTGATCCAACATCTTCACAAAATTAGAATACATTTTCTCACTCACATTTTTAATATAAACTCACATAACCCATCTTTTAAAGATTGTATCAATATCACACATTCTTGCACTCATTTGAACCACACACTCTTTTCCAAAACACGTTATTCCAGCATTTTAGTAATTTTGGGTGGAAATTTACCGAGCGTCCCTCGTATACTTCATACCCAAAGTTGGACAGAGAGGTGTACATTTCCACGTTCCGTCGCGTCAATCACTTGTCTTCTGTCGACGATTTACCGTTCCGTGCCTTTCCCCCTCTCCACGTGTAGCGGTAGTAGAAGGTTAGGGACTGCATTCCGATTGTTTCAACAAAATGTCTCCCCACGTGTAATATTTTTAGCTTGTTCGGGTTTATTGATATAATTTATTTTTTCCTTAACTTTTAACGAAGGTATCTGTCGTTTTTTAACAAGCTCAATGTCCCCGTCCTTTTGTTTTTATACTGAACACAAGTTCGATCTTCTCTACGTTCTTTCTGAAACACCTTGTGGCTGCAACCTCACCGACGAGTAAGTTGTCCGGCATTTTAAATCTGTCTTCTTTGCTAGCATCACAATTGTGTTTTCAGAATCCTGATGATGGCTCCATAGAGAATGCCGAAAGCTTGATTTTATCGTCAAAAGAGTCAACTTTAGCCTAAAAGTTTTGCCAATTTCCCAACTAACAAGTAATTGTATATATATATATATATATAATATACGCGAGCAGTAGTCATTGCCATTGCCGACGACCACTTGGTCAAAAAATACAATTAATTGTTAATAGGGAAATTGGCAAACATTTTCAACGGTAATCTCGAGCTTTCGGCATTCTCTATGGAGCCATCTTCAGGAGCTGAAAACACAAGATGATGCTAGCAACCAATACGAGAAGGATTTCAATCATTTGACTACTTACTCGTCCCTGAGGTTGCCGCCAAATGGTGTTTCAAAACGAACGCGTGGATGAGGGCACTTATTACAAATATAAAATCAAAAGGATGGACACATTGGGTTTATTGATAACGACGGAAACCATCGTTACGTGTTAACACTATATATCAATACACCCCAACACATTAAAAATTATCGAAATGCAATTTTGGGGGAAAAGTCCCTTCTAACCTACTACATCTGCTTTATGTGGAGAAAATGAGCGAACCGGAAGAGTGATGCATCGACAGATGACAGATGATTGTCGCGAAGGAATGTGGAAATGTAAACATCATTGCCAAACTTCAGGTATAATGTATACGAGGGACGCTCGGTAAAACCTCATACTAATTCCCAAAATGCTGGATTTAATTTGTTCTGGAAAAAGTGTTATTCATAAATATGAGTGTATGAGTGTAAGATGGTGATACACGCTTGAAAAAATGGGTCGTATGAAAATATACTAAATGACATATAAATCCGAACACCCAGTTTAAATGGTTTTATTTTAATAAAATTTTGTATAAGTACTTAATGAAGCATAGTAAGTAAAAGATAAAAATTTCAAAATGATTGCACTGCTTTAAAGCCCTTTGACCTTTAATAATGTGTGGATGCACCCTGATGTGCTACGCATTCTCCAACGCGCCTAGGCATGCTTCTGATCAGGTGGTCAATGTCCTCCTGTGGTATCTCATTCCAGGCAACCACCAACTCCTCTCGAAGTGCTTCTAGAGTCTGAGGAGGACGTTGCAAATTGAGCAATCTCCTACCCATCATATCCCACACGTGCTCAATTGGGGATAAGTCGGGAGATCTTGGTGGCCATGGTAACAATGTGACATCATTATGTTGAAAGAAGTCTATTGTGACTCTTGCAACATGTGGTCGGGCATTACCTTGTTGGAAAGTTGGATCTGCCAGGGTGTCAAGATAGGGTAAAAGATGGGGTTCTAGAACTTCGTGGATATAACGCTGCGCGTTCATGTTACCTCTGATGAAGATTAAAGGCGACCTGGAACCATAAGCTATAGCACCCCAAACCATAACTCCAACAGTGTGAGGAACATGCCTTTCAACCAACACTGTGGATTCCTCCTTTCACCACGTCGCCTTCTAACCCTGGCACGACCATCGTGCATGCCTAAACAAAATCGAGACTCGTCACTAAAGACAATACTGTTCCATTCCTGATCCCAGAGTGACCGTTGTCTGCACCACTCAAGGCGATTACGTCGGAGTTCTCGAGTTAAAGGGAGGACCCAGTGTGGCCGGTACGGAAACAAGCCAAAACTTCTCATTCGTCGGTAAACACTTCGCATGCCAATAGGTCTTCCGTATTCTGCAAACCATTCATTTGCAATGGACCTGGTAGGGGAGAAACGGTCCCTTGAGGCCAATAATCTTAGGCGGCAATCTTCGCGGTCTGTTGTTCTATGGCGGCGTCCAGTGCCCCTTGCTCTTTGCGTACGGCCTTCTCGAAGCCATGCCTGACAACACCTAACCACAGTGTCTACACTTCTTTGCACTCTAACTGCAATTGCCCGAAAAGAAAGTCCAGCTTCCCGAAGTCCCACTATACGGCCCCTATCAAACTCACTAAGTTGACGAAATCGTACAGGTCTCCGTACTCTAGGCATCATAACCGATCGTAAAGGATGTCAAGAACCGAAATCCGCCAACGTTGATTCTTTACTGCGGCTGAAATATTCATTTTTAGAGCGTTAGTGAATTATTGTTATTTACAGTAAGATAAATACATTCATCAACTTTTATTAAAATAAAACCATTTAAACTGGGTGTTCGGATTTATATGTCATTTAGTATACGTACAGCAAAGGTTAAATGGGGAAAGTTTTAAAGGAAACTTAAGCCCCAATAGGTGTTCCGAAGCGGTTACCCATCCAAATAGTAACCGCGCTCGACGCTGCTTAACTCCGGCCATCAGGTGATAGATTGAGATGCGACGCTTTCACTGACATTATTCTTGTGTAAAATAGTTCGTTCGCGAACTAGTACCTAGAACTATTTTTTTATTCAGCGGAAATCTATTCCGCGTAAGGTATCAGTGGAGTATCTTCCATCCACTTAAAGACTTACCAAACGAACGCTGCACACCCATGACAGTCTCATTATCCACGTTACTGTTCCGTACGAGATTTAACATAGAGATACTCGATTCCAATGAGCTAACACGTGCCTCTTACCTTTAATCCGAATCAATTAAAGGAATATTTACGATTTTGTAAAAAATCGGTATTTTAATTTTTCGATAAATGTCCCTCGGTTGATTTACATTTTATCGGGGGATTAAACCGAATCAGCTACTGGTTGGTGAGACGGAGATTCGTGGTGAGCTATGAAGATTGTTATCGCTTCTGCTTTCGGTCAACGTAGCATTCGTGAAGGAAATGAGCATAAACGCGCATTCCTTTCTGTCGCACAGGTGGGAAATTTACTGCCAATAAAAATAACTGATTTTTTTTAGAAGAAATTCTGATCATTTCCAGGAATTACAAAATAAAATAGAGGTAAAGTATCTAGAGTCCAGTAGGTTGACTCTATATATAACATACAATTGCTTTGATCGATCTCTTTTGAACAGTGTTGCCAAACCAACCGATTTTTCGGTATTTCTACTTATTTACCGAAATACCGCAAACGCACCTATTTTTCAAGATTTTTTATAATAGTTTCGATATTTCCAGATGTCTTACCGAAAAAGATCTGTAAACAAAAACAAGGCTAAAACTGCTAATTTATGCAGTTTGGTCGTAAATATGGGTTACGTAGAAATAATATAGTAAGTGACATATAAATCCGAACACCCAGTTTAAATGGTTTTATTTTAATAAAAGTTGGTGAATGTATTTATCTTACTGTAAATAACAAGTGAAAAAATTTTCACCCTTATCAGTTGGACATTCCGGTTTTTATACTGCTTTTTTTTAATTCACTAACGCTCTAAAAATGAATATTCCAGCTGCAGTAAAGAATCAACGTTGGCGGATTTTGGTCCTTGACATTCTTTACGATCGGTTACGATGCCTAGAGTACGGAGACCTGTACGATTTCGTCAACTTAGTGAGTTTGATAGGGGCCGTATAGTGGGACTTCGGGAAGCTGGACTTTCTTTTCGGGCAATTGCAGTTAGAGTGCAAAGAAGAGTAGACACTGTGGTCCTCCCTTTAACTCGAGAACACCGACGTAATCGCCTTGAGTGGTGCAGACAACGGTCACTCTAGGATCAGGAATGGAACAGTATTGTCTTTAGTGACGAGTCTCGATTTTGTTTAGGCATGCACGATGGTGGTGCCAGGGTTAGAAGGCGACGTGGTGAAAGGAGGAATCCACAGTTTTTTTGTTGAAAGACATGTTCATCACACTGTTGGAGTTATGGTTAGGGGTGCTATAGCTTATGGTTCCAGGTCACCTTTAATCTTCATCAGAGGTAACATAAACGCGCAGCGTTATATCCACGAAGTTCTAGAACCCCATCTTTTACCCTATCTTGACACCCTGGCAGACACAACTTTCCAACAAGATAATGCCCGACCACATGTTGCAAGAGTCACAATAGACTTCTTTCAACATAATGATGTCACATTGTTACCATGGCCACCAAGATCTCCCGACTTATCCCCAATTGAGCACGTGTGGGATATGATGGGTAGGAGATTGCTCAATTTGCAACGTCCTCCTCAGGCTCTAGAAGCACTTCGAGAGAAGTTGGTGGTTGCCTGGAATGAGATACCACAGGAGGACATTGACCACCTGATCAGAAGCATGCCTAGGCTCGTTGGAGAATGCGTAGCACATCAGGGTGCATCCACACATTATTAAAGGTCAAAGGGCTTTAAAGCAGTGCAATCATTTTGAAATTTTTATCATTTACTTATTATGCTTCATTAAGTACTTATACAAATTTTTATTAAAATAAAACCATTTAAACTGGGTGTTCGGATTTATATGTCACTTAGTGCATATTATTCCGCTTTCTCTATCTGTTTGCGCGTACAAGAGGTACAGACTGTTAGATAACCATAATTATCGCATCAAAGGACAAGCAATGTGGGAAACAAAGTATCTAATGTATCTAATTAGCTATCAAATTAAAATGTTAAGTGATAAGGCTTCAATTTTGCAGAGGGTGGCAACACTCCTTTTGAGTCATAACACAGCCCTAAAAAGAAAAGGGTTGAGATCGGTGAGACCATAATATTCCTGTGGAAATTCACCGGATCAGAATAGTTCCTTGGCGTCTATAATTCATCCCTAGGAGGGGTGAAAATTAAGTTCGAATGCCACATGCTGTAGTATGGTATTCTCATGTATTTTTCGACGCTGAATCAGAAAAGATCCCCACACCCCTAGAGTTTACTTCCGTGCACGAAAACTGCCCCTAAGATGGGTTAAAATAACACTTCGTTCATTTTCAAGCCCAACAGCTAGCCCTCTAAGAGGGGTGAAAATTGAGTTTTGGCTGCCAGATGCTGTGACGTGGTATTTCCAAAGATTCCTGAACGCTGAATCCGAATTTGAGGTCAATTAATTTTTCAGATCCCTGAAGTTTGCTGCTGGGACCAAAAGGAGTAAGAATTGAATTTTGGAACTCACATGCTCGATCACGATATTTCTATGTACACTCTGATGCTGAATCAAAATTTGAGGTCATAGAAGTTGACCTCCCGTGAATTCACCGCCGGCGTCTAAACTGCCCGTAATGGCGGTTGGAAATTATGCTTCTTGTGGTGGATGCTAAATCGTTGTTCCGTTGGACACGTGTTTCGGCAGTTTGATGCATCTCCTTCTGCGGAAACCCAGAGCCCAATGCATTTGACAAGACTAGTGTTGAGCGATACATACGTGAAATAGAGTATGGTATCTCTGTATAGTTTAATCACTGAATCAAAGCAGTTACGTCACAACGCCAAATAATGTGACAGTGACGCACATCAATTAAAACTACTAGATCCTAGGACGTTTTACAATATCTACAGCTAATATAAATTCTATTTAATACCTAATACCTCTCTTACGGACTGTAAAGGCAATAGTGGAGCTCCATGATCTCATTCGGTCTCAAAATATTTGGTCAAAGAAATGACAAATTCTTTAGCTTGTCGACCCAGAGGTTTCGGCATTTCAACAAAATATTCAATAGAACACCTCAAAGTTTTGAAAAAAATGTTTTTTATAAAATGACAAAGCAAATATTGAGGCGAAAACAAAACACAAATAAACAGCCGTTTGCGTAATTACCTGACTTTGTCACAACACAGAAAACTGTTACCAACATGAATGGACCAGAGAAATTCAAACTATACGTACCAATTTAGGATCTATTTTGCATTAAGATTGGCATTTAAATTTACTAAATATGACGTGACTGCTTTGTTTCAGTGAATAAACTATATGTGTCGACAGAGAAAATGAGAGATATATTGAAACAAAGGAAAGAAGTACAAATATGAAGATGTTGTTGACTCCAAAATTCAGATTAAGCCTCGAAAAATACATGAATCTGGAATCCCAAACTCGAATTTCCATCTCTCCTTAGGGGCAGTTTTTAGTCCCAGGGCCACATTCCAAGAAAGTAGAAATGTCGTAAACCACAAATCTGACATCTGAAACTCAATTAACATTTTTTTAGAGGTAGTTTTTGTGCACGGGGATAAGCTCCAGGGGCTTAGGGATCTTTTTGATGACAAATTCGTATTCATTATTAAAAAATACATGAGAATACGAGCCACTATATGTGAAAAAAAGTGATATCAAAAATGCCGACCGAAGAGCATTAAGAAGAATAATCGTGAAAAACAGGCGTGCCAATTATTTACAATTAAGTGCTCTGTGGAATGACACGCTGTTGGAAGGAGAATTTCGAGGTCCACAACTAATAGAGAGGCCCACAAACTGGGATTTAGCACTTGCAAGGTAAGTTTTCTCATAAAAAAAAAGTTAAGTAAAAACTCTAAAGTTGCACAACTTGTTTATAGGCCAAAGAAAAGATTAACTCCACTGCAAAAGAAAAATCGGCTTAGATGGGCTAAAGAACATAGACAATGGACATCTCATCAATGGTGTGCAATACAATGGAGGCATGAGGCCCGATTCGAAGTTTGTGTTGGTGATAGTCGCAGTAGAGTTATTCGCAAAAAAATGAAGCATTCGATGTTGACTGTCTGAAGAGAAAAGTGAAATTTCCAGCATCCATTATGGTCTGGGGCAGTATGTCATCAAAAGGAGTAGGAAAACTTCATTTTATTGATGGAAAAATACATACAAATATTTGGCAATTTTAGAAGAATCGCTTTTACCAGTGATGGAAGAATGTTTGACATCCGGCCAAGATTTTGTTTCAACAAGATGGTGCAGCGTGCCATACCTCAAAAAAAAGGCTATACAATGGCTGGAGGAAAATAATGTACCACTTTTGAAATGGGTGTCTAGCAGTCCAGATCTGTCACCTATTGAAACTTTGTGGCGCGAGATGAAAAAGGTTCTACGACAACATCCTGCTCGAACAATCACCGAACTGAGACAAAAGCTTCAAGAAATACGGGATTGTTCTACACCAAATTTTTGCCAAAACTTGGTTAACACTATGCCCCAAAGAATTTCAGCCGTAATAAAAAATAAAGGTAGTGTTACCCAATGGTAATCTTTCAATTGTTGCTTTGTTAACTTCGCGCATTTATTCGCACATTGTTTATTTGTTCAGATGTTCTATTAGTTATAGGTCTAAGTGATTTCAAATATGTATTCTTTACGACTAGAGTGTATCTAAAATGCTTTTGAGAAAATAAATTGTTTAAGAAGTAAACAGTTTCGTCATGTTTAGTTTATAAAGGCATATAACTGAAGTGGGAAGGGGCTCGTATTTTGACTTTTTTTGTGGAGCTGTGTAATTCATATGGTGGAAATAAACCGAACATAATCTATACTGTGACACACCACAATATATTTCTGAAATCTTAGTAAGAAAAGGTTTACGCGGATAATATAAATATTTAAATATGCTTTAAAGAAAAATTACTTATCAAACAGGCCTCAATCAGTAAAAATATTGAATTCAGATAGTAAAGAAATGTTCGTTAAATGTGATGCACCACAAATTACAAATTTGGGTCCACTGTTCGTTTATTTGGACGATATTTTAAAAATTTATAGTATTGGTAAAATAGTCAGTTTTGCGGACGACAGCGCCATACTGTATAAAGGTAAGTATTGGAGCGACTTGAAGGGTATTATCCAAAATGACACTTGCAAAAGTATACAATAACCGAAAACTAAAAATTAACTTTGCTGAAACTCACCTCTTACTATTTTAATCACTATCCAATCATCTACCTAGTAATAAACACCTTCTCCTTAAGGTAAAAATTTTGGAATTTATCTAGATCCTCATTTGAGATGGCACATACATATTACATATACAGTGTGACTTCAAAGTTGAGTCATTTATTTTAACAGTGAGTAGATCTGATCAAAAGAAATGTTTTTTCCTTTAACATTTTTGTGGTAAAATTAAAGTAACAAAGTTATAGCCCTTTAGAAGTTTGAGTACCGCCCTGTCTCAATAATAATATTATGTGCTCGTGTTTGGCAACAACGGATATAATCCGCCTTATCGGTTCATCCCATCGCAAACAAAAAAGCGTAAGAATTTGAAACGCTGATCACGATGTTTTTATTCAGTCAATGTGTCAGTCGGTAACGCGTGAGTGAATAGTGGTAATTGCTGCGTGGCTCAAATGAATTAAAAAATGGCACATGTTTATGCGGATCGGTTTCCCAATCGAGTGCAACCAACCCCTCGTGCATTTGTTAATGTAGTACAACGGGCTCGTGAATCATATTTTGGTTTATCTTCCTTCTACAATCATTATCTGAAAATTAATGACTCAACTTCAAAGTTGTATATTAAAGAAAATCAGATTCAATGCATATAAATTAAAATGTCTAACTAGTATATATATTAGCTGAATATTATCTACGTTTGATATGCCAAGCTTTAGTAGCATTAGCAGTGGCTTTTGAGGTGTTTTGATATTCACTTCCATTTTGATACCGAACAAGGTGCGTAGAAAATAAAGAGTCAAACTACTTGACGCCATGTTAGCAAAACTCGGTACTATTGCGTCATGTAGAATTTCGGATTTCACTGTTTTTTCACTTGAAACTTCTAGAGGGCAGTCTGATTATTTTAAATAAGAAAAAGTGTGGATGAAGCACGCTTTTCAAGGATTTTTTTCCCAAAAGACGTATTTTTAGCAGTCATTTCTACCATTATTTACACCGCCATCTGCCATATGACGACGTTGACGTCTGTTCATATGTCATATATGAGAGGTGCTTGCCTGCGGTGTTGCTGGATTGGGCTCCGTATTTAGGGAAAATAAAAAGTGGAAAATCTATATCTGTACATTGATATTAATCAATGAAACACAAAAAGGCAAACAAAAATAGAAAAAAAGTGGTTCTTAATACTCGTAAGTATAAAACAAAACACAACAGTCGTAAAGCAAAAAAACAATAACATGTAATTATAAAAAACAAAAAATAAACTGTAAAATAGAAAGCTATAAGTGATAACAAAAAACAAAAAGTAAAAACAATAGTAAAATGAAAAACAATTCCATGTAATTATAAAAAAAATGCTTTTTACTTTACTATCTGTTATTTGTTTTTTATAATTACATGGAATAGTTTGTTTTTGTTTTACTACTTTTTATTTTTTATAAGTATTGACAATTTATTGTTTTCTGCTTACTATCGTTATTTTTTGTTTTATACTGATTAAGAATCGCTTTTTATTTTGCTACTGTTGTTTGTTTCAGTTTTTCGTTTTTGTGTTTCATTAATTGAAATATGTATTATAAATTTTCCACTGATCATATTTTTCCCTAGATGCGGAGTCCGATCCGGCAACACCGCAGGCAAGCGCCTCTCATACATGACATCTGCACAGACGTCAACGTCATATGGCCGATGGCGGTGGAAATAATGGTGAAAATAACTGCTAAAAATACATTGTTTTGGGAAAAAATGTTCTAGACAAGCGTGTTCTTTTCATTTAAAATGATCTATCGGACTACCTTCTTTAAGTTTCAAGTAAAAATACAGCGAAATTCGCAACAGAACCCAAAACTCTTTATAAACCTACCCAGTAGATAAATCGCACCACCAAGAACACAAACAGAAGTCCCACCGCCTTAAACTGCAATCAAGATCATCTGTGGTGCCTTTGGTGAACATATTGGATTGCTGTTGTCACATATATCGGCTGGTAGGTGAATTTACATCTTCGCTTGCCCCTTAAATGTGTCCGACAACCCCCGCATTCCCTACGCCTACTATACAAATCATTTTAAGCTACGGCTGGACGCGTATATCACGGAACACCATCTTCCGATAAAGTCATTGTGCGCACTATGCGCCTACGAAAAGCCGCACAGCGTTGCCAAATCTTAAACTCGAGGCATGAGAAACATCTAAGCGATGACAGCTAAGGTAAATAAAATATATCAGCACATTAAAAGCAAGTCAAATACATACACAAGAACAAATAGATGAAAGAAAGGAAATATACATTCTCATTTAAAATAAATCTGAAATACACTCAAAAAACATAAGACCTAGTATAAAAAAATGTAAATGGTACAAATCAAAAATAGACAACAAGACTACATGGACTTCATCGTTCACGGAGTGTAAGCATTTGTTAAGTAAAAGCTTTTTCAAACGATCCTTAAGTATTTATAATGTTCTTTCAGTAACTTATTGATTACTTTTGGACCCAGTAGTTTGGGTGACTTATTCCCTATCACATAATTTGAAAACTTTGAATATATAACGAACGTTGCTAATCAGGGTAAATATTTTAGGTGTCCATATACTGAGAGTGCATATATTATGAGAGCAGGTACTGCTGGGATCCTATATTTCTCAAAAGGTATATTGATATTAACAGGCTTTCTTAGAGTATGGTGCTTAAATTTCTGGGCATACAGGAAAGGGTGTTTGACTGTGAGACTAGGTGGTCACAATTTGTCAGGGATATGTAGACCCAGAACCTAATGCTCTCTTTGAAATTCAAAGAAACACCATTATGGACTATTTTCGACGTTTCTGCATTCCGTTGCGGGTTGTGAAATATTATTAGATGTGTTTTATCTGTATTCGGCATATTAAAACAGGTATTCAAAACTCAAAATAACTTACACATTTTCTAGAAATTATAGTACAGAAAATGTACATTTGCCTTCTGCTGAAACTATTGTTTTTCACGATTCTCCGTTCGCTGTGTTCCGATTTTTTTGACTATATAACTACCCCCAGGCAACTGCTTGCATTTAAGTGTCCAGCTTGTCTGTTCAGTACGAGTTAAAACTGCTTAAAAACCTATTTTTATTAATAAGAGTATATACAGCCATTTCGTATGAAAATAATGATGGTGAAGTTAAAATCTTAAAATCCTTAAACATATTTTTACAAGAACGGCTACTACTGGCTCCAATTATACATCTAACCACTCTTTTCTGGGCCAAAAATATTTGACGGATACTTGTAGACAAACCCCGGAGACATAGGACATACCCCAGTCGGGTTTCATCTTGGGCATAGTAAACAGAAACTAGCTGTGTTTCAGTAAGTGTCATTCACAAATTTCTCATGCGATATGAAGCGATATAATACAGTGGTCTTTAGAGTTTAAACCTATGTACAGGGTGTTCCTTAATGATATGCGAATATTTAAAGGTGTGAATCTACATGAAAAATTAGTGTTAGTTTGCTTTATAAACTATGGTCCAAATATGTTTCCTTACAAAAACTCGGGGTGTTGAAGTCCCCAAACAGTTTAGATTTATTTTTGTAGGGCTATCTTAAGACCCTAGTGTACACAAGTCCTATTAATACTGTAGATGAATTAAGAGAAAGAATAGTTGCAGCTTGTGATAGAATAAAACACACTCCAGGAATATTTCAACGATTGCGCAATTCCATGAGAAGGAGGGCGCAAGCATGCATACTAACTGAATGGAGCCATTTTCAACAATTTTTGTAATCATTTCGTTGGTTTCAATGTTATGTTTATGTTGTTAGTTGTTGTTGTTCATTAACCCTAATGTATTTAATTTTTCCAATTAAATTAATAATCATTTTGCAAGTTAGACAATAGAACGGTTTTTATTTTTTACTCTAAAATGACGCATCGAAGGAAAACAATTCAAGAGAGGTCATTTGTTTAAAATTGAACGGGGAATTAAAAAATGATTTTTATTTTGCAAAAAACCATTGGCGTACCATTTTATTCTTAAAAATATCGAAATCAATACCCGTACGCACGCCACTGTTGAAGCTAAAAATCATTTTTGCATTGAAAAATATGCAACTTCATTAACTACCTACTATATATCAGTGAAATATATGAAGCGGTTCTGAAAATATTAATTAATTTCCATTTTTTTCCTAAAACTTCAACACCCCGAGTTTTTGTAAGAAAACAGTTTTGGACCACAGTTTATAAAGCAAACTAACATGAATTTTTCATGTAGATTCACATCCTCAAATATTGGCATATTATTAAGGAACACCCTGTATAGATATAGATACAACCCCAAGAATTTTACTTGCGCGTCGAGGGATATTCTTGATCCATTTAAAGTGATATTTAAAGCCATTGATTTCGTCTGGATGTTATGAAATCGGACAGCTGAAGTTTTTTCAGAACTCAAGTAGAGCTGATTACTGCTAAACTACTTGTCAAAATTTCACAGTAAATCCTCACAATCTCTCTCTAAAGCAGCCTCACACTTATTAGATATACTCAAGGTCATTTAAGTGTAGACCGAATAGCGCAGGTCCTAGAATAGAGCCCTGAGGGACGCCTATGGTGATGTTAGACCACTGTCGACTATAGTTACAAATTGAGACCTATTATCTAAAAAAACACCTTATCGAAAGATATGATGGACTATTTATGCCATACTTTGATATTTTCTGTTTTACAGTCATGGGACTTATGATGGTCTTGTTAATCCTGATCTTAAAGGACTCTATAAGGGCTTGGAACAACAAGGACCTAAGCCGAATTGACTTTATGCTGATAAATCCTAGGTTACAAGTTTTCTGTAAATCCTGAAATACGTTTCTTGCTTAATTTTTCTCGCAGTGGTCGATTCTGGTAATAGATGGCGCCTTTTTCGTTTTTGAGTAGAGCATAGATGCTAAGATTTCGTTCGTTGTCCCTGAGACCAAGCCTAGACGGTGCTGATGAGTAGTAAAAAGCACAAAACTCCTGTCCATGCTTGACCGTTGGTGGTCGGATGAACAAAAGCAGCACGTTTGTGTTTTTACGATAAAGGGAGAAACTGTACGGTGTGGCAATGTCGCGCAAAACATCAAGGAAAAACTGTGGAGCTTTGGGCGTCAGTACTTCCACTTCGCGTCCTCGACTCGGCACCGGTACTACCCATGTTACTTGTCGTACGACTACCGATCAGTAGTAAGGCACAATTGGCAATATATTTCGAAGGCAGTCAGTTGGTTCGGCCCACGATGCGATATTAGCATTGCACGATACTGCCACAGGTACTACATCTTACGACCAGGGCGTATGATGGACTGACGGTGCAAGCAGTACGCTCAAAAACATCATATGTGGGCATGATGACTTTTGTGGAAAAATTTTATTGGTCTGTCAAGAAACGTACAAGAAAAAAATTGAGAACTCAATAACTGTGTCCTCTGTCATTGACAATAGGGAATGAGGTAATTTTTTAGTGTTATAATAATAATAATTGAAATAGTAATAATAAAACTTTATTTCAACATAACTGCGCATGATACTGTTGGTGAAATATACGTCACAGCGTCATCGAGTTAGTGAAAACAAACAAGTGAAACAAAACGAAAAAAATTAAAAAAAAGGCAAACATAATACACAGATTTTATATTTCATAACATTCTTCTGGGACATGTGGTTCTAAGTGCATTAACAATTGAGGGGCCTGGAAGTAAAAGGGTTTAAGTACATTTTTAGTAGTTCTGAGATAAATGGCTTCAAAGTTTACTTGAATTTGAAAATTCCAGGAATAAATTTATCAAAGTATGATACTATATTAAGTTTATTTAAATGCCAATAAAAGATTACAAACAAAAACACATTTTCTTAATTTTGCTTTTTTATTGTCATTTTTGCAAAAATGTACTTGAATCATTATGCATATTACAAAAATTATGGTGGTAACATGATTCAAGTGCAACTACCGTACTAAACCAAACATTATTTAAAAATAATCTATAACAAAATTTCTTATTCATAATCAGAATCTAATATTTGGATGTCTTCATCATTTTCTTCATCTGAATCAGCTGGTCTTGGTTGGGGCTCATCTATATCAGGTACTTTTTGGCTTGATGTCAGGGTCTGTGTTAGTTTCTTTTTTCCTTTTTTTGTAAATGCTTTCCCATCGTGCCTCATGTTTTTATAAAATGTATGGTGAATGGGCGGAATGTATTCCAATAAGCTAAGCAACTTTTTGTACTTGGCGACTTTAATCTTTATTGGAGTGCCATTCAAAGGCTTTAGTATTGAAAAGTTAAAACACGGACGCCCAACTGCTGCCATTAAGCAACTGCTAAACTCTACATCAATGTTTAGGGTACTCTTGTATCGAAATGTTAGTCTTCCACTTTTATAGTAAGCAAACCAGCAAATTTTTTTTCATTTTAAGGGGTAACCGTCACTATTTTTTTTTGGATCGTTCATAATTTCATTGAACGGCGAAAAAGAGTAAAAATCGTCTTTGTTCATATTGTACACAATAAATTTGGCTGATGTGCCTCTTATTACAGTCTCCCAATCTGCAGGGAACAAAAACTTGAGAGATTTGTTTTTTTTTCTTCTCGATTAAGCCAAAACTACGGTCACATTCCATGTAAGTGTGCCCGGGTTCAAGGAACTTGTGATGAATCTAAGATATATGTGTAGCTTGAACAATAAAATTCAATAGTTTAGCAATGTTTTTATTCTTATTTTGTCCTCCACACGAATCACTGTATGCAATAATCTTCGTAACTGTAGATGGAAGGCTTTGCACAAATTTTATTAAAGATAATCCTATCTCGTGTGAGCCCCTGGATGCAATAGTTTCGTTCCACACATACATATAACTTTTTCCAGTCAGTAAGTCAAAGACACAGAAATTATACGTCCATAATTGACGAAGATAAAATACTTTAGAGGTGGTTAACAATGTCGTCGGCAATGCCTGTTGCAAATCGAAACAAATTACAGCCGTATTTTTAGAATCATTTTTATTTTCAGCTATATCAGCTTTTTTGGCATCTGTTGCTTTCTGGGCCTTTCTATGGTGCAGCTCAAGGTCTTGCTTGGCATTTTTAATCACGTCTTCATTTGTAGAATGTTTTATTAAATTTTGTAAATTGTCACTGCAGATACTACTACTATAGGGCTTGTGGAATCTTAAATTGAATTCCGTATTGAAAATATGCCTGTAATAGGACTCTTTTACTGGTAATTCTTGTTTGTCAATACAAAACTTCTAATATAATTTGTACATCTTATTGATACTTAATTCTCCTGAGAGATACCTTGCGCTCCCAATCAGTACTCATTTTGTTTATTATTATAACACTATCAACACTGCAAAATGCGTATTTTTAACTAAGAATAAGTAAAACGTTGAAATCACGTCACACGTAAAACATTAAAAATAGTTGCCAAAGCCTTAGAAGTAAAATGGTTCACGTGCACTTGAATCATTTTACCACATACTGTATTAGTGGATATTTTGATATGTTCTCAAAGACTATGAGAGAACGTTGCCTGCATTTAAACCATTTTACCACCAAGTTAGGATATGCTTTAGGTATGATATTCTGCACTTAGAGTATTTAATTAAAAAAGTCCACTTGAACCTTTTTACTTCCAAACCCCTCAATTGATGAACAGGTACTCTTTTTGTATTATTTTGTATCCGATAACCTTTTAATTTCTTGTGGTAACTTATAATATATTTTATTGCAGATGTAATGGACGTTTTTTCGGTAACTGTGAGATGATGGACTGGATACAGAAGATTTATATTTCTATTTCTTCAGTTACAGTCACTTCGTGGGTTACCGATAAAATTGTCAATGTTTTTAAATGTAAAATTAGTATCTCTTGAATATATATTGCGGCTATAGTTAAAATTTTATTACTCTCAAAGTTTCCTGGGCAAGTCTCTCTAGAGGAAATTTTTAGGATGCACCTCAGCACTCACTTCTGCTCTAGAAAGATCTATTGGTGTGGCGACTATGTCTGAAAAAAATTAAGTCAAAATGTGCAATGGACTCAAAATTCGCGTCATATACCATCTCCGTGTCTTGCTTAACCTTTTTTCTAGATGTTCTATATGTTTAGCCCAGGAAAGTGCTTGGTATAATCTCCCAAGAATTTCCCACAGTCTGTCAGCGGGACTTCTACAGGGTGTTTCAAAACTAAGGGATCAAACTTCTATGGGTTATTCAGAGTAACAGTGGAAAATATTTGAGTAGGGACCCATATCCGGAAAAGTATCACTACGGCACTACGGCCCGTTAAAATTTAGAAAGACGATGAATTGCCTAAATAGGATTTAATGCATTTAACTTTTGCCTTTTGTACATGATATCATCACAACAATTCTTCAAAATGTCTTCCTCCAACCTGAATACACCGATTTAGACGTCGCACATGATTGCGACGGACTTGACTAAGAATTTGATACTCGTTGTGAATGATTTCAAATGCTGCTGTAATTCGTGTAATTAAGTCTTGCTCTGTTTCTACTGGAGTTTCGTAAACCAAAGACTTTACATGTCCCCATAGGAAAAAGTCTAGCGACGTTAAATCGGGTGACCTAGGAGGTCAAGAAACTGCTTCACCTCTGGCAATCCATTGGTGCCCAAACCGCTGAGCCAAATACTCACGTACTTGTACAGCAAAGTGAGCCGGCGTTCCATCATGCTGAAATCACATTTGCTGTCGAACGTTAAATGGAACATTTCCAAGTAGTTCTGGAAGAACTTCCTCCAAGAAACGCCGGTAAATAGGTCCTGCTAACCATTCCGGTAGAAGGTATGGCCCAATCAAATAATCATCAACAATGCCTGCCCATAAGTTGACAGACCAACGTTGCTGATGTTTTCTAGGAAAAATTGCATGAGGATTTTCTTTGTCCCAAACGTGGCTATTCCTACTATCAAAAGTACCGTCTCTTGTGAAAGAGGCTTCATCGGTCCATAAAACATAGCGTAAAAAAATTGAAATTGAACTCTAGGATGATAATTGGCTGCAGTCAATCCTTGAACTTTCTGGAAGTGGTAAGGATACAGTTATTGCTCGTGTAGCACCCGCCAGACGGAAGCGTTACTCGTTATCATATCCTCAGCAATGTGGCGTGTGCTACTTGATGGTTCGTCGGGAACCCGCTGAAGGATCTCTTCTTCAAATTCGACTGTTCTTACGGTTCGAGCAATACCAGTATCATGCATGTTAGTTTTAAACATGCCTGTCTCGGAGAGCCGCCAATGAATAATAATAAACTTTTTGTATCCCGGATTCTGTCGTTCGGAATAACGTTCTTGATACAACCGCGCTGCTGCTGGTACATTGCAGCTTGTTGCTCCGTATGCGAAATGCATATCCGCCAATTCTTGATTGGGAAAGTTTTCCATTCGCAACAATTAATTTTTGTTAAATGCTTGCAAACTTCACAAATACGATAGCACGACTAAGGCGATCTGGAATTTAGCTACAAAAAACAATCTCTGTTATCGTTTTTAAAGATACAGTGGACCTCCGGTAATCCGACAAACATTATGCAGGGCAGTGTCGGACTATCGAATTTGTCGGATTATAGAGCACTGCCTAAGACCCCCTATAGTCCGGAATTTTGTATAAAAGAGTACCTTGTAATCTTACAAATTACATATCCAACGGTAAGATTATACAGGGTGGCCCATAAGTCCTTTGAGCTGGAAAAAAAGGAATAAAACCAAACTAGTTACATTATGAAGAATTATTATATTTTGTTATCATCTTTATTGAATGGGAATTATGTTTAAAAAATCACATCGTCTAAATGCAATCCATTACGATCACGGCACTCATATAAACGACGTCTAAAATTGTCGATGACTGCGCGGCAAGTCAACACTGTAATGCTTGCCATTTCTCTTCGGATATTTTCTTTCAGGACATCAACTGATCGCGGAGTGGTGTCGTACACTTTACTCTTGAGGTAGCCCCATAAAAAGAAGTCCATTGGGGTCAAATCTGGACTACGTGGTGGCCAGGAAATGTCTCCTCTTCGAGAAATTACTTTGCTGGGAAAAAGTTGACAGACGACGGGCATAGAAGTGTTGGAGGTGTGGGCAGTTGCTCCGTCCTGTTGAAACCAGGTCTGCGTATTATAGCCTGGAAAATTCTGCAACGCTGGTGTCAAAAACCCTTTTATCATTGCTACATACCGCTCCGAAGTAACGGTTAATGCGCGACCTCTGTCGTCCTCAAAAAAATAAGGGCCTAGGAGGCCATGCGCTGACATAGCAGCCCAAACTGTAACTTTAGGGCTGTGTAAGGGATTCTGATGCTTACGCCTTGGATTTTCGGTGCTCCAATAACGACAATTTTGTTTATTTACATGCCCGTTTAAATGGAAGTGAGCCTCGTCCGAGAACAACACATTATTGAGCGAAGAAAATCGATTCAACATTTCATTCGCAAAGTTTAGTCTCTGAATAGCGTCATTATCTTTTAATCCCTGCACTAACTGAATTATATTATTGTATATGTATGTTATGAATATGTATGTACTTTGAAGTACAAATCATACATAGTTTATGTACGTCGAATTTAGTAAATTAAATAACAATAGAGAGCTTACATTTTATTATAAAATTAAGCATAAATGCACATACATATGTACCAAAATAATCAAGAATTATTATTCAAAATCATTAATGAATTTATCAAATTATGAAGCTTGGAAATATTCAATTTTTTTTTGTTTAAGGTTGTTATAACGCGTCAGTCTTCTCAAAAGTAAAAGTCCGTTGTAGGATGTACCATTCTTTTCAACCCATTGTAAACCTAGCTCAAAGGCGTTAATTGCGTCTTGTGCTGTGACTTGTGGAGCAGTTGCAATCACGTCGTCGTTATTTTCCTGATTGTTTGTTGTATAATTAGAAACCCCTTTTACAATCTCTTCGTCAGACATTTCATGAAAAACATTTTCCTCTTTATCCATTCGACGGCACCAGATATTTCCAAATCTTCCGGACTTATCTGTGTTTCAGTAGCGACTTGTTCTATAACTTTCGAAGTTACACTGATTTGTGGAACGTTACTAGGAGTGGTGACTATATCTGGCCATAACGACGGTAACGCATTCCACGACTGACAAAGAGCAAAAACCAAGTCTTTCATATTAAATTCTTTTAAAGTTTTTTCTATTGGTTGGTCTTTTGATACGGCTCTCAGAAGTAGGTTTTTCTTATAGTCTTGCTTGACAAACTGAATGATATTCTGGTCCTTTGCTTGAATCAGTGCAGTGCAATTTGGCGGAAGAAACATCGCAGTGATGCATTTATCCTCAGTTGTTAGTTCTTCTTCAGACGGATGACCGGGAGCGTTATCAAGAAGCAACAACGCTTTTTGAGGAAAATTATGATCTTTTAACGATTTTCTAACTTCAGGTACGAAGCATTCATCAAACCACTTTTTGAAAAGGACTTTTGTCATCCATGCACTTTTTCATCCGTAATAGTGTACAGGTAAATCAATGTTTTTGAATGCCCGTGGTTTATTAGATTTCCCAATGACCATCATCTTAAGCGCGTGTGTGCCCGCAGCGTTAGCACATGGTAGTATGGTTACACGCTCTTTACTTACTTTTCGCCCAGGTACGGATTTTTCGTTACACGAAACGAAAGTTTTGTTAGGCATCACAAGCCAAAAGAGCCCTGATTCGTCTGCATTGTACACCTGTGACGGGTCAAGATTTAAATCGTTCACCTTTCGCAAAAATCTTAATTTAAAGGGCTCTATGCAGGTTGCATCGTTAGAAAGTTTCTCTCCTGTAGTAGTCATTAAACGTATGCCGTGATGACTTTTAAAACGTTCTAGCCATCCTTTGCTGGCCACAAAATCATCTTTTTTTGTTATTTCCTTATAAAAAAGACTTAGCTTTCAGATAATCCAAATTACTAACTGAAAAACCTTTGCAAAGCAAGACAGTATGCTCATTGGCCTATAGTTTAGCATGTCGAGAGAGTGAAAAAACTTAGTAAGGTATCCCAGAACTCACTGCGTCAACTTTTGAGAGTAAGTTTTCCCCAGTTCTCATTGATTGCAAAAACTGAATGCAGGATATACTAATAAGCTATCTAAATAGAAATTTTTGAGAATACCTTGTGGGAGATACGGAAAGAAGGCTTCAAAAAAGAATGAATTAAACAACTATTAATCCTTGTAATGCTGTTCTGGCCAGTATCTCGTCCATATAATAAAAAGTGACAGTCTCGTTGGGAGTCTATAATGTAAACATAAACCCGCTTGTAGTCGGTGTCATATAAATAAAGCGCTCTTATAAGCTTCTCAGAAAATATCGCTTAATAAGATACCGTTAACTTGAAATTATTATTCGCTTACATTTTTAATTTACACGGGCCGCTACAGACATAATCTCGAATTTGTATTCATATACAGGGCGTTCTTGGCTGCCGGAGGAGTAACCACTGATATTTTATTGGTACAAGAGATCTGAACTTCTCAAACCTCCTTGTATATCATTGAATCGTCATAGACTTTGTCGATAACCTAAGATCTCTTTATATCTCTTCCAGAGAAATCCGCAAGATATAATGAAGAAAATAGCTTCAAGTAGATTCACTATGTGCTTTCCACGAAACTATGTCAGCAATTATAATAACTGCCTACGGTGAGGTAATAAATATGAACGATAATTGTGTGCTTATTTTGATGCATCGAAGGCGTCTGCTTTGTTTATATACTAAGTGGCATATAAATCCGAACACCCAGTTTAAATGGTTTTATTTTAATAAAATTTTGTATAAGTACTTAATGATGCATAATAAGTAAATAATAAAAATTTCTAAATGATTGCACTGCTTTAAAGCCCTTTGACCTTTAATAATGATGTGCTACGCATTCTCCAACGCGCCTAGGCATGCTTCTGATCAGGTGGTCAATGTCCTCCTGTGGTATCTCATTCCAGGAAACCACCAACTCCTTTCGAAGTGCTTCTAGAGTCTGAGGAGGACGTTGCAAATTGAGCAATCTCCTACCCATCATATCCCACACGTGCTCAATTGGGGATATGTCGGGAGATCTTTGTGGCCATGGTAACAATGTGACATCATTATGTTGAAAGAAGTCTATTGTGACTCTTGCAACATGTGGTCGGGCATTATCTTGTTGGAAAGTTGGATCTGCCAGGGTGTCAAGATAGGGTAAAAGATGGGGTTCTAGAACTTCGTGGATATAACGCTGCGCGTTCATGTTACCTCTGATGAAGATTAAAGGTGACCTGGAACCATAAGCTATAGCACCCCAAACCATAACTCTAACAGTGTGATGAACATGTCTTTCAACAAAAAACTGTGGATTCCTCCTTTCACCACGTCGCCTTCTAACCCTGGCACGACCATCGTGCATGCCTAAACAAAATCGAGACTCGTCACTGAAGTGAATACTGTTCCATTCCTGATCCCAGAGTGACCGTTGTCTGCACCACTCAAGGCGATTACGTCGGTGTTCTTGAGTTAAAGGGAGGACCCAGTGTGGCCGGTATGAAAACAAGCCAAAACTTCTCATTCGTCGGTAAACACTTCGCATGCCAATAGGTCTTCCGTGTTCTGCAAACCATTCATTTGCAATGGACCTGGTAGTGGAGAAACGGTCCCTTAAGGCCAATAATCTTAGGCGGCGATCTTCACGGTCTGTTGTTCTACGGCGGCGTCCAGTGCCCCTTGCTCTTTGCGTACGGCCTTCTCGAAGTCATGTCTGACAACACCTAACCACAGTGTCTACACTTCTTTGCACTCTAACTGCAATTGCCCGAAAAGAAGGTCCAGCTTCCCGAAGTCCCACTGTACGGCCCCTATCAAACTCACTAAGTTGACGAAATCGTACAGGTCTCCGTACTCTAGGCATCGTAACCGATCGTAAAGGATGTCAAGAACCAAAATCCGCCAACGTTGATTCTTTACTGCGGCTGAAATATTCATTTTTAGAGCGTTAGTGAATTAAAAAAAAGCAGTATAAAAACCGGAATGTCCAACTGATAAGGCTGAAAATTGTGTGTTTGAACCTTTACCTGATGTTATTGTGGCTTGAGCAACCTTTTATTTGAATCGACTGCAATTATTGCGTTGCTGTTAACTTCCAAGATATTTCCTTGGTCCGTACTTTGAATCCGTAACTTTTTGCAATACTAACAAAAATCTAGTGTGGAACAAACTCAACAAATGTCAACAAATACTAAGAATTCTTGCCAACATAAAATGTATAGGTTATATGTATATACCTCAATTCTGTCAAGTGTGGACATCACCTATTGACATCTCTATCTATTTTAACCTCAGACATGACCTCCAGCTTGATTACCGTCATCTTCTATTAGCTCTCCAGATCCACCCCCTCCCCCAGCATTGACGTCGAAATTAAAATCAATAAAATTGTCTTTAATGGGATAGAAACTATTTGAATGACAGGAAGATAGCTCCCCAATATAGAATAAAAGTAATCAGAGGGGCAACGTAGCGTTCCACCTGGCAGCACTGTAGGCGCCAGGCTTGGAATGGAGACAGGGGGACATGTGATCCGCCTTCAGTACAAGTTTGAACTCGCTCTAGTCATTTGGTTTTTTTCTATTCTGTTCTAAAAATGAGTGACATGGGGGCTATCAGGTTTTGCTTCAGACTTCATCACACTGCCATGGAAACTCTTGCTGAACTTTAGCGGGCCTATGGAGATAGTGTTTTGTCAATAGCTTAGGTTTTTTGGTCATTTATTGTCTTGTTTTGTGCGTGATTTGAGCAAACTTTTTTTAAATCGACTGAAAGTATTGCGTTACTGTTGAACTTCACAACGTCTTGATATTTTAATGGTCCGAACTTTGAATCCGTAGCTTTTTGCAATACTAACAATAATCTAGTGTGTAAGTAACTCAACAAATGCCACAAATACCAAGAACGCTAAAGTAATTCTCGTCAACTTCAAATTTATAGGTTATATACACCTCAATTCTTCAAGTGTGGACATCACCTATTGACATCTCTATGTATTTCCACCTAAGACATGACTTCCGACTTGACTAGAGTCATCTCCTTTTAGCTTTCCATGTAACCCCCCGCCCTCGCCCCCCTCGCATTGGCGTCGAAATTGAAATCAATAAAATTGTCTTTAATGGGATAGAAACTATTTGAGTAACAGGAAGATAGCTCCCCAATCTAGAGTAAAAGTAATGAGAGTGGCAACGTAGCATTTCACCTGACAACACTGGAGGCACTGGGCTTGGAGGGGAGACAACTCGCTCCAGTCATTTGGTTTTTTTTTCTATTCTGTTCTAAAAATGAGTGACATGAGTGCTATCAGGTTTTGCTTCACACTTCATCACACTGCCATGGAAACTTTTGCTAAACTTCAGCAGGCCTATGGAGTTAGTGTTTTGTCAATAGCTTAGGTTTTTTGGTGATTTAAGGCATTTTCAGAAGGGAGAAAGTCGATTGAAGATGAACCATCTTCTTGTCCAAGAACCGATGAAAATTGCATTCAAATCGTCGGTTGACAGAATGATCGAGGAATAATTAAATTCGACTCACACTACCGTTCATCAGATCAAGAACAGTTGGGTGTTGCATCATGATGATGCTCCTTGTCGCACAATAAACGAGTTTTTGGCCTGTAAAAACATTCCTGTGGCTCTTCAGCCTCCATATTCGCCTGACTCGAGTCCTTGTCACTTTTTTCTCTTGCCAAAGTTAAAAAATCATGTAAAGGAACTTATTTTGGGACAATTGGAAACATTCAAACGTCTGTAACTGACCAGCCGAAGATTATTCCAGTCTCAGAGTTCTAGCACTGCTATGAGGAGTAGAATCACCGTCTTCAGCGCTGTGTAGCTTCAGAAGAAAGTTATTTAAGGGTGACGATATTAGATTGTAATTATATTTGAATTACAAAGAAAAAAATGACGACGAAGTTTCATCACTTAATTTACATATACCATAAAATACAGGGTGTTTCAGTTTACTGCATAACTTTAAGATTCGATAGAACTTTTAAAATTAATGCATAAATTCAATATAAACATGGGTCGAAAAATGCGTGGCTTCCGAAATACAGGGTGTTTAAATTTACTTTCTAAAATAATTTTTTTTCAAATATTTCGAACAATATTTGATGTATAACAGTGAAAATTGGTATACAAGGGTTTTTTGGTACGATAAAATGAATCATGGGCATAGTTTTACTGTATCCACTAGAGGGCGCTCTCTACTGTACCTGTAGTGTATTAAAATGACCGAAAAATTTTTCTTAGTACAATTTTTTGCTTTTTGAATAAAAAACCTGATTCTTCAAACTTTTCAAGATAAAAAAGCTCTCTTGTGAGTTTTCGTTATAGTTAGCCGTTTTTGAGATATCTCGATTTTTAAGGTTCCATGCATTTTTAATTATTTATGGGAAAATAATATTTTTTTTTCATTTTCGATTTGGGCATTACAAGTAATTAAGATGATCGTTTAGATTGTGTTTTTAAACACAGCAATAATTCCTAACTCCAAATAAACACAAAAAAACAGAATATTAACTCGTTTAATGTTCCAATATTATTTTTAACAAATTAAATTAATTATTTACAGCTGAAATGCTATTGGATGGTTAGGACAAACATACAAAATCTAAAGTAGCTGCTCGAAATGTAAACCCAATTGCTCAACACACAATTCACATCTACGAATGATTGAACGTAGTATAGCACTATTCAAATAAGGCCTTATTTCATCACATGCATGCCTGATTCTGTCTATTAGCTTATCTCTTGTGGTTACGGGAGTCTGGTACACTTTTTCTTTTAGAAATCCCCACACAAAGAAATCTAATAGATTTAGGTCAGGGGATCGTGGAGGCCAGGCGACTGGTCCTCCACGGCCGATCCATCTTTCTGGATAATTTCCGTCCAGCCAGTTTCTAACTATTCTCGAATAATGAGCTAGATAACCATCAAGCTGGAACCAGGCCAATCTTCTTATATCTAACATAACATCATCCCACATATTTGCATGTTCAGCCTTTAAAAATTCCAAGAAGGTCGCAGCATTTAACCTTGCAGGCAAAACGTAGGGTCCAAATAATCGATTACGGTAGATACCAATCCATACGTTCACACTAAATTCATGCTCAAAATTTCTTTCCCGAACTGCATGCGGATTTTCATGCGACCAAATATGTTGATTATGAAGATTTACCACTCCACGTCTAGTGAAGCATGACTCATCGGTCCATAAAATGTTACTTAAAAAGTCCCTATTATTATCAGTTCTATCAAGAATCCACTGACAAAATGTGATTCTTCGTTCTCCGTCCCCTGGCTGTAGTCCTTGCACAGGTTGCAAATGGTAAGGACGTCTATGGTTATTTCTAAGAATTGCTGAAATTCCCAAGGCACCAGAAACTCTCCTAACACTTGTGGTCGGATCTCTATCAAACTCACGCAGAATCATACGGGTAAATCTGCGCTGACGAACATTTATGTTTTGATCCCTTTGGAGATTTCCAAAACCATTTTCAATTATTTGGCGATGCACACACAAATACTGAGCGAGTTGGATGTCGTCTGTTTGGAAATCTTGCGTGCGTATTCTCTGGCTGCTTCTGCTGCGTTTCCATTTACAAAGCCATACACAAAATGAATATCGGCTAACTCTTGACTGGAGAATAAAAATGGCATTTTGATAAAACTTACAAAAGAAACTAAATTTCGTGCATTCACAATTGCAAAAAAACGTTTCAGGTTTCAACAGACAACAAAACTAACTGTCAACTAATTTACGTTTAACCTTATTCTGCTTTCAATTTCAAAAATATTTGCAGGCACAGCCTACTTCTAAAAATTATCGAGATACTGACTTATTAACTTATTTTATCATAAATAATTAAAAATGCATCGAACCTTAAAAATCGAAATATCTCAAAAACGGCTAACTATAACAAAAATTCACAAGAGAGCTTTATGTTGAAAAGTGCCAAGAATAATTGTTTTTATTCATAAAGTAAAAAATTGCACTTAGAAAATGTTTTCGGTCGTTTTAATACACTACAGGTACAGTAGAGAGCGCCCTCTAGCGGCGACAGTAAAACTATACCAATGTTCACTGTTATACATCAAATATTGTTCGAAATATTTAAAAAAAAACTATTTTAGAAAGTAAATCTAAACACCCTGTATTCCGGAAGCCACGCATTTTTCGACCCATTTTTATATAGACTTTATGCATTAATTTTAAAAGTTCTATCGAATCTTAAAGTTATGCAACAATAAACTGAAACACCCTGTATATCTGCTCTAATTTTGTCTGCCACAATAGACACAAGGGTGAATGAGTAAAGAGAAAGGTACAGACAAGCACGTTAACTACGATCATAGTGAAATACCAAAATTTATGACATTATCGAAACTCATCGTACGGCACTGCTATTACGCGGAGGCCTTGTGAAATGTCGGTAAACGTCGCTGTAATCAAAAGGTACAGCGTCAAAGCAGTGGCGCACGATGACTTCCGCTACTGTCATCAATTCTGGTATTTGACTATAGATAGCTGTAAACAAACGTTAAAAAATGAGTTTCCTTCCTATCAAATATATTTCCCCATCACTCTTTTATCAATTTTTTTTCCTGTTTACGTCTGATCCTACCACACAAAAAGTGCTGCCTCGAGGGAACAAAATAGATACCATGGGAAAAATCTGCCAAGTATACTGGTATGACTCTTAACAAGATGGCCTGTCATGCTGAAACATTAAAAACCACATTCTAAATCTCGTATAGCCTTTATGTTATGCAGAACATCAAGAGTTTGACCAACAAGGTTCACTCATATAGGATGGTCATTAGACCAGTGATCACTTACGTATATGCGGTGTTTTCTCGCCAAAACGCCTCATGTTATGTTTCAAATAAGCCCATTCACAGACACCGCAGCATCCCTTATCTAAGGGACTGCATCAAACAACAGGCGCAGCTTCGTTATAGTCAAAGGGAATCGCATAGCAACCCTTTATAGCAGACTACACAGTCAAACAAGTTCGCAATCCCACAAGGACGTGTCTCGCAATGTGAACAAAATTAAATCGTGCCAAAATTAAAGTTCTTATACAACAGCTAATATCTAAATCAATTTTATCATAAATGAAATAGAAGCATTAAAAAGTTCCCAACCAATAATTTTGAGGAATTTAATTTAAGAAGATCCAAGGGGCAAAAAAAAGTGTAGCGCCTTTTTGCTCGACGCCAAGTGCCCCGTTGACGCCTCGTCAGAGTCCCACAATGTTTTTATGATTACTTGAAAATGAGCGGAACACGTACCGAATATAAACAACTTAGAGCCAGTACCATCAACGCATTGTCTACTTCGAAGAGATCGATGCACAATTGCCTGTTGGTAACTAAACTGGGTAGATTTGTTTTTTCTTCAACTGCCTGTAAACTTAAGACATTTTATCTTACCATGAAACCAAAACAGGTGACGGTTGGCAGTGCAGTATCAAACCAATACATAGCTTCACCTGGGGTGCCGCAAGGTAGTAACCCTGGACCTTTGTTATTCTGTATTTTCATTAACGACTTACCAAACTGTATAAGCAGTCAGAATGTCTTCTGTATGCTGACGACTTTAACATATTTAAACTATTAATATCATCTAAGGCAGTGGTCGATCGTAAGCTACCGGTAGCTCGCAAAGGCAGTTCTAGTGTCTCACAACAGATTTTAAAGAGGTGTAAAAATATTAGAAGCTTCCGTAAATTTTGTACAATCTTATAACAAACACAAGCAGCGGCAACACTGCGGTGAGCGATCTGTTCGAGAACGATCTCGATTACTTTGAACGGAATAAATACGCAAGGGGCGGCGACAGTGCGCCCAGTTTAAAACTGAACGGCATAAAGTCCAGCGGTTGGGTTAGAGTTAGCCTGCAATTAAAAACATTATGAGTAATAGTAAGAAGATGAAGACCTACTATACCAAGTGACATATAAATCCGAACACCCAGTTTAAATGGTTTTATTTTAATAAAATTTTGTATAAGTACTTAATGAAACATAATAAGTAAATGATAAAAATTTCAAAATGATTGCACTGCTTTAAAGCCCTTTGACCTTTAATAATGTGTGGATGCACCCTGATGTGCTACGCATTCTCCGACGCGCCTAGGCATGCTTCTGATCAGGTGGTCAATGTCCTCCTGTGGTATCTCATTCCAGGTAACCACCAACTCCTCTCGAAGAGCTTCTAGAGTCTGAGGAGGACGTTGCAAATTGAGCAATCTCCTACCCATCATACCCCACACGTGCTCAATTGGGGATAAGCCGGGAGATCTTGGTGGCCATGGTAACAATGTGACATCATTATGTTGAAAGAAGTCTATTGTGACTCTTGCAACACGTGGTCGGGCATTATCTTGTTGGAAAGTTGGATCTGCCAGGGTGTCAAGATAGGGTAAAAGATGGGGTTCTAGAACTTCGTTGATCTAACGCTGCGCGTTCATGTTACCTCTGATGAAGATTAAAGGTGACCTGGAACCATAAGCTATAGCACCCCAAACCATAACTCCAACGGTGTGATGAACATGTCTTTCAACAAAAAACTGTGGATTCCTCCTTTCATCACGTCGCCTTCTAACCCTGGCACGACCATCGTGCATGCCTAAACAAAATCGAGACTCGTCACTAAAGACAATACTGTTCCATTCCTGATCCCAGAGTGACCGTTGTCTGCACCACTCAAGGCGATTACGTCGGTGTTCTCGAGTTAAAGGGAGGACCCAGTGTGGCCGGTATGAAAACAAGCCAAAACTTCTCATTCGTCGGTAAACACTTCGCATGCCAATAGGTCTTCCGTGTTCTGCAAACCATTCATTTGCAATGGACCTGGTAGTGGAGAAACGGTCTGTTGTTCTACGGCGGCGTCCAGTGCCCCTTGCTCTTTGCGTACGGCCTTCTCGAAGCCATGCCTGACAACACCTAACCACAGTGTCTACACTTCTTTGCACTCTAACTGCAATTGCCCGAAAATAAAGTCCAGCTTCCCAAAGTCCCACTATACGGCGCCTATCAAACTCACTAAGTTGACGAAATCGTACAGGTCTCCGTACTATAGGCATCGTAACCGATCGTAAAGGATGTCAAGAACCAAAATCCGCCAACGTTGATTCTTTACTGCGGCTGAAATCATTTTTAGAGCGTTAGTGAATTAAAAAAAGCAGTATAAAAACCGGAATGTCCAACTGATAAGGCTGAACATTTTTTCACTTGTTATTTACAGTAAGATAAATACATTCACCAACTTTTATTAAAATAAAACCATTTAAACTGGGTGTTCGGATTTATATAACACTTAGTATATTTCGATTCGGAATTCGTTTCTCCCTTTTTCCCTTCTTTTCTTCGACGTAGCCTGGTACCTGGGCAACCAGATCTGACAGACCTACTGACCTACAGTACTTGAACCAAGAGCAAAGGCCCTACGGACCGCTCTGACAGACAATGACGAATAGGGAATAGAAATGGCCATTGTCTCCACCTCTTGGTATGCAAACTACAATGTCCAATCGAGTACCTACGGCAGTGCGGCGCTACGGTCTTCTCTGAAGACAATATACACAAAGCTGGCGCCATCAAATAATATTTGATATCCACTTGCGGCTGGATTATTGCCATAGCGGCAGCCATTAGCAAGGAATGTCGAATGCCGCGGCAACTGCGACTACAGCCAAGAAGAAATTAACGAGCCAAAGCGATTACTGTTTTTCCTTTATTTACACTATGTATGCGGCACTTCTTGCAAGAACTCGCGATATGCGACGAAATGTCGCGGAATTGAGAAGCGGGTGCGACGTGCCAGAGATTCAAAGTCTCTAATAAAGTAAATTACCAGAAATTTTCTTGCAGGGTCGATCAAGACTGAGAGCTTTGCCGTTCTCGATGTAGCAAGAAGACCCTCTCATTACCTAGTCCAGGCTAGATAAAAAAAAGGTGAAAAAAAGTTTAACAGATACCTCGAAGTTTTGAATGGAATGTCAAATACATAAAAAGATATAGCAGATACGCGTTATTTTTTACAAACAATGGGAAAAGCCCAAAATTCAGTATTTCACTTGTATAATTTTTTAATCCCATTTTTTAAGTAGGGTAATACGCTTTTTTTCAGAGTTCAGTAAATCCTAGCTGTTGGAGTTGTTAGTGATATGTTACAGAATAAATAAAGGAGCGGTAATTTGTTAATCTTGTGGCACTTATATTTGCCATGAAATACTTTACGATGGATCACAATGTATTTTTTTCAAAACCTTACGTGCGGCGTTTTGTATTGACATCCCTTAATAAAATGCCTCAGTTCAGTTACAAAATGCCCCGGAATAATAAAATGAAATAAACCTGTAAAAAGCAACAAATATTCTTTATTATCTGTGATTATATCTCCCATAAAATAAGCGAATACATAAAAAACATATTTTACATGAAATGGAAAGAGTCATCACACCTCTCTCCCTCTCATGAAATAAACAAATGTTTGAAAAAACGACATAAGTACTATTCTAATCCTTATATTAAGTTGAAAACAAACTGCATAATCCATTCTAATAGACATCATATCTCTCTCTAATCGTCATTGTCCGTCAGAGCGGTCCGTAGGACCTTTGCTCTTAGTTGAAGTCAGTAGGTCTGACGGGTCTGGTTGCCCAGATGCCAAACAAAGTCAGGGAGAAAGAAGGGAAGAAGAAAGGAAGGAAGGAAGGCGGGAGAGCAAAGAAAAAAGAATTGCGTTAATTTGAGGGGTGCCTTGGCATTGCTAATTAGTATTCGGCAGTTTTAAATTGATCCTAAAATTAATTTTGGGATTGGTTGTTGAGGAAAAATCATAATTTTGGTTCGACCTAAAGTCGCACGATTTAATTTTGTTCTCAGTGCGAGTCGCGGCCTTGTGTGCTTGCGAACTTGCTCGACTGTGTAGTCTACTGACTCGCGCAACAAAGTGTTGTTATGCGATTTCGCTTGACTACAACGTAGCTGCGCTTGTTGTTTGATGTAGTTCCTTAGGTAAGGGATGTCAAGGTATCTGTGAAGGGTCTCGTTGGAAACATACCATGGGGCGTTAGTGATTGTACGCAAGGTTCTGTTCTGCAAAACCTGCAGGCTACGCAAATGCGTTTCGGCTAGAAAACACCAAGCCGCACTTGCGTAAGTGATCGCTGGTATAATAACCATCTTGTATAGCCGAACTTTGTTCATCAAACTTAATTTTGATGTTCTACATAGCATAGGGTAAACTTGCCCAAGCGAGATTTGGAATTTAGTTTTTAACGCTTCAGTGTGCTTCTGCCAGGTCATCCCCTTGTCAAGAATGACACCGCGATACTTACCAGAGCTTTCCCATGGTACCCGAGCTCCATTCACTGAAACCTCAGACGGAGCGCCGCCACATTTTTTAGTACAATAGATTGCCTGCGTTTTCGAATGATTAATTTCGATCAGCCACCGATTCGCCCATTCCAATACCTCGTCCACTGCACTTTGCAGCCTGTCGTGAACCAGATCACCAGAACACGACTGGGCCACCAGGGCAGTGTCATCAGCATAGAGATAGATTTCACAGTTGCTGGAGCAAGGAACGTCATGCATAAAAAGTGAAAAAAGGACTGGTCCAAGAACCGAACCCTGAGGGACACCGGCTTTGATGGGCCGTGTTGTCGACAGAACATTATTAATTTTGATCCTAAATTTCCTACCCTCGAGGAAGGATTTCAAAAGTTTTAGGAGCCAGAAGGGGAAGCCCTTCTGGATCAATTTGTAGAGAAGGTCCTTGTGCCACACCTTGTCAAATGCCTTTGAGACATCCAGAAGCAAGATGCCAGTACTTTCGTTACGGCTGAACCCCCCGGTTACTCGTTCAACAAGCCTTACGGCCTTTAGCTCCGTACTATGCTCAGACCGAAAGCCCAATTGCACGTCAGGAATCACATTGTGGTCTGCCGAGAAATTATCAAGGTGACGTAGACTAATGGGGCGGACTTTCTCGAAAGTAGCTTCAGCGCCTTATTAGTGATTCGATCCTCTCAAGGTGTTTTACGCACCTTGAGGTCTTTAATATGACCTTGGAGCTCTGCTGGTGTGCAATGCGGAGTCTGAGGAGATTCGGCTGATATCATATCTCTCTCATGGTTGGCGCTTCTTTTTATTTCTAATAGCTTCGAACTCGTGCATTCAAAAAGAGGAAGATGGGCACTTTATCCAATCTTCTTTAGAGGTTGTCTTATAATGATTTTCCGTGTAGCGCTTACACCTGTTTTCATTTTCTTCGGATATTTCTTTATCCGAACTATTTCGACTTCCTTCCTCATCATCATCATCATTTACTCTCTGGTGACTCATATTTTGATTTCTTTTTCTTTGCTTTGGCATTTTCTTTTTTTTTTATTTTATTTGGATCCTCTGAAGCTTTATTTTTTCACATGCTTTGGTTTCCCAGGTTTTTTTCTTCTCTGTATATTTTCTGGCGACGTCAAAATAACAGCTTTCTGTTTTCTCTCTAAAGTCATAGCAGGTAGCTTCGGTACATGGTTAATATTAGCCAAAATCTTCGTAGGCCTTTCTTTTTCTTCAGAAAATTCGCAGAGAATATCCGGTCGTTTCGGAGACGTTACTTGAATTGGTGGCTCCAGAGATACCTACTATATTTAGCTCCCACAATTCTATACTAGTATACGACTCTTATTCGTCAATCCTTTGATGATCACCTGCCAAAACTCCTCGTAAAGTGTCTGCCCATGGTACTTCTGAAGCATCGATGTCTTCTTGCTCCAAAGGATTTTGATCCCTCTGCACTGGAAATGACATCTTTCTCATTAGGTTCATTTGCTGCTAAATCTTGATCTTTTAGAGCATCAGATAAGGAAAAATAGTGTTCTGGAATAGCTTTTGTAAATAAATAAATAAAAGAAAATATATGATTGCAAAACTGTGGAATATTAAACTATGACAGCCGGGGCATGTTGTAAATTTCTAATTACAATACGCCCCAGGGTAGATATGGCCGCCACGAAAGGTTTATGACTATGTGCAACACGTAAAATTGTAGGTCATCTATCACTGTTTCCATATTCCTAAATGTAATTTTTATACAAAATATTGGTCGCTATATTCAATAATTTGTACAGTACTCACCGCAATTAGTCTCAAGGTCGTTTTTAAAGATTTTACTATAATTTCAAACTAAATGCAAAAATCACACTCTCGCGACAGTTGGAGGGGTACTATTTTCATTGCATGCAAGTCGCAACCTGTTGTCTAAATTTGTCTGTTTGAGCGACAGCGTTGTCTGGCATAGTGCCCGCTGGGGCGTATTGTAGAGGTTTACCCTAATCTCTAACCTGGAGATTTCAAAGCATAAAAATACCTTCAATTTTGTTTTCTAAGAAATGAAATCGATGAACAATTAAGCTAAATACGGGGCGGGGCTTTTTCGCAATATTGAATAAATGTTTATAACTATTGCAATAACATTTGTAAATGGCTAAATTTTTTTAAGAATGAGGGCATCATTGGTGTTAATAAGTATGCTGAATTACAGCCAGATCGGTTAAATAGTTTATGTAGATAGCTAGTTGTTTATTTAATTGACCATCTTGTTAGAAATGAGTGTTATAATTAACGTCATTTTCTATTATTTGTATGGGTGAAATTCGTCTTTTAAAATTCTTTGTACTGATAAGCGTGTAAATCATGAAGAAGTAGCCAGTCCACTAGTGCTTTGGGTGTTGTCAAGTGCTACGTGTCCCCAAACTGCTATTTCTGTAGCCTCATTTATAACCATTCGATTTTTCCGATGGCGATTAGACACACATCCAGTCAAATTTTCTCATCAACTTATACACATACTTTAATTTTTTGTCTAGATATAACGCATTAAACAAGCGGGCAGTAGCTGTTGCAATGCTCCCATTTTTGGTAATACAGTTTTGTTATTTCTACCCTTTCTTGAATTGAATAAGTCAATATTTATCTCAACTGGGTAGGTAACCTAACAATTTGAAATGAAAGACCCTCCCTCTCCTGTATAGAGAGAGATCATCTAAACTGAATCCAAATTCAAGATGAAATGTAAATAATAACAGTTAGCACGTGAACTCATTGCGATTCGGATACCGACAGTTGATAAAGTACTACGGGATGTTAACGAGGGTGCTATGTTACCAAATTTCAAACGTTCGACTATTCATAATCTTTTGAAGCATCTTAATTTCGAATGGAAGAAACGAGGTTGTAACAGCTTACTTATGGATAGAGAAGAAATTGTTCTATGGAGGAGAGAGTACCTGACCGAAATTAAATTATTCAGGGCACAGGAAGATCTATTACCTGGACGAAATCTGGATTAACGCTGGGCACACTACTCCGAAGGTATGGGTTGACAAAACTGTGACTTCATCCAGAAGGGCATTTATAGATAGAGGACTGTCGACCGGATTGAAAAATCCAGCAGGTAAATAGATCGAAGTAGTTCACGGTATCAATTTTTGATCACAATATCTCTCTATCTTCGTACCTACAAGACGTACTTAGCGGATTTTATCTTTCTAGGCAAAGGAAAAAGGCTCATTATTTGCCACATTGGGGGTGAGATGGCTTCGTGGATGACGGCTTATGGTCTTTTGAGTCAAAAAAAAAACACTGACTACCATGAAGAGATGAATGGGGAAGCATTCTAGAAGTAGTTTTAACGCGTTTTACCACGTCTCGAAGACAATTCTGTGGTTGTTTTGGATAATGCTCCCTATCATTCTCGCAAAATACAAAAAATCCCAACTTCAGCTTCTAGGAAATCAGACATTCAGAGCTGGCTCCGTTCCAAAAATATAACTTTCGACGCTTCCTTACTGAAATTACAACTATTAGATATTGTGAAACAACACAGACCAAGACATGATAAATATGTCATAGATGAAATGGCCAAAGCACACCACAAAACAGTACTCCGTTTGCCGCCTTACCACTGTGAGCTCAACCCCATTGAGCTCATATGGGCAGATGTTAAGAATTTTGTTGCTGCACACAATACAACATTTAAATTTTCTGACATGCAAGAGGTGTTCAGAATTGCTATTTAGAGGGTCACACCAGAAAGATGGCAAAAATGTGTGCAGCATGTTCAGGAGAAAGTGGAGGTAGCAATGTGGGAGCTGGACAACATAATTCAGAGAGATTTTGAATCCATCATCATTTCTCCATGTTGTCTAGTTTGAAAAATCTGTAGAAAAACCTAGCACCCCTTCAAGAATAAAAATTTGAATTTGCGACACCCTTAACTATAACTACTTCACTATATTAGATAATTTCATTAAATACTGTCATATTTGTTTTACAACACGTTGGTGGTAGTCCATCATTCGGAGGTAGCCCTGAATGCGGCCTTGTACCTTGCTTTTGGCAATCACGCATCCATTCTATCTTGGGTGTAAATACACTGTAGATTATGTCTTAAATAAACTAAGATCAGCTTATTTTGCTTTGCGTAACTTGAAAAACAATGTGTACCAAGGATTTACTAAATGTCTATTTTCCAAGCTTATATCTTCATTTGAAGTACCTCGTTATCTGCTGGGGTTGCTCTGTGGATGCTCAGCACGCATTCATATTTCAAAAGATGATTATACGGTTAGTATTTTCGTTGAGCCCTCTACTTGTAGTACGACCTTTCAATCAAATCATCTGATAACAATTCCCAGTGTTTTAATACTTGCTTATTCGTAAAAAATAATTATAATAAATTTACATACATTGAGGACGAGCAAAAATACAACCTTCGCAACAATAAAGACATTTGTATTGCTAATTACAATCTACAAGCTTATCGTAAAAGTATATGTGTGCCGTTGTATACAATCATCTATCTAACGATATCAAAATCTTAGTTGCTACTAAGTCTTTTGAAAAACGTGTGCAAGCATTTTTGGTGGAAAATGCTATTATTCTGTTAATGTCTTTGTATCGATTTTGTCGTAACTTTGTTTCATTGCGCATAATCTCAATCTGTAATAATTACTGTAACTTGTATTCTGACGCGAGGCTGACATGAATAAAAGTTATTATTATTATTATCATTATTATTATTATTATTACTATTTTTTTTTGATGCTCATAGTTCTCACGTATGGTGTTCTATCTTTGAGGGGGAGTTCACCCCAACCAAGGATAGTTTTTACAGAGACAGTGCCTTTCTCACAATATGACACGTTTGTAAGATAACGGCTTTTTGGAATAGTATGTGAAGGCCGTTTGGAAGGTCCAAGGTCTTTAAGCTTGAGGAGACTTGTTTGGTAACAGCCCCTTCCACAGAGATAATAGTGGGTACAATCTGCACTTCCCTTAGCTTCCAAATCCTCTTCATTTCAATCGCCAGGTTCTGGTATTTAACAGAATTTTCACGCTCTACCTTTAGGATGTTGTGTGTAAGCGGAATTCCAACCTCAATTATCTGTGCATATTGGTTGCTTTAGTCTATCAGGACAATATCGGGACGGTTAAAGTCTACAGTTTTGTCGGTTAGAAATGGCCGATCCCAATAGAGTATTACATCTTTTGATTCCAGAACTGGCTCAGGCGTGTACTTGTAATATGGCGGAGGAGATTGTACCAAGTTAAGTTTACGAGCTAGCTGTGAATGGATTATTTTTGCAACCTGGTTGTGTCTTCCCAAATAATCGCTAGCTGCCTACGCAGGGCACGCTCCAGTAATATGTTCGATGGTTTCGCCCGCCTGGTTGCACTTCCTACATTCATCTGGGACGTTGGATTTGAGAATATGTTTTTCATAGTTTTTTGTTTTTATTACTTTGTCCTGGATGGCAGTTATGAACCCTTCCGTTGTTGGATGGAGATATCCCTTTCTCAAATAGGTGAATGACAAAGCTTTATCTATGTTGTCACCTCTCAGTTGGCATGGGTAACGGCCATGGAGAATTTTCTCCTCCCAGCATTCTCTCCTCCTAGTATTCGATCTCGAGGCCGTATTTGCTTGAGGTTGCCGAAAGCTCAAAGGGGTAAATGAGTCATCTGCCTCCACTACAGCAGCTATCTTAGGACTTAGAAGGTTATTACAGTAATTTTGTAATTTGGCTATCTGAGACTTGCAGAGCTGTGTTATGTTGAGCAATCCGCGGCCCCCTTGTGCGCGAGGGAGGTACAGCCGTTTGGTTGATACCTTTCGGTGGTGACAATGGAACTTTGTGAGCTTTACACGAGTGATTCTGTCTAGCTCTTCAAGGTCTGTATTACTCCATTTCACAATACCGAACGAATATGTAAGTGAACTTATTGCCCAACTGTTGATTGCTTTGAAAAGATTCTGCGAGTTTAATTTGGTGATGAGTAGTTTTGTAAGCCGACGGATGTACTTTTCTCTGTAGATTGACTTCATGGTTGAATGACACACACCCCTACTTTGGTGCATCCCCAGGTACTTATACGGTTGGTCCTCTGCTAGAGGCGCGATGTTTTCTAAATTTTCTTCCTAAAGAGTTAGGTTACCTTTCCTTATAGTGACAGTGGCGCACTTATCTAACCCAAATTTCATTCCTATATCATTGCTGAATATACTTGTCGTTCGCACTATAGAAGCAAAATGTTGTTGTTATTATTATTATTATTATACCCGGAAATACCACGACACGGCACCCACTGGCTATTTTAGTTTTAGCTTCGATATGGCTCAGGTATGAAAAATGTGAGATCTGTTTGAAATCTACCTTGAGTGCGCCTTCCCAAAATTTAAATACCACCCTGTGTCGTTCAATTAACGTCTTATTACATGCACGTTGAGAACCAACCCAGCGTCCTGCCGGTTGGTTTTCGTTTTATTTCCCTTAATTAATAATTATACCCGACATTTCGCCTAATTGCCAAACAGGGTGGTCGCCATTTTGCTTTCTTTTTCCCTGACACATTCTAGTCGCAGTAACAAATCGAATGCGTTTACTGTAAATGTGGAAACATTGGACACTTTATAGCTTTGTGACTTTAAACACAACGGATAATTCCGTATGTACTGCAATAAAATGAGTATAGCTGTAAATTAAGGAATTTATAGGTAATCACATAGTGCATGTTCTATT
The DNA here is from genome assembly GCA_963669975.1 of Acanthoscelides obtectus. Taxonomy (NCBI): domain Eukaryota; kingdom Metazoa; phylum Arthropoda; class Insecta; order Coleoptera; family Chrysomelidae; genus Acanthoscelides; species Acanthoscelides obtectus. The sequence continues at coordinate 12,920,318 of CAVLJG010000004.1, forward strand.
ATGGACATAGGTTTGATTGTCTACAGAGTGGTTCTTTGGAATTTTGCACGCAGGCTATTTATCGTATTGAAAAAAAAGACGTAGCGGCGTTCTAAGGTTTCGGTGAATGGAGTTAGAAAAATTCTGCCAAGTATCTTGGTGTCACTCTTGACAAAAGGACCTGGCAGAAGCACATTGAAATCTTAAATATCTGATTCTAAGTTGCGTTTCGGCAACTCTACCCTTCTCAAGGTTAAGTTTGACCTATAAAGTCCAGCTAAACAAGATGATTATTAGGCCAGCAATCTCTTATGCATGTGCAGCATGGTGTTGCCTCGTCAAAACGCATACTGATAGTCTGCAGGTTCTGCAAAATAGCGTACTGTCACTAACGCCCCACAGAGTCCCCGACATTTTGTACCTACGGAACTACATCAAACAACAGGTGCAGTTACTTACAGTCAAGCGTAATCGCACAGCAACCCTCTGTTGCGTGAGGCAGTAGACTACACAGTCGAACAAGTTCGCAAGCCGCGGCTTGCACCGTGAACGAAATTAAATCGTCAAGTACTAGGGCTAACCAAAAGTACAATTTTTCCGCACAAATTCCTTAATTAATTTTTGGATCAATTTGAAATTAACAATGTCAAGGCACCCTTCTACAGAGTGCTTATCTAAGGTTATACCAGTTAATAACTATACCGAATGTTTATGGAAACTTTTTAGATTTAATGTTCTGTAATCATCCAAATGTAAATGTTAATGTGTGTCCCCAACCTTTCTTAAAACTTGATTTACCACATCCATCATTTGAGTGTTGTTTTAAGCTTAATAATTCAGACATATCCCCATTGTGTGATTACTTTTACCTAAATCATAAGTCTGCAGATTTTAACCAAATAAATATTTGTCTGTCATTTGTTGACTGGAGCTTTTTGTCTGAATGTGATGATGTCAATGTTGTAGTTTCTATGTTTTATGAAATCTTGGATCAAATTTTTATTCAATTTACACCAGTTTCCAAAATTTAAAACACCTAAATATCCAAAATGGATGAATCATGAAATAAAAAAATCTAATAATTCAAAAGAAAATGGCTCACAAAATGTTTAAAAACTTAAAAACAGAAGAAAACTATATAAAGTTTTCAAAATTAAGATCACAATGCAGCATTTTATCCAAGAGGTCATATCAACAATTTATTCAAACACAAACACAACTACATGATAAAAAGTCCTTTTGGAAATTTGTCAATTTCAAAAAGGAGGATCTTGAATATCCAAAATCCATGTGTCTTAACGATGTTGAAACAGATGATCCACAAATATTCACAGAGATGTTTAGACAGCATTTTTCTTCTGTATATTCGGAAAAGCAGGGCTCCTGTATTAATCAAAATTGCAAGTCTGACAAATGTACTAATTTAAGTAGTTTAAGCGTATCTTCTATAGAAGTTTTTAATAAAATTGAGTCCTTGAGTATTAACTTAGGAGTTGGTCCTGATGGAATTCCGGCAATTTTATTACAAAATTGTAAATGTGTTTTATCTGATACTTTATGTAAAATTTTTAACTTGTCACTTGTCACGGGTATTTTCCCTACTGCCTGGAAGAGGTCATATGTAACACCGGTTTTCAAGGAAGGGGATAAGTCAAATATGAAAAATTATAGAGCTATTTCTAAGATCTCAGTTATTGCTAAGGTTTTTGAGTCCATAATTTATGACAAAATATCTCCATGTGTCAGGAATATTATAATTAATGAGCAGCATGGCTTTATTAAGGGAAAATCAACTGTCTCAAATCTCCTAACCTATGAGCACCTTCTGTTGAATGCATTTGAGAATAAATATGAAGTGGATGCTGTATACACTGATTTCTCAAAGGCGTTCGACAGAGTTGATCATGGTATCTTGGTAAGCAAGCTGAGGTCAATTGGCATACATGGCACTCTACTTAAATGGTTTGAGAGTAATGCAACAGATAGATACCAAGTGGTTAAGATCAAAAACCATATATCCTCAGAAATTAGTGTTACATCGGGTGTTGCCCAGGGAGGCCTTTTGTCTACGCTTCTATTCAATATTTTTTTGAATGATATTAAGGATATTTTTGTTAATTGTCTTTTTCTTGGCTTTGAGGACGATTTAAAATTTTTTAAGATTATTAGAAATACGAGTGATTGCCTCGCTTTGCAGGAAGATTTAAATAGGTTTTCTCATTGGTGCAATGTAAATAACTTAATGCTAAATACTGATAAGTGTAAAGTTATAACCTTCTGTAAAATTAAAAATCCAATAGCTTTTGAGTACTCACTACACATTGCAGTTTTACAGAGAACAAACCTAGTAAGGGATTTGGGTGTGTGGCTTGATTGTGAGTTAACATTTGTTTCTCACATTGAGAAAATAACATCTAGAGCTATGCGTCTTTTGGGATTTGTTTTTAGGAGTCTTAGGGACGTCAATAATGTTTTTATTGTGAGAGATGTCTACTGTGCGTTAGTAAGATCATTATTTGAATATGCCAGCTCTGTTTGGCATCCTTATTATGCTGTGCACAGAGATAGTATTGAAAGAATCCAAATAAAATTTCTTAAGAGAATAGGCCTAAAGCTTGGCATTCCTTATGATGACATTAATTGTCAGGACCTAATGACTCTACTGAACTTAACCAAACTTGTAAACAGAAGAGATATGTTTGATATTTGCATACTTTTTAAGATCATTAACAATCAAATTAATGCACCTGATCTCCTTGCTCTGGTTGGTTTTCATATACCGTCAAGGGAGTCAAGAAGTAAGTCATTATTTCATATTCCATATCATAGGACAAATTATGGTGTGAATTCTCCTATAACTCGAATGTGTATGAAAGCAAATAGTGTAGTGCAGAAGTGCAATAAAATTGACTTTTTCAATGATAGTTTTAGGATTTTTGCGAATAAAGCGAGAAATGTAGTACAGTAATAATTGGTCTTGTTGTATCTAGTAGTGTTTAAGATTGTAGACCGCCCTCTTGTGATCATGCACCATTAATGATTTTATATTTTGTATTGTTATTTATATTTAAATGCTATATGCGTTAATAAAGAATTTCTAATTTCTAATTTTTCTAATTTCTGACACACTTCCTCCTCTTTGCTCTTCCTCTTCCTTCCTTTCTTCTCCTCTTCTTTCTCTCTGACTGTGTCCGGTATCTTGTCAACAATAGTTTAACCAAGAGTAAAGGTTACACCGACCGCTTTGGCACACACTGACGAAAAGAGCGGAATTTTGCATGATAAGGGCTGGCGCGCAGTGTAGATTTAGCAAATGTGGTATAAAAATTGGCTATCAAAAATGCTCTGTGGTCTTTAGGTTTGGAGGTATCAGACAGACGTGACGAGAGCACAGATTTGTGAATACGCACAGGGCTCCAAGGATGAAATAGGCGCTGAATCCAAGATATTGCCACTGAAGCTAATAATTCAGAAATGAATCAGCTGGTGAAGGTGATCGTCTATTTTCTACGGTGACCTGTAGACTATGGGCCGATTTCACCAACATTAATATTATGGACCAATGGGAAAATACCTTATCGAAATGCAATTTGACAGGAGCTGTCAAAGGTCTCAGAATATCAGTGATTTCTATTAAAATATTGAATAAAATCGTGAAAATTCGACTGTATTATAAACAAGACCACTTCTTGATTCCAACATGATGCTTTTGTACAGAGAAAACAGGTCAACTTTCATGTATTTTGATTTGTGTTATAAATTTACATTTAACAATCAGTTATCCCGAAAAGCCAATGGGAATGCGGCAAATAATAGGTCGATTTTCTAGCTGTTAAATTTGACAGCAGATTTGGACGTTTGTTGAGTAGTGTGGCTTTGTCTGTATTTTGCAAGAAAATAGAATATAAAATATATTCCATCCAATTCCTCATCTTCCTTTACGTCTTAATAGTAATCATTTATTAATTTACGGGTTAATGAATGTCTTCAAAGCAATAAAAACATTGTCCTCTCCATCCTAAAACACAGATAATATGTGTAAGAATGTTTATTCACTGGTGGGGTTATCTATCTGTCACTCGCAGGGTTGCCACGTCTAACGACGATCACGTCCCGTGATGAAGGGTGCGACATGAATCTTTTACATTGCTGGTTTTGAATTTAAAGTAGTAATACAAACATAGTACTTATGATAGTTGGAGCTAGACTGATAACACTTCTTGAAGAATATTTGAAAAATGTGAACACCGTCATGGTATGTTGTCAAATTGCAAATGAAGTATCTGAAAATCCTTACATACAGTGGACCTTCGTCATAGTTTACTATCCTGATTATGATCATTTTTAGTAGATGTGTTCTATCATCAAATTGATGAACAAATACAAGAAAGCTCTTATATACCAACATGCAGAGGATTTCTCATGTAAATTTACTAGGTATCATGATTATAAGCATCTTTAGTGGATTGTTCGATCCGGAATGGGAGAGATCTCCTATTTATGAAAATATTTTTGGTATCAGCTAACCGTTGCAATCAGTGCACAAAAACTGTGACATATGATTTATAGCATAACCCGCTGCCCTATTAATACAAATTTAACATACAGGTCGCCTAGCCGTGGGGATGCAGCGGTCGGGATTAATATTACGTCAGCTACTGATGATTTGGGCATGTCTGGAAACAACGTATGAAGTGAAACTAGCTAACTTCACAAATTTGAAGATTTTGTACAATTTCTTTGAAAATGATGAAAGATATGTCTGATTTGGGAGGGTAATGTCGCAGCCAAATGGCAGTCACTCTTTCTGACACAGTCCGGATCGAAAGATGACGATACTCGTGAAATGTATTGATAGTTCTAAATATAGGATCGTATCGAACATCCCTACTGTCAAGATGTATAACCCGAGGTACCGACGGAGCTATTTTGCGGCGTCATGGAAATAATTTTAAATTTTCATTTGCATTTTTTCAAGTGTTATGCAATGATTTTGGGAAAAATGTCACGAATAGTCTTATAAAGCATAATAGTGTGTATTTCAACAGTTGGCGGAACTTACTCCACTGGGACCAGGAGGGTGAAACAAGATATTAATGCACAATCTGGCAACCCTGTCGCACCCTCACAAAATGGCAGCTGACAACCACACAAGTCACCGTGTTGTCATTGAATAGGATGGAATTAAACCTTCAGAGTATATGTTTTGTGAGTGGTACCAAGAGTTGACAGATCCCACACATGTGTCACTCCTTGAAATGCAATAATCAGATGTATTCAAATAATGTCTAATATAAATATAACCTAGACTGTGTACTTTGAGAAGCATTGCGTGTAATCACCACCGCACCCGCGTTGTGTGTTGTGTGCCACATCACAGAAAACTTAGGGATGACGCATCACATACAAAACGTTTTCGCACTGCCTTACATCTAGGCGCTGATTTATATTTTCTATATGAAATCTAAGTGACCGTAAATAAAAATTAATGCGAAATGTAATAACTTTTTTACGTTGCATGAATATTCCTGTATGTACCATATTTTCTCACCTGTCAGTTTTAATATAACATACTTCACCAACCAGGGATTTTTTGTTACTGTTCGATTTTTTGAAATTCATCAAATTTGCATATCTAATTTCCAGCGGATGCGCAACTAATTGTTAGCTTTGCAAGGCTATTTGAGACAATGAAATTATAATCAACACAGATTGTTAGCATACAAATCCTCAATATCCACGTATGCACTGCCGTTTCCTTTCAGCTATAGTGTAAAACTAACAGGTTAGACCTCCAATAATGTCATCTCTGATGCAGATGGTACATCACATCAGAGCCATGCATTCATAGCTAAAGCATCATGTCGTTTAGGCAACACGTACAACTACGGAACGAGTACACAAGTGTACGACAACTACGAGTACTCGTAGTACTAAGTTGACATCTTGTAGAAAACCTACATAATGTCACAAAGAACATATATAATGTAAAACAAAACCGGCATAATTTCACCTTTCAAGATACTGGGTCAAGTTAGCATGTTGAAATTATGTAAGTAACGAAAATAATGCATGAGCACCAACTTTATACTCGTTTCAAAGTACTCAGAAGGAGCTTCAAGGCGAGGTATCACATGTCCTTAGAACCAGTTTAAAAAAAATGTTGCAAGACTACATCCAGCCGCAATCTTGAAATGTCAAACTGTCGCTTTTATATAAAAATATAGTATTTATGGATTAGTTATAGGTTCCCGAATTTCAGCTTTAAGAAATAAGCAAAAAGGGTAGTTTTTTGAAAACACGCTTATAATTTAGTTTGATCCCTTAATGGCTGGCCTATAGCAACTTAAAAGCAGCGCCACCAGTAAAAAACGAAAAACAAGTCAATAACGAATTATGTCTGCTGGTAGCACTCTCGCTATGGCAAAACGTTGCTCAATTAATATGTTCGGAAGCTAATTATACATTCACATTAGTATACGGCCGTATAATCTTTAATTAACAACGATTTATACGTAATGGTTTTTCGCTTTTTCCCATAAAGAAAAACCTAATTGCACATAGAACAACTACTGCATCCTACGTGTTATTTTTTGCTGGATGTTTGTCTATTTTGTTGTACATTTATGTGACCTCCAGTCGGGGACCGTAACATTTTATGTTACACCATTTGATATACGACAAGCAGTTTTTTATGCAGGGTGTTCCGATACGTTTATGTTCTTGTACGGTTTCTGAAAATGTGAAAGTCAAACCTCGTTCATGTTACCTCTGATGAAGATTAAAGGTGACCTGGAACCATAAGCTATAGCACCCCAAACCATAACTCCAACAGTGTGATGAACATGTCTTTCAACAAAAAACTGTGGATTCCTCCTTTCACCACGTCGCCTTCTAACCCTGGCACGACCATCGTGTATGCCCAAACAAAATCGAGACTCGCCACTAAAGACAATACTGTTCCATTCCTGATCCCAGAGTGACCGTGGTCTGCACCACTCAAGGCGATTACGTCGGTGTTCTCGAGTTAAAGGAAGGACCCAGTGCGGCCGGTATGAAAACAAGCCAAAACTTCTCATTCGTCGGAAAACACTTCGCATGCCAATAGGTCTTCCGTGTTCTGCAAACCATTCATTTGCAATGGACCTGGTTAAGGCCAATAATCTTAGGCGGCGATCTTCACGATCTGTTGTTCTACGGCGGCGTCCAGTGCCCCTTGCTCTTTGCGTACGGCCTTCTCGAAGCCATGCCTGACAATACCTAACCACAGTATCTACACTTCTTTGCACTCTAACTGCAATTGCCCGAAAAGAAAGTCCAGCTTCCCGGAGTCCCACTATACGGCCCCTATCAAACTCACTAGGTTGACGAAATCGTACAGGTCTCCGTACTCTAGGCATCGTAAAGGATGTCAAGAACCAAAATGCGCCAACGTTGATTCTTTACTGCGGCTGAAGTATTCATTTTTAGAGCGTTAGTGAATTAAAAAAAAGCAGTATAAAAACCGGAATGTCCAACTGATAAGGCTGAAAATTTTTCACTTGTTATTTACAGTAAGATAAATACATTCACCAACTTTTATTAAAATAAAACCATTTAAACTGGGTGTTCGGATTTATATGTCACTTAGTATAGATTGAGAATGTAATTCCCACGCAATGTTGTCAGCAGTCTTAGATTACGATCGGTTTATTTGCAGATCTAACCCTATGTGAAGTATGATTAAAAATGGCCAAAGCAACTGCTTTGAGCTATAAATATAACCTACCTGGAAGAGATTTCTAGAAGACTTGCCAAAATCAACTTCACTGTGGACGTCCTCCCCAACGCCGTCGATTCAAAGGGTTCCCTACACTATGCGAGAAGTAATATTCAGGCTTAAGAGGGTGCTCTTCTCACTCGATATCAACAAAGCTTCTGGAAATTTGCTCATGTCCAACCCTTTCCAAAAAAAGGGATCTAAGACCAGAGACCTTGCCAATACAGGCCTATAGTTTTGCTTTTGACGACTTTTCTCTAACAGACAGTCTCGGAACCCTACCGCACCGGCGGGCCGTTGGCGATCTAGCTCTCCTCTTCCGAATTACCAACGGGCTTTGCTCCTCAGAGCTCATCTCTATGATGCCTTCACGCAATGTGCCTGCCAGACAGATCCGCCTGACTTCGGCCTCCCATCCTAATCGTGTCGAGCTTTGTACATCCAGAGCTGGCCGATACGACCGCTCCTTTGTCCCGAGTTTAACGAGGTTGGGGAACAATATACAAGAAGGGGCTTTTCTTAGTTCTACTAACCTTAGGCATTTAAAAAATCGAATTACCAAAATTTCTTTGAGTTCCTTTTAGCAGCTGCGGTGTCCTGGCATTCAGGCTGCTGCCTGCACAGCAGCTTCGGTGTAAAAAAATATATTTTTCATGATTTTTTGTATCAACATAACGTGGAGTAGCTGCTAAAACAAAAGTGGAATGAATCAATTCTCCTTAGAAAGAAACTTATAAAAAAAAATGAGTCAAGTCTATTCGATTATTCAAAAGACTCAAATGGAATCCAAACGAGGTACGTTTACTAAAGTAAATATTATTTCCGAACGAATTTTTGTTTATTCCTTCACCAAATTAGAACGAAAATAAAAACAATATACTCGCGATATATTAAACATGCTATATAGTGAACTATAAACAGAAACATGATTTTAAACCTTTGGTCTTTTTTGTGTAATTGGATCACAGAAGTTTCTGGCAGATTTTGATGCCTCAGATTGCTCCACGAGAAAATTATGCCAAAAAATAGGAAATATTGGAGCCTGACTGATAAAACCAAGATATTAGAAGACATAAATCATTGATTCCCAAAGTGGTCTATATCGACCCCTAGGGGTCTATGACAACCTGCAAGGGGTCTACGTCAGCGAAAAAAAATTTGGGGGTCCATGAAATCAATATGGGGGTCCACGATAGTGGATCTCAACACATACACTGATAGTACTATTTACTTACATCATACTATCTTATAATATCAAAACATATACATTATTTATAAAAGTTCATGAAGTAAAAAATTTATTATATATGTTTATAAAATTGTGTAAGTTGTAGAATGTTGGTATTCGCTTTGTGGTCGCAATATATTTTGAACTTGTAAAAACCTGAGAGTCGCAGTCTCAGAGCTTCGCTATCTTGCACTGACTTGTTCAATTCGTCACTCTATAAATACGAATCTGGGACAAATATATACGTTTATTCGTTTCCAGAATCTTGAAAAGGAAAGTGCTAAGAAAATATTTTAAAAAATATAAACAGATAGTATATCACACAAATTATAGTGAGTTAGTGTTATTTTGTTTGAGAGTGATGGAGAAAAGTAAGTACATTGTCTTTTATTAAATTTTAGTTTTGTACTCGTAGTTAGCAAAGATAGATAAATTACGCCAATCATGACTTTAGTTATTAATAGTTAAATATTCAATCATGCAAAATTACACGAGTACTCCTCAATAGTTTCTTTTTGAAAGTTAGGCAATCGGTAATATAATTACAGTGCAATTCGAGCAAATTGTTGCAAGACGATGTTCGAATTATGGAATGTTTTCGGAAAAATCAAAAAATATTTTTAATATACAGCTGCTGGATTTTCTGTCTTATTTAAATAATTTAATTTTGCCCACAGATGACTGATGCCATGTCCGAATCTAAAAAGAAATGTAGACAGTACAGTGTTGATTTTTTGAAATTTTGCTCCATTCCATCATTGCCCGACAAACAATCGCCAATGTGCCTTTTATGCAACAAAGTTTTGGGCAATGACGCTATGAAACCATCTAAACTGCAAGATCATCTGAGTAGATGCCACCCTAATAAAACGACCCATTTCTCTATACAACTGGACGAGTCAACTTTACCTGATAATGCAGCATTATTATTGGCATATGTTCGTTTTATTATGAATCAAGAAATATACGTTGAACTGCTCTTCGCAAGAACTTTGATAACCGACACTAAAGGTGAATCAATATTTCATGTTTTGAAGGATTACTTCATTGAAAAAGCAATTCCTTTATCAAATATAATATCAGTAGCTACAGATGGAGCACCTGCCATGGTTGGACGTTATCGTGGATTTATAAGCTATTTAAAACAAAATGTGTCAGGGGTGTTAGCAATACATTGCGTCATCCATCGACAACATTTAGTTGCTCAAAGTTTGAGTGTTAGATTGCATGAATCACTTCATTTAGTCATTGATGCAGTAAACCGAATCCGAAGCAACGCGTTGAATATGCGGTTATTTGCGCAGTTGTATGAAGAAAATGACGAACACTTTCATCAATTACTCCTTCACACTGAAGTACGCTGGCTGTCGAAAGGCTTATGTTTGACAAGATTTTTTGCACTTTTTGAGACTATTTTAGAATTTCTGGATACTAAAGATAAACTTTTAAAAGAAAATTTAATGAAGAGGAAAACAGACATCGCCTATTTAACAGATTTGTTTACAAAATTTAATATGGTTAATTTGCAATTCCAAGGCGACAGTTTAAATTTGATTAAAACGAAGTCCATCTTATCAGCGTTTCTTGCCAGAGTTAAACTAATGAAGCAAAATATTGGACGGGGCGAATTTTCTCAGTTCCTCAATTTGTCACAGACAAGCTGCCAGGAAGACGACGTTTCAACTTACGTTCAACATTTAAATGCCCTCTATTCAGATTTTGAATCTAGGTTTGAGGATATTTGGACTATGGTAATACCACCGTGAATAATTAATCCATATGCTGACATAGAAGAAACGAATGTCATAATACAAGAGGAACTGACTGAACTAAGTACAAACGAAGAACTTAAGGTTGAGTTTAAAAACGAATATCAGCAATTCTGGCTGCAAAACAACATACCCGTTACTTATCCCGTATTATGGAATATAGCGAGGAAATTTTTAATTTCCTTTCCATTGTCATACCTAGTGGAAAGGGGGTTCAGCGCTGTTACCAATCTCCTAACGAAAAAAAGAAACAGACTGGACATCATTAGCCGAGGAGATTTAAGACCCTTACAAAATTGACGCCAAATGTTGATAATTTATTATTAAAGCATCAGGTTCATCCTTCTCACTAAAAATATTGACCTATTGCTTATGTTATTTTAGTTACAGTTTATTTTATGTTTATTGATGTCTGACCAATAAATGCCCGCATTGGAAATAAGTGCCCGCATTGATTTTTTTAAAGAACCCCCCTTTATAGAAAATATATTTTTTTTAAATTATTTTGAAAATTCAAGGATAGGTACACACTAAAATTCGTTAATTTTTTGCCTGTTTTTAGATAAGTTAAACGTATAAGAAGCGGAATTTAATCAAACTAACAGTGAAATTATTGTAGAACATACGTTTATGTTATAATTAATAAAAGAACTCGCTTATTGTACTATTTTAAGTAAAAAACTTTTTTTATTATTTTTCACTTTTTTTTATTTTATCACTCTTATTTTTTTTTCAATGCGGGCACTTATTCCCAATGCAGGCTCTTATTGGTCAGACACCTGTTTATTTAATGTTACGTATATTTTACATAACAGATACAAAATTTTATTTTGAGTAGTTTTAATTTAAATTCAATTAATAAATGTATAAATTAACATGTGTTTTTACTTTATGTTTTTAACACTAAACTTCACTACAGTTAGAAATTTACAGGAAATCAATATCAGGTAAGTAGGGGGTCTACCCAACACGGAAAAACATGGCAAGGGGTCTACGACACAAAAAAGTTTGGGGAACTCCGACCTAAATTAAGGAAAGGTATCAGGGTGACTGTTTGAACCAAAGAATATCGGGCTGCCAAGTCTACGTAATTCACTGGGCCAAAGAAAAGGAAGTAGAGTACTCTAGTCTACTCATTTTACGAAACCTAACAGGCAAAATGGTGTACAAAAGGTTTATGAGAAAACAATACAGAAAAAAATTGTCTTATTTTTCGATTAAAAAGGAATGAGGTTCTATTTTAATGGTAATATGATTATACCGTTTTTTTTTTCATTGTTAATAAAGTTGGTTTACTGATGACAACCGTTTTTGTCTCTCAAGCACTAAAAAAGGAAGTTTGAGCGACTTTTATTGATCGATTTTCAACTTGCAAAGGATCTGTTCAAAAATCTTAAGGGGTTGGTACATGGTCATAATATACTCTTGCCCATATCTAATAGACCCCTCTGGATACAAATCCGTGTGCCTTGGTGTCGATGCACTAGCAGTGGCTTACACAATGGTGGTTGTATTAAACATACTTTCGTCAATCCGAACACAGACACCCATGGACAGCTGTTTCGTGCTTTTTTGTAACTGATCAGAATGATCTAGGCTTAAAGGTCCCAGGCGAACAACGAACAAAAGCTTAGCAAATATCATATATCTGAGTTGTGAGATATATCTAAGTGAGCCAGCATAAAGCACCATATTAACAGAAACGGCCGCTGTGACCGCTAGAGGCTGACGATCCTAGCAGCTTAGTAGATGTGCTCTTGAGTCTTGATATGAGGGGTCGGCAAAAAGGCGATCAAAGATGGTCCACTCACCACATTATTAGTACTGCCGCGACATTAATATTCACATATTACGTTACACGATGAAAAGACAGAATTTGCCGACAAAGTATACCCTGCGGCTGATGATATGAATATTATATTGTGGTGTAACTATTAACAGAAGCCCACAGGCTAAAAACTAATATGAAATAACATCATAAGATGAACATATTTCAAACATTTTTTATGAGGTAATACTCGTAGAAGGAGTGTGTCGATAATTGTAATAATAAGCTCAGCGTTGGGTACAATGTATATAATTAAGTCATTTTCAGTTCACGCCTGCCAACACGATACATTTTATTGTTATTTTTTATTGTCGTTACCCACCTTCCAACTCAAGTGTCGTAGGTAATATAGGCGAAATACAAAGTAACGCCACTCCCGACGATATGAGGAGTTCGCGCGTAATATCATGCAGAACATCTCGGTAGCTCTGCTCACTTTCACCTCGGCTGCAGAGTAGAATAGACTATTGGAACGTTTGTCTGGCGGAGGACTACATAGCGTTAACCACATGGCAGCGTCTGGCGGAGTGTGCCGAGCTCCCAAGGTCATACAAATTCAGCCAAAAATAACCGATACCAAAGCACGCAAAGTTTAGCTGACAGCCATAGAACTGGTTTTGCCATATACACTGATTTACACTCTGATGCAAGTTGCATATTACTATAGTGGTGTAGTCACCGCTCTTGGTTAGTTACGTCATCAACGCCATATGAAATAAGTAAGCAGATCGTGTCTCCGCTTATCTTAATTTTCCTGAGGGAAACCGATTCAAAATTATTAATTAATTAATTCTCAAAAATATTCTAATCTAGTACTTAAACATGGGTAGAGTATGACACGACATATGAGTTGCAATAAGAAATACACACGAATTTACCGTATAATACAAAATAACGCATCTATTTGCTAACTTGATGGAACATTCAACATTGGATGTTGAAATGTGACAAGCTTTCGAGAGCTTTAGAGAGACCATCTTCAATAATAAAAATGCTCAAATGTTTCTAGAGTAAAATGCGACAAAATAAATTACTGCTAGACAAAAAAAATACATTTGGATGATGATGCTCTTAAACTCGAGCTTTTAAATCAGTGCCGCCTTCATAAACATGAACTAATCTTCCATATCTATCAAGATGTTCAACAATCTACATTAAGGTGCACACTTAAAAAATTAAGAAGTATGTTGTCACTCTGACAAATATTATTGAAGAGAACTTACCCGTAACGACAAAGTTTTCGAAACAGAGAGACACAACTAAAAAACGTATGTCTTTGAGCTTACCGAATAAACGGTCACACACAGGGGTAGGTTGCATGTGTATATATGAGGGAGATGGATATATACAGGGTGTCCGCAAAGTTGGGGTTTCCTTTTCAGAAACAACTACCCTTGAAATAACAAAGGTAATGTGTAGTGAAACGAGGGCGACCAAGTAAAAAAAAATAAAGGAAAAAGTACTCACTCTCCAGTTAACGATAAGGGCTAAGTACGTCTCTGCCCGAAATCATACCGCTCCAACAGAAAATGAAATCAGCTGATGCGCTACCGAGCAGACGCCGGCGGTGGTGCAGACCAAACAAATAAGACGGCGTTGCCGCGTTTTCAGTTTTTAGGTAAACGTACTTTATAGGTATTGTTCGAAGTTATCACCGTTTGATTCAAAAACACAGGTGCATGCACGACGTAGCCAAGCATCGGTGCAGGCTTTGAGAATGGAGTTCCTCCCCCGAATGAAAGCACCAGCTTGTTCAATTCTGAGACGAAGTTCGTCAACCGTATGCACTTCAGTTTTGTACACTAAGCGTTTCATTTCTCCCCAAAGAAAAAAATCACATGGTGTTAAGTCTGGAGATCGCGGAGGCCACGCTACGGGTTCATTACGTCCGATCCACCTATTCGGAAATAATTCTTCCAAAAACTCACGCACTTCGCGTCTAAAATGGGGCGGTGCACCATCGTGCAGAAACCACATTGATTGTCTTACACTTAATGGCACATCTTCTAACAAGGAAGGCAAAATGTTGCCTAAAAAGTCCAAGTAAAAAAAAATAAAGGAAAAAGTACTCACTCTCCAGTTGACGAGAAGGCTAAGTACCTCTCTGCCCGAAATCATAACGCTCCAACAGAAAATGAAATCAGCTGATACGCTACCGAGCAAACGCAGAAACCACATTGATTGTCTTACACTTAATGGCACATCTTCTAACAAGGAAGGCAAAATGTTGCGTAAAAAGTCTAGGTATTGCATCCCGTCCAATCGGTTTGGGAGAATAAATGGTCCAATGAGCATACCGTTCACCATGCTAGCCCAAACATTCACCGAAAATGTTTGTTGAAAATGTGCCCGACGGACAGCGTGCGGATTTTTTACTGACCAAACATGAGTGTTGCGAAAGTTATTCACCCCATTACGCGTGAACGTAGATTCGTCTGTCACCAATATGCACTTCAAAAAGTCCGGATTATTGTCATGTTGATGCAACAACCACTCACAAAACCGCACTCTTGCTGGAAAATCGTCAGGTTGAAGGGCTTGTACACGTTGAACGTGAAACGGATACAGCCACTCTTCACGCAGCGTTTGCCACACTTTAGTTTTTGATACTTGCACTTCTCTAGCCACGTCTCTAGTTCTTGTTGAGGGTTTCTCGTCTACGCGATTCAGTAGTTCTTCCTCAACTTGCACCATTCGTGGTTGTCTAGGCCTCCCACTGTGCCCACCTCGAAATTCCTCCAAATGGCTGGATGTCGTCTAGGGAAACGATCTGCATACACTCGCGACGCCTCTGTAGCATTTTGAAGACATTCGCCATAAATTAACAACATATCAATGAGTTCATTATTGGTGTATGAGCGTGCCATTATTATTTTTTTTTTTTTGAAACGCAATCAAATATACGGGTTCGTTACCTCTACACGCGTGACCGTAACCGTCGGTTGAAGGTTGCATACTGACCTGACACACTGACCCCGACCCAGTTCTGTCGTCGGGTTGAGCTAGTGTCCTAGTACCAGTCGGGGATATCGCGGGTCGCGGCTACAGGACGGTATTCAGATATTTTTGATGTTGCAGAGCCCTTTATCTCGGTTCCCTTAAGACATTGGTGTATATGGTAATAAGAAAAATTGCTTATGTTTTCAAGATCTACACGTCGTGTAAAGGAAAATCCCAACTTTGCGGACACCCTGTATAAAGGGATACTTGTAGTCTTACTTGACCCGCCAAGAATGGTGACTACAACTATAGCAGTAGGAATTGAAGACATCACTTAAAGTACTGGACCAGTCCAATGTAGTCTATTCAATCCCTTGTAATAATTGTAACCAAACGTACATTGGTCAAACATACAGAACTCTTAAAAGACGCATCATGTCTCATAACAGTGACATTTCACGTAATATCACAAGGAGTACTCTTGCACAGCCTGCCATTGAGACAGGTCATAAAGGCAGTTGGAATTGCACCCAGGTTTTGGACAGTGAATCAGGTTATTACTCTTTTTTGAAATGATTCCCATCAATAATTGCCCAAGTAATCTCAATTAAAAGTATGATTTCAACAATTTAAGCAGCATCTACACATACATTTTGAGATTGAAAGGCAAGATGCTTTCTGATTTTGATGAAATGTTCACACAAGGTTACTACTATGCCAAAGATAAAACGGCTTTTTAGTTTTTGAAAATCGGTCTAGTGGTGGAAGAGGAAAAACGGAAGAAATAAAAATTGCTCACGGTTTAAAGGATCCTGCCCATTTCCAGAAATATTTCTCTGGGGGTTAGCCGTGCTGAAGTTGATAAACAGATCATTAAGTTGCGCGAGGAAATAGAAACAGCAAAACAGTCTTTAAACAGGAAGGTTCAAAACGCAGTTGCCCAGAAGAAACACAGGGATGGTATGAAAAGAAAGTTAGAAGATATTTGTCATGAAAATCCAGAAATAAAAAAAGTCTATCTCTGAGGGATTCAGTGGGACGACCTAATCTTGAAAGTAATCAACATTCACTATTGAAAACAATCGCGGATATAGCTTCATTTGAGAGTGCAGCAGATGATAGAAGACGAACGGTATCAATTCGCAGCGTAAAAACTCTTGATGAACTCACACAAGAATTACGTAAAATAGGATTTGACATTAGTCGCAGTGGGACATATCTTCGTTTGATTCCCAGAAGATCTAATTCTGCAGAGGGACGAAGACATGTATCGACAGTTCCTGTTAAGCTCATTCGGGCTCACCACAAGAGCCACTTGCCACTAGCAAGTTCGCTGAAACATCAATCCATCATTTAGAGAACATAGCATCCATACTTGGACCAGATCAAGTATTTTTCATATCTCAAGATGATAAAGCTCGAGTCTCTATTGGCGTAACTGCGGCAAATAAGCAAGCACCTCTTCTAATGCACATGGAATATAGAATCAAATTGCCTGATCACGATTGGGTAATCGCTGAGCGTCATAAATTAATACCATCTGTTTATGCTGGTATCAAAATCACTTCCAATATGCTAGGACAACCGCAAGCCGTTGGATATCCTGGACCAACATACATCGCTATTCGAAGTGGAAAGCTTAGTTCATCTACTGCTAATACTCATGCTCAGGATTTCGAGACGCTTCTCGAACTTGAAGAGAGTTAGCTAAAACTAACCATGGACTAGTAAAACCAGTGGTAATCATGACGGTTGATGGAGGGCCAGATGAAGTCCACGTTATCAAAAAGTCATAGGGTTTGCTATACAACACTTTGAGCGACATGATCTCGATGCATTGTTTTTGCTCCTGGAAGAAGTGCGTATAACAGAGTAGAGCGCAGAATGGCTCCTCTTAGTCGGGAACTAGCTGGTTTAATATTGCCGCATGACCATTTTGGGTCTCATTTGGATGAACGTGGCATTACAATTGATGAACATTTAGAAAGATCTAATTTCGAATTTGCAGGAAATGTATTAGCTGAAGTATTGAGTGCAATGGAAATTGATGGCTATAATGTTAATGCAAAATATGTTGGGGCAGGTGAACAAGATCTTCCTGATTTTCCAGACATTAAATGGTATTCAGAACATGTGCGTGAGAGCCAATACTTGCTTCAAATTGTAAAATGTAGAAATACAGAATGCTGTCGTCCAAGAAGTGGCCTATTTAGATTCCTAGACAATAGGTTTCTTCCACGACCTGTAAAAGTGAAACAAACAGTTGATGACTTGGTTTTGGAGGGCAATTCTTCCAGTCAATTTAGCTCTACGCTTAAGTGCTTCACTCAAAGATTTCCTGCAAATGCCCTACGATTATTTTTGTCCGACAGTAAAATTGAGGCTATCAAGTCGAACATGTAAAACGTGTGGTCTTTATCATGCTTCCGTCAAGTCACTAAATCGTCGAAAATATCCATAAAAAAGTAAACACGTACACTGATAGGAAATTTAGACCTGTAAGACTCGCTGCTCGTCGTGCTAATGAACTGATGTGCATTATTCAAAATTTAGAGCACCATGATGTTGAATGGCTAGATGAGAACGACGTAAACATTCCAAAATCCGATTAAAGCGAGCAAACTCTCAGCAATGAGCAGCAATCGAAGCAATCCAATGTCATCGAAAACTTAGAATCATGGACTCAGGTTTCATGGACTGAAGACTGTTAATTTGAATTTAATATATGTACCAAAAATTTAAAATAAGTTTGTTATGTTAGTAAGATATAATATTTTTGTCCTTTACTCTATCTTGAATACCGTATCAGTAAAATATAATCTCTATCCTAAATCTATTTTCTTATTTTTCAAATTATAATTGTAATGTTATAATTATATAAAAAAAACAATACATTAATTGACAAATGTTTACGTAAGCATGGGGGGAGGGGGTAAGAGCTTTGCTTACTTTTGCTGACAAGGGGGATGGGGGGGTAAATACTTGAACGGCCCCTAGTGACCTGTGAATTTGTTGTTTTCACGTGTGTTTGTCTCGCCGCTTTTGAAGGTGCCTTGCCCTGAAACAGGATTTGATTTCTTTGAGTAGTATTTTAATAACATCATAATGAGCTTTGTAGCTCATTTAATATTCTTGTAGATCGTCCTGGAGAAGAAAATAAATATTTTCGAAAGCTTTACGTGGGCAAACACCGAACTTTCTCTCTGACCCTCTGATATTTAATTGCATTACGACTGCAACACAAGAGTTTTCCAGTTTTCAACTTAACTAGACAGCCAAGACTATCCTCCTCTTGCTAGAGTTAACATACGGTATCCCTTATAGAATTAAATTTGATAAGCAGTTGACTAGAATCGTTCATAACCGTGCTGCCTTAATGCCAGTTTGCGCACTCGGTTGACTGTTTTTTCTTTTCGTTTTTCTCTTGCGATTGTCTCACTAATTAAGTTTATCGCACTTAGCGGTTACTTTTACGGAGTCCGCTAACGTGTGTGGTTTATGGTTATTGGTGGTACCGGAACGACTCTCAGATGTGATTGTGGACTTTGGAGACCTCGTCGCACAAGTTCAAATACGATTCAAACGGTTTTATTCGCCTACAGGGTATTGCTGATAGGCCTCCTCATCCCAAAAAAAAAATTTCGTACTAAGAAATTTTTGAAGCATGATCGATTTGACTGCCAGATTAATTTTGGAGTCATTCAAGTATTATATGGGCAATTTTTTGTAATATTTAATCTTCCTCTTACCCTCAGCGAAAGTTACAAAGACTCCTACCCTGTCCCTACCATGATCACGTTAACATATACAGGGTGAGTTTTTTTGGGGGCTTGGTTGATAATTCCGATAAATTGTAGCCAACAGTATGGTCCTTACTTCAAATATTCTTTACTAGGTGTTCATAGCTACATGGTAACCCAAACATATTTTTTTCAAATGGAAATACATACCTACATTGTATTGCAGATATGGTTAGGCCCTTTCAAACGAAGCGTTTCGATATAACATTCTACAGTGTTTTATATTCAAATTAACGAGAATAATCCATCGAAAAAAAAACACACTGCTTTAACAACTCGCATCTCTACAACTGTAATAGCTAAAGTAATGAATCTTTCGCCAGAAACATTTTATGATCTCCCTGCCTACTAGTTTCTCAGTTTTTTTATAATATTCGCAGAGTAGTCACACAAAATGCACTATCTCTAAATTTTCAAATGCAATATCTTGAATATTTTAACATTCTCTAATTTCCCTGTTCACCAGCTTTTTTCTAATATAAAGTTCATGATTATTTGTACGACCGGTTTCTAAGTTACAGCTAAGCTTTTTCATGAATCACCCTGTACAGATAAAAACTCGCCCTATATATTATGTTCTTAAAATTAGTCAGGTTTCTTCAACGTTTTGATTAGTCAAAAACAGTGAAATGTTTATAACATGATATTTATTATATTACGGGCCGATTTCACCAACTAATATTATGGACCAATAGGAAAATACCTTATCGAAATGCAATTTGACAGAAGCTGTCAAAGGTCTCAGAATATCAGTGATTTATAGTGAAAAAACAGGACAACTTTCATGTATTTTGATATATGTTATAGGTTTACATTTAACAATCCGCTATCCCCCTCAGCGAATGGGAATGCGGCAAATAATAGGTCGATTTGCTAGCTGTTAAATTTGGCAGCAGATTTGGACGTTTGTTAATGCAAGGCACTCTCGAATTTACCAACTTCAATATACTGAAAGTTATCATTACATACCTGTTGAATAGTGTGGATTTGTCTGTATTTTGCAAGAAAATAGAATATAAAATACATTCCATCCAATTCCTCATCTTCCTTTACGTCATAGACAACAAATTATGAAAAATGTTTCACAAATAATGTCTTTTAAGTCCAAAAATCATAAAAACTAGTAATGTCTTTTTCACTGGCGGAGATATCTATCTGTCACTCGCAGGGTTGCCAAGTCTAACGACGATTACGTCCCGTGGTGGAGGGTGCGAAATGTTTCTTATACATTTGCTGGTTTTGAATTTTTTTCGTGAAAATTTACTAGGTATCATGATTATAAGCATCCTTAGTAGATTGTTCGATCCGGAATGGGAAAGATCTCCTATTTATGAAAATATTTTTGGTATCATCTAACCGTTGCAATCAGTGCATAAACACTGTGACATATGATTTATAGCATAACCCGTTGCCATATCAATACAAATTTAACATACAGGTCGCCTAGCCGTGGGGATGCAGTGGTCGGGACGAATATCACGGCAACAACTGATGATTTGGGCATGTCTGGTAACAACGAATGAAGTGAAACTCGCTAACTTCACCAATTTGAAGATTTTGTACAATTTCTTTGAAAATGATGAAAGATATTTATCTGATTTGGAAGGGTAATGTCGCAGCCAACTGGCAGTCACTCTTTCTGACACAGTCCGGATCGAAAGATGACGATACTCGCGAAATGTATTGATACTTATAAATATAAGATCGTATCGAACATCCCTACTGTTAAGATGTATAACCCAAAGTACCAACGGAGCTATTTTGCGGCGTCATGGAAATAATTTTAAATTTTCATTTGCATTTTTTCAAGTTTTGTGCAATGATTTTGGGAAAAATGTCACGAATAGTCTTATAAAGCATAGTAAAGTATATTTCAACAGTTGGCGGAACTTACTCCACTAGGACCAGGAGGGTGAAACGGGATATTAATGCACAATCTGGCAACCCTGTCGCACCCTCACAAAATGGCCGCTGACAACCACACAAGTCACCGTGTTGTCATTGAATAGCATGGAATAAAACCTTCAAAGTATATGTTTTGTGACTGATACCAAGAGTTGACAGATCAATCATCAATAATCAGCTGTATTCAAATAATGTCTAATATAAATATAACCTAGAATGTGTACTCGTGAAAAAAGAAAAATATGGCAAATTTGTAGTTTTTTTGCAGGTTTTAGGTTTGCTGGTGGCTTTAAGGCATATATTTGGAAATTTCTTAATCGCCGTGAATATAGTGTGGATGTTTGTTCAGTTCCTGAACAACGAAAAATATTCAACTTTATGGATGTATGGACATCAAAAAACCGTAATGGTTGTGTCGGCATATCAATCTAAGGTGCCATAATGGTTCTGATGAACGAAGCTGGTGATGTTTCAATGACAAGCTGTCATCTCATACATTGACAGTATTTTGTTTTCTACATTTCATATCTAGTAGTTGCTAAAATTTTTTGATTGGAACTTGAAGCTCATTCGTTGTATTTGACGGTCTGTTACCCTATAGGTGGAGAATGACGGACTGTTGTTGGTGAAATTGGACCTTAACCATCCTCTTACCCTCAGCGAAAGTTAGAAGGACTCCTACCCTCTCCCTACCATGATCACGTTAACATATCCAGGGTGAGTTTCTTTCGGGGCTTGGTTGATAATTCCGATGAATTGTAGCATACAGTATGGTCCTTACTACTGACATATTTTTATGTCTACCAGGCGATTTATAACTATGTGGTAACCGAAACATATATTTTTTAAATAGAAATATCTACATTGTATTGCAGATTTGGTTACGCCCTTTCAAACGAAGCATTTCGACGTAACATTCTATAGTGTTTTATTTTCAAATTAACGAGGATAATCGATCGAAAAAAACACACAGCTTTAACAACTCGCGTCTCTGCAACTGTAATAGCTAAAGTACTGAATTTTTCGTCAGAAACATTTTATGATCTCACATTTTATCCCTGCCTATTAGTTTCTCAGTTTTCTTATAATCTTCACAGGGTAGTCACAAAATGCACTATCTCTAAATTTTCAAATGGAATATCTTGAATATTTTAACATCCTTTAATTTCCCTTTTCACTAGCTTCTTTCTAATACAAAGTTTATGATGATTTGTACGGCTGGTTTCTAGGTCACAGCTAAGCTTTTTGTAGGTAAATCAGATATCAAGTTTCTTACATTTAGAAATATGTATTTCTTGGTCACCACGTTAACATGAATCACCCTATAGAGATAAAAAATATTTTTCAGGTAAGCAATCATTGAGTTATCGACCAAGCCCACACTAAAAACTCGCCCTATACATTATGTTCTTAAAATTAGTCAGGTTTCTTCAACGTTTTGGTTGGTCAAAAAAAGTGAAATGTTTATAACATGATATTTATTATATTACAAGTATACAGGGTGTTTCAGTTTATTGTTGCATAACTTTAAGATTCGATAGAACTTTTAAAATTAATGCATAAAGTCTATATAAACATGGGTCGAAAAATGCGTGGCTTCCGAAATACAGGGTGTTTAAATTTACTTTCTAAAATAGTTTTTTTTAAATATTTCGAACAATATTTGATGTATAACAGTGAAAATTGGTATACAAGGGTTTTTTGGTACGACAAAACGAACCATGGGCATAGTTTTACTGTAGCCGCTAGAGGGCGCTCTCTACTGTACCTGTAGTGTACTGAAATGACCGAAACTTTTTTCCTAGTACAATTTTTTGCTTTTTGAATAAAAAAACTGATTCTCCGCACTTTTTAAAATTAAAAAGCTTTCCTGTGAGTTTTCGTTATAGTTAGCCATTTTTGAGATATTTGGATTTTTAGGGTTCGATGCATTTTTAATTACGAGTATTTATGGGAAAATAATATTTTTTTTAAGATGATCGTTTAGATTGTGTTTTTAAGCACAGCAAAAATTCCTAACTCCAAATAAATACAAAAACAATATTAATTTGTTTAATTTTCCAATATTATTTTTAACAAATTAAATTAATTATTTACAACTAAAATGCTATTGGATAGTTAGGACAAACATAAAAAATCTAAAGTAGTTGCTCGAAATGTAAACCCAATAGTTCAATACACAATTCACATCTACGAATGATAGAACGTGGTATAGCATTATTCAAATAAGACCTTATTTCATCACATGCATTCCTGATTCTGTCTATTAGCATATCTCTTGTGGTTACGGGAGTCTGGTACACTTTTTCTTTTAGAAATCCCCACACAAAGAAATCTAATGGATTTAGGTCAGGGGATCGTGGAGGCCAGGCGACTGGTCCTCCACGGCCGATTCATCTTTCTGGATAATTGTCGTCCAGCCAGTTTCTAACTATTCTCGAATAATGAGCTGGACAACCATCAAGCTGGAACCAGGCCAATCTTCTTAAATCTAACATAACATCATCCCACATATTTGCATGTTCAGCCGTTAAAAATTCCAAGAAGGTCGCAGCAGGGAAAAGGTAGGGTCCAAATAGTCGATTACGGTAGATACCAGTCCACACGTTAACACTAAATTCATGCTGAAAATTTCTTTCCCGAACAGCATGCGGATTTTCATGCGACCAAATATGTTGATTATGAAAATTTACCACTCCACGTCTAGTGAAGCATGACTCATCGGTCCATAAAACTCCCTATTATTATCAGTTCTATCAAGAATCCACTGAGAAAATGTGATTCTTCGTTCTCCGTCCCCTGGCTGTAGTTCTTGCACAGGTTGCAAATGGTAAGGACGTCTATGGTCATTTCTAAGAACACGGTGAACATGGCTTGCTGAAATTCCCAAGGCACCAGAAACTCTCCTAACACTTGTGGTCGGATCTCTATCAAACTCACGCAGAACCATACGGGTAAATCTGCGCTGACGAACATTTATGTTTTGATCCCTTTGGAGATTTCCAAAACCATTTTCAATTATTTGGCGATGCACTCTTACAAAAACTGAGCGCGTTGGATGTCGTCTGTTTGGAAATCTTCGTGCGTATTCTCTGGCTGCTTCTGCTGCGTTTCCATTTACAAAGCCATACACAAAATGAATATCCGCTAACTCTTGATTGGAGAATAAAAATGGCATTTTTATAAAACAGGTAAAAGAAACTAAATTTCGTGCATTCACAATTGCAAAAAAACGTTTCAGGTTTCAACAGACCACAAAACTAACTGTCAACTAATTGACGTTTAACCTTATTCTGCTTTCAGTTTCAAAAATATTTGCAGGCACAGCCTACTTCTAAAAATTATCGAGATACTGAGTTTTTAACGTTATTTTATCATAAATAATTAAAAATGTATCGAACCTTAAAAATCGAAATATCTCAAAAACGGTTAACTATAACGAAAATCCACAGGAGAGGTTTTTTATGTTGAAAAGTGCGAAGAATTAGTTTTTTATTCAAAAAGCAAAAAATTGCACTAAGAAAAATTTTTCGGTCATTTTAATACACTATAGGTACAGTAGAGAGCACCCTCTAGCGGCTACAGTAAAACTATGCCCATGGTTCGTTTTGTCGTACCAAAGAACCCTTGTATACCAATTTTCATTGTGATACATCAAATATTGTTCGAAATATTTAAAAAAAAACTATTTTAGAAAGTAAATTTAAACACCCTGTATTTCGGAAGAAAAGCATTTTTCGACCCATGTTTATATAGACTTTATGCATTAATTTTAAAATTTCTATCGAATCTTAAAGTTATGGAACAATAGACTGAAACACCCTGTATAGTATATTTATTTTTCGAAATATTAGTCGTAGTTATTTTATACTGTTTCTAAAAATTCCTATACATTTTGCCTAAGCATAGAATCATTTCAGAAGGTTTTTAATGTCTACAGTTTCGGTATTCAGCTTTTTCTTTATAACGAAGTAGCCGAGCAGGCAGTAGCCTGAATGCGATGACACCGCGACTGCTATGAGGATCCCAAAGAAATTTTGTTAATCCGATTTTTGAACTGCCTAAGGTCAGTAGAAGAGGGTAACGCTTCCTCTTGTAGACTGTTCCACAATCCCGACACCCTCTGGGCAAAGGAGTGGTCGTATCGGCCAGTTCTATATGAACGAAGTTTGACAAGGTTAGGATGGGAGAGTCTAGACCAGCTAAAATGATGAGATTTTGGCCGAACTCGGCCATCCATCGAAACCGGATGATCTCTAGGATGCCTTTTATTCGACAAGGTACAGTACTGTGTAATGTAAGCATTAAACTGTACAAGATTGTTGCGTCCCCAAGCAAAGAGTCGGAGTCAAGGATAAAGTCGCCGCTAGTGTTCTTCTTCCAGCTCCTAGGAGCATGGGAGTGGTCGTACCGGCCAGTTCTGGGAGTACGAAATTCGACAGAACTGAATAGGAGGCACAAGGCTGGCGAATCCGACTGGCAGCGACAACACGTGGTGACTTCGTATCATTTGTCCCTCCTCAAGGCATATTCATCCATCGTTCTAGAAAAAATGGTAGTATTGCAATCGAATTTATGTAGGCATAAACGTACACTGTGACAGAGAAGCACATAAGTAAACGTGTTGTAAAACGGCAATAACAAGTCGCAAACAAATTGCGCCATAATAACGATGAAAAGCTAAGCGCTTCTCTACATACATTTCCGGATCAATAAATCTATAATCTTCAATCACAATTCCAAACAGTCATAACGTTCACATACCAACCGACCACAATCCTTTTCTAACTGTACTCAAACCATTATGTAAGGACTACGAATAGTAGTGTCACTCCGTGGTCTCCAAAATGTTTCCGGGGTACCTCTCATCGTATCCCCTCTTTTTTTGGGCAATAAATAGTTCAGGACATCCGCTGTAAGACACATAAAAGGTAGCCGAGGCACGCCAGGGCTGAAAGTCAGATAAATGTGACTTCCGTGACCTTGGGCCGTGAGTAGCTTTTTTAGCAACAACAAAAGTGCGGGACAGCTGACACTGTAAGTTGCCGAAAAAGCGTCTAAAAAGATAGGTTGCACCGCTGAAAAAGTCAAACGTAAGAAGTCTCTTCGCCAACGAACCAACTTTTCGTCTGGGAAATTGGACTTATAGGCCAGGAGTAGTAGTCACTCGCGGAAAAATATTTCATTAGTAATACTGTTTTCATCCGTCGGACAGCCGAGAGCCAAGCATGTACAGCTGATTAATGCTTTCGGCAATTATAAGCACTGTCTAAGCTTGGTTTCAGGTCTCGATTTTTTCTATGTCAATCGCCAGAATCGTCTGTATTTAGCGGTAGTAATTTACAGTTTCAACAGATAGCTGCTGACCACTCTCGCTGTAGTCGATTCTGTTGAATTTTGTGCTGCCTCATTTCGATAAAATCTCTCACGTATGGACCTCTTATCGACAGCAATCAATAATTCAATCGCTTTTTCGGCGATGGACAAAGCAGTCGCTCCAACTTAAGGGCTCTCTCACCCTGAAAATGCTACGCACGGTGGCTCGAGACTTGACATAACTTGGCTGACTTGCGAGGGTCATAAGAATAAACTATAGTCCATTTATCGAAGAAAGAAACTAAAACCAAGCATAGTCACTACAGAACTCCGAGCACGATACAAGCACCGCAGTGTCAGGGTTCGTCTGATTCTGCCCAGTGATAGTTAGCCCTCTTAGAAGCTGCTTTCTTGACGAAAACTATGAGATAACATTTCAACAAATGTAAGCAAAAACAAATATTTATTTTAATAAAAGTTGGTGAATGTATTTATCTTACTGTAAATAACAAGTGAAACATTTTTCAGCCTTATCAGTTGGACATTCCGGTTTTTATACTGCTTTTTTTTAATTCACTAACGCTCTAAGAATGCATAGTTCAGCCGCAGTAAAGAATCAACGTTGGCGGATTTTGGTTCTTGACATCCTTTACGATCGGTTACGATGCCTAGAGTACGGAGACCTGTACGATTTCGTCAACTTAGTGAGTTTGATAGGGGCCGTATAGTGGGACTTCGGGAAGCTGGACTTTCTTTTCGGGCAATTACAGTTTCTCCACTACCAGGTCCATTGCAAATGAATGGTTTGCAGAATATGGAAGACCTATTGGCATGCGAAGTGTTTACCGACGAATGAGAAGTAATTGTTTTCATACCGGCCACACTGGGTCCTCCCTTTAACTCGAGAACACCGACGTAATCGCCTTGAGTGGTGCAGACAACGGTCACTCTGGGATCAGGAATGGAACAGTATTGTCTTTAGTGACGAGTCTCGATTTTGTTTAGGCATGCACCATGGTCGTGCCAGGGTTAGAAGGAGACGTGGTGAAAGGAGGAATCCACAGTTTTTTGTTGAAAGACATGTTCATCACACTGTTGGAGTTATGGTTTGGGGTGCTATAGCTTATGGTTCCAGGTCACCTGTAATCTTCATCAGAGGTAACATGAACGCGCAGCGTTATATCCACGAAGTTCTAGAACCCCATCTTTTACCCTATCTTGACACCCTGGCAGATCCAACTTTCCAACAAGATAATGCCCGACCACATGTTGCAAGAGTCACAATAGACTTCTTTCAACATAATGATGTCACATTGTTACCATGGCCACCAAGATCTCCCGACTTATCCGCAATTGAGCACGTGTGGTATATGATGGGTAGGAGATTGCTCAATTTGCAACGTCCTCCTCAGACTCTAGAACCACTTCGAGAGGAGTTGGTGGTTGCCCGGAATGAGATACCACAGGAGGACATTGACCACCTGATCAGAAGCATGCCTAGGCGCGTTGGAGAATGCGTAGCACATCAGGGTGCATCCACACATTATTAAAGGTCAAAGGGCTTTAAAGCAGTGCAATCATTTTGAAATTTTTATCATTTACTTATTATGCTTCATTAAGTACTTATACAAAATTTAATTAAAATAAAACCATTTAAACTGGGTGTTCGGATTTATATGTCACTTAGAATATTTTTGCTGGGTATAACACTTCTAATATCACTGGCTATATATGATCGTGGAGATCACGCACTGGTTATTGTCTTGCTTTAGTGTCTTTCTTGGAAAAAGAAGCTATAATTTAACGAAAAAGTGATCTTACTTTCCGTAGTCTGTATACTTGACTCAGACATAGCTTGGGCATTACAGTCAACCAGGCGACATACGAGCTTCAGATAACAACCTCTAAAATATCATCGCCGGGGAGACATACCGCAACGTGCTATTTATGAGGAATATGCATGTTAGGGATGGAATTTACTGGAATATGCATAATATAAATATTAATTGGTAATATCTCTATCAATGTTCTTATCTGCCGACAGCGAATATACTGATTATCCGTAGAAACGTCTGTTCTGAGAATGTTTGTAAGTCAGCAGTCAGCAACGAATCTTTGACAATACCCAAACTATAGATCACACATCCGAATATCGGTGAGTTATATAGAAAAATAATCTATACTCGGATACTGAAAAGGAAGGGAGCGGCAGAACACATCGCACGCCACTGCAAGCTCCGCATCTGTTTGGATACGTGGACGACTGTGGCATGCGATATGTTTTGCTGCTCTCTTCCTTTTCGGTAGCAGAGTATAGATCTAGATCCCAGTAGTTATGCCATATTTGATCCTTAATTTTTCAGGGCTGCATCATAAGACTTCCCAGAATGCTTTCCACCCAAACCGAATCATTACAGATACGTTTCATGGGGCTCCAAGAACTAACCTGGATGTCCAGCAAATTTAGGCATAGCAAATCTCGAAGAGCACCAGTCCAAAAGTGTCAGTGGCGGACGGAAAAATTATGTGGGATAGAAGTAAAACTGAACGAGATTATAAATTATCATATATATATATATATATATATACGTGAGCAGTAGTCATTGCCAAAGCCAACGACCAGTAGGGCACAAAATACAATTAATTGTTAATTGGGAAATTGACAAATTTTTAGGCTTAAGTTGACTCTTTTGACGATAAAATCAAGCTTTCGGCATTCTCTCAGGAAGGCCATTAAATCACTAAAGGATAAGACGACATCTGGTCTAGATGGCATCCCGTCCTTTATAGTCAAAGATTGTGTGGAAGTGTTTGTTGGTGTTCTAACTAGGATTTTTAATATATGTCTTATAACAAACAGATTTCCAGATATTTGGAAGATCGCTAAGGTCTGTCCAGTGTTTAAGTGTGGGGATAAGTCAAATATTGAGAATTACAGGGCAATCGCTATATTATGCATGTTCTCGAAAGTCTTTGAAATAGTCTTGTACAGTCGCATTTACACTGCCGTCCAGCGTCAGCTGTCATTGCATCAACACGGATTTGTCGCTAATCGCTCAACAACCACAAACCTATTTATAATAACGCAGTACATCTCGGAAGCCATTGATAGTAATGAGCAAGTTGACGTTATTTATACCGACTTTTCGAAGGCTTTCGCTAAAATTAACCACAAAACTTTATTAAATAAGTTAGGTGCACTTGGTTTCACAGATAATGCTAGGGAGTTGATGAAATCTTACTTATCCGATCGTAGACAATTTGTTAGCTATAATGGCTTCGAATCTGAGACCTACTTGGCACCTTCTGGAGTTCCTCAGGGGTCCAACCTGGGACCATTACTGCTTTTGATATTTATTAATGACCTCTGTGACTCAGTTGGATGTGAACGCCTATGCTTTGCTGACGACCTAAACATTTATTCGCAGATAAATACTCCTGATGATTGTATCAAGCTACAACACCAATTAAATTTTGTGCTGTCTTGGTGTGTAGAAAACAAGTTGGAGCTTAATGTGAGGAAGTGTAAAATAGTCAGCTATACCAGGAAAATTAATGTTTGCGAATATCCGTACTCTATTGATGGGTTTGTGCTAGAAAGATGCTCTGATGTACGTGATTTAGGTATAATCTATGATCAAAAGTTAACTTTTAGTCAGCATATAAATAAAAAAGCATTAGAAGCATTGGCGGCTTATGGTTTCATAGTAAGGAATTGCAGGAGTTTTAACATAAAGTCCATTAAGCTATTATATTATGCTTATGTTAGATCCAAAGTCGAATACTGTAGTATTATTTGGAGCCCTTACTATGAATGCTATAGCACAGCTATTGAAAGAGTACAATGGAAGTTTATGAGGTTTGTTCTGTTTAGGATTGATGGGACATATCCAGGAAGAGGTACAAGTAATGAGGAACTATGTAGTCGCTTAGACATGTTGACTTTGAAAAAACGTAGGTACTGTGCCTCAATAATATTTGGCTACAAAATGATCAACAATTTAATTGATTGCCACTTGATCCTGGAACAGATCAAGTTTCGTACTCCAACGTTTGCATCTCGCAATCATAAAATATTCGGGCTTCCTAGGGCTAGGACAGACATTCTTCTCAAGTCACCGTTATATGTAATGTGCTCTAACTTAAACAGAATTGGATGTTACTGTGATATATTTACGACAAATGTTAATTACCTGCTAATGGCAGCTAAGGCTTATTCGGACCAATAGCTCATGTTACAAATTTATACCTGTGTTGCATTTGTTGTTTTCTTTTCGCTTTTTTTTGCTTTTATATTATGTTTATAAATTGTCCTATAAATGGGAAACTGTTGGACAATAAAGCTATTATTATTATTATTATTATTATTATTATTATTATTATTATTATTATTATTATTCTCTATGGAGCCTTCATCAGGATTCTGAAAACCCAATTGTGATGCTAGCAAAGAAAACAACAAAACGAACGTAGAGAAGATCGAACTTGTAATCAGTATAAAAACAAAAGGACGGGGACATTGGGCTTGTTGAAAATGACAGATACCTTCGTTACATGTTAAAAATATCAATCCACCCGAACAAATTAAAAAAGTATTACACGTGAGAAGACATTTTAGTGAAACAATCGGAATGCAGTCTCTAACCTTCTACTTCCGCTACACGTGGAGAGGGGGACGGCACGGAAAGATAACGCGTCGACAGATGACAAGTGATTGACGCGACGGACCGTGGAACTGTAAAGCTCACTGTCCAAATTTGGGTATGAAGTATACGAGGGACGCTCGGTAAATCTCCACCCAAAATTACTAAAATGCTGAATTAATTTGTTGTTGTTAATATATATATATATATATATATATATCTTGTAAATTTTTGACGCTGGAGGGCCAGCTTTATTAGGAGGAGAAATGTCACGAGCGACCACCCTGACATTTTAAACTAAACTAAGCATGACTATGCATAATTTGCAATGGTGTATTCTTATCAGCCGAGGTGGAGATATTGGTTATTATTGAAACTACTCGGGCTGACATTTAAGGGCATTCCCGTCCTAACGCGTATCCGGTTTTTGGCCGAGTCTCGACCACCGAGGACCTATCTGGTACCAATAGCTCTCATCAATAGCGGCACCTGTTTGGAAAAAGGTGGGCTTTTTGTTTAGGGTTAAGAAGTACTTTTCACTCTGTACAATGCCGAGATAAGCCCTAGGCTCGAGTACTGCTCACATGCTTAGGGTGAGGCAGCTACGACTACATTATCTATGCTCGATGCTTTTTAGAGGAGGGCTGTGCAACTGATCGATGACTCTTCTCTGAGGGACAGTCGCGGGACCCTTTGACATCGGCGACCTAGCTCCCTTTCTCCACTATATTAACGGACTTTGCTCCTCAGAGCGCTCAGACCTGGGCGATACGATTGCTCATTCATAACTAAGATATCGAGTTTGTGGAACAATCTACCTGACGAGCTTTGTGCAGTTCCTTTAACATTAGGCAGTTCAAAGGTTGGATCAACTTTTTTCAACCTCCTCATAGCAGCCGAGGTGCCCCTACGCGGCAGCTTTGATATAAAAAATTAGTCAAATGAGACAAAAATACACTCTGGGTCGACTATCTTTCAGATGTCACAGATTTCTAATCCCAAAATGTTGTGTACCTACAAACTTCAAAGCCCCAGTATTTTGGCACATAATTGTATTTTTGCGATCTTAATCGTACTGAAAATAAATCGTTACCTATATGGGGTACACAGGGGTAGGTACTATTTATTGATGTCATGCTCAAAGCCTTGCCTTATGTAGTTTATTCATTTATTCATCAAATAATGCTATATAATTTATTACCCTGTGTAGTAGTATTACAATTATTTCTATGTCATGCTGGTCAAGCTATAGTAGTTCTATTCTTGTTGTAAGTTTGCAACACTGTAGGGTCATTATTACATGCTGCCTAGCTCAGTGATTCCCAAAGGAGTCCAGGTGGATTCCGGGGAGGCACGGGGATCCACGTTCACGTGAAAAGAAAATTGCGGTTCCCAAATTGCAAATGGACGCTTACGATTTATCTCGTTCCAATAGTAAGGGAAAATTTTTGACTCGGCTTCATTTATCATCGACGAGATGCTTTACACAACAACCTAAATTTTAATAATTTGCTGTCAATCCGCCAAGTGCATCTATCACATTAAATTTCAGATTTATTGTACATTTTTTTGCACTGTCGATTTATATTGCAAAAAAGTTACGTTTTATGTTATTAATGTTTAATTTTATTCATTATGTCAATAAATAGGGTTAGTTCAGAAAATGTTTTTCTCTTTTCATATCGGAACCTTGACATGCTTTTGGAATACGGTATGTATATAAAAGGGAGGGTCCAGAGAAGCCAGCAAAATGTGTGAAGGTGGCTATGATAAAACAATGTTTTGGAACAGCTGTGATATCCTAGTATTATTTTGATTGGTGTTAGTTTTACTGCATTGTAGTGTATATCTATCGGTTAGGCCTCATCTCATCTCACGCTTCGATATTTACGGTGAATATCCCTAGTATCCTCGTACCGATTCCAAAGATCGTAAACACCATATACATTGGTGGATCGGTGGCAAACCTTGTCACAAATACTGATGTCTCTCTTTGTAACAATCTCGTGCCATTATCATATAATTAGATTTGATAAACAGGTGTTTGAGAATGTAAACTAGTATTTATTCAGTGTTTATGCGTGCAATCCGTAGGCAACTCACGTCTTTTTTGTAGACTCGTTAAATGCCAGCTTTAAATTCCACATTTAAATGACAATAAGGCCTTTCAGGCTATGGTTGTTAATCATCTCTTGAGCAACTGAATGACGCACAGATTTTTGGGAATTTTTGTTTAACTAAGTTTTGATAATCTATATATATATATATAACTTGAGACGTGGTCATTGTCGTCTAGACCAGTTAGGTGAAAAATTAAAGCTTTCGCCTTTTGTTGGGTACTTCGACAAAATTTAAGCAAAGAGGACTCTTTATATTTTTTTAATTCTCTCTAGCTTTCAATGGACTTTGCCATCATCATCAGGAGCTGCAATTACAATGATAACAGTAGCAACAAAGGTGTAAAATGAATTTAAATTGACTCAACTTACAGTAGTATGTGAGGATGTTGCTAATTGTTGTTTACGTATAGGATGAGGGAAACGTCCAGTAACATGGTGAGAGCTGGATAGATTGTACAATAGTCAAACTTATATAAAATGTGACAAGAACAAGTTAAAAACAGATTAAAAATTATTTAAAAAATTTAGAGCATTACATCGTGAAGCCACTTGATGATTGCACAAATTAGTGGTCATGGAATGATGAGTGACATGAAACCCTTTGACAGAAGGCCGAAGGATGTCAATGTCAGTATTGAAAGATGGAACGAATTGTGGGCGTGTGCCAGAACATGTTCTGTCACCAATTTTGGCAAAATATGTCATGGATTATCTGCTTGATACTGTTATTCCGACACTACCCTATAACCTCTTTTTCATAAAAAAATACGTAGATGACATTATTTTATGCCTCCCTTCCATAGGTCTGGATGGTATTGTCAGAGAATTCAACAGCTATGACCCCTACATCCAATTTACCATTGAAAAAGAAGATGAGAACCTGTCTGTCCCCTTTCTAGACACAAGACTCATTCGCACCAACAACAACAGTTTATTGGTAGACTGGTACCAGAAACCTATGGCCTCAGGTCGGTTTCTCAATTTTAGGTCATACCATAAGCTAGGGATTAAAATCAATTTGGTAAAACAGATGAAAACAAGGGTAATCAGCATCTCAGATAATACCTTCCACACCTCAAATTTACGTAAACTATCAAAACTGTTCATCAATAATGGTTATCCGAAGTGTCTGATTAACAAGATCATTTTTAGTTCACCTTCCAATATTTTGCCGAACTCTGGTGATGCAGGTAATAGTCGCACAACCCCTAATAACGGAACTGATGTAATTCCCAATAATAACATCAATCCTAACAGTACAAGCACCAACCCGGACTCCAGACCTGGTTTTGCTGTCCTGCCCTACATCAAGGAACTGACCCCTAAGCTGATCAGATTGTGCAGTCCTTTGAACTTTCGAATTGCTTGCAAATCCGTCCTCACTATAAACTGCATTTTTTCAAAAATGAAAGACAAAGTCCCGCTGCTTGGCTTAACCAACACAGTCTACTCCATCAATTGCAACAACTGCAACCAAATATACATAGGTCAGACCTCCAGATCTCTTAAAGGAAGGATTACATCACACAAAAGTGATGCTAGGCTTCATCCTGAAAGATGCGCTCTAGCATCTCATGTTAACACAACAGGGCATTCTATGAATTACACAAGTATCAAAGTTCTTGATAAAGAAAAACACCTTTCCAAACGTTTATTCCTGGAAATGTCCCACATTTTCATGAATAACAACTGTATCAACAAAAAGACAGATGTTAAACAACTGAGTGTCATTTACTCATATTTGCTAAACTGCGAAAAATTGGAGAACTTACATATCTCCCCAAATTTCAACTCTTCACAACCATAATTAGAATCTGTGTTTTGGCCGATTCCACCAGTAAATTTCATTCCACTCAAAATATAATAATTCTCTCCTCACGATTTATTAATAATTGTTAATTTAAATTCCAATTAATAATAATATAGTTTATTCAACTGCCTCTGGTCGGTTTAACAAATTCTAACATAAAATTCTGAAAATCTCATCATCTGAAGTGATTTGGCAACGTTTTGGCACACGCCCACAATTCGTTCCATCTTTCAATACTGACATTGACATCCTTCGGCCTTCTGTCAAAGGGTTTCATGTCACTCATCATTCCATGACCACTAATTTGTGCAATCATCAAGTGGCTTCACGATGTAATGCTCTAAATTTTTTAAATAATTTTTAATCTGTTTTTAACTTGTTCTTGTCATATTTTATATAAGTTTGACTATTGTACAATCTATCCAGCTCTCACCATGTTACTGGACGTTTCCCTCATCCTATACGTTAACAACAATTAGCAACATCCTCACATACTACTGTAAGTTGAGTCAATTTAAATTCATTTTACACCTTTGTTGCTACTGTTATCATTGTAATTGCAGCTCCTGATGATGATGG
This sequence comes from Acanthoscelides obtectus, assembly GCA_963669975.1. Classification (NCBI taxonomy): domain Eukaryota; kingdom Metazoa; phylum Arthropoda; class Insecta; order Coleoptera; family Chrysomelidae; genus Acanthoscelides; species Acanthoscelides obtectus. The sequence goes on from CAVLJG010000004.1 coordinate 12,955,994, forward strand.
CAAAGTCCATTGAAAGCTAGAGAGAATTAAAAAAAGTATAAAGAGTCCTCTTTGCTTAAATTTTGTCGAAGTACCCAACAAAAGGCGGAAGCTTTAATTTTTCACCTATATATATATATATATATATATATATATATATATACAGGGTGACTTTGAAGTTGAGTCATTAATTTTCAGATAATGATTGTAGAAGGAAGATAAACCAAAATATGCGTGTAAAAATTAACAAAAAATTAAAAAAAAATGTTACCTTGTTTTATAAAGTATCCTCCCGACAAGTATTTCAATGCGGACCTGTATTTGATCGTGCGGTCTTGGAGCACCGGCATGCCCTCCTCTGTGAGGTCTTAAGTCACCTGATTCACGAGCCCTTTGTACTACATTAACAAAGGCACAAGGGATTGGTTGCACTCGATTAAATAAGAATCATGTCCACAAGTTCACAAGTTCAGCATTTTCGTAAACATGTGCCATTTTTTATTTCGTTTGAGCCACGCAACAAACACCACTATTCACTCACGCGTTACCGACTGAAACATTGACTGACATCGTGATAAACGTTTCAAATTCTTTCGCTTTTTTGTTTCCGATGCGATGAACCGATAAGGCGGATTATATCCGTTGTTGCCAAACACGAGCACATAATATTATTATTGAGACAGGGCGGTACTCAAACTTCTAAAGGGCTATAACTTTGTTAATTCAATTTTACCAGAAAAATTTTAAAGGAAAAAATATTTCTTTTGATCAGATCTACTCACTGTTAAAATAAATGACTCAACTTCGAAGTCACCCTGTATACATATATATGAGAAATTAAAGCTTCTGCCTTTTGTTGGGTATTTCGACAAAAAATAATCAAGGAGGACTCTTTATACTTTTTTAATCTCTATAGCTTTCAATGGTCTTTGCCATCATGATCAGGAGCTGCAATTACATTGAGAAAAGTAGCAACAATAGTGCAAAATGAATTTAAATTAACTTTGCACTTTGTCACCAACACAAACTTCAAATCGGGCCTCATCCCTCCATTGTATTGCACACCATTGTTGAGGTGTCCATTGTCTATGTTCTTTAGCCCATCTAAGCCGATTTTTCTTTTGCAGTGGAGTTAATAGTGGCTTTTCTTTGGCCTATAAACAAGTTGTGCAACTTTAGGGTTTTTACTTCACTTTTTTTATAATAAAACTTACCTTTCAAGTGCTAAATCCCAGTTTGTGGGCCTCTCTATGAGTTGTCGACCTCGAAATTCTCCTCCCAACAGCGTCACTCCACAGAGTACTTAGTTGTAAATAATTGGCACGCCTTTTTTCACGATCATTCTTCTTAATGCTCTTTGGTCGGCATTTATGATATTACTTTTTTTCACATATCGTGGCTTAATATTAACTGATCCAGTGACGTTATATCTTCTAACAATACTTCTCACACTGTACCGCGATAAGTCTAACAATGTTGCAATTTCTGAAATCGATTTCCCAGAATTAAAAAATTTAATTAGCAGTAACCGAATTTTCTCACTAATAACCTATCCTCTACCCATTTTGAAAACCTTCAGTACCCAAAACTATTTTAAACGTATTCTGACAGCTGTGATTAATAAAAACAATTGTCATGGCTTTTATTTTTCACAGCCACCTATGCGTTATAGACTTATTTTGCATTGAAATGAAAATAGATTGATATGCTGTAACTGCAACATGTGTTACTTTTATGCTGCAAATTTGATTAGAGAGTGGTAAAGTTGGTGTTTCCTACTATATATTACATTTTTATTAATATAAAAAAACTAAGATTTCAATAGTTAGGCCAACTGAAGTGGGAATGGGCTCGTACTTATCCCCTATTTTGCTCAATAAATTAAATTTGGATTAAAAACATTCATTTTGTAGAAGAAAATTGTATTTATTTTGAATGTAGATGCATTATTTAGTTATTGAAACATACAAGATAGCATATGAAATATAATTCTATCACATCTTATTATTGAAACAAGATATTAGAAAATATGAAAATAGAAGCTGCTAATACAGATATATTTATTAAACATGTATAAAATTATGTATTTCAAAAAATAGAAGCAATTTTCAAAAATGGTCTTCTTCATTAAAACTTTCTCTTTCATATTTAGATTTATCTGCATGTTTATTTCATTATTATATCTCAAATAACAGATGAGTTTAATGTTATAACAGTAAGAGTATCTGGGTATATTGTCAATTTTGTCTGTCAAATCTTAACGTATTTTTATAAGAAAAAAATAAGGTCTCTTCTGAACATTTGATGGCATCGCAGACTAAGAGTATGTTTTCTTGTAGGTAAAAAGCTATGCAGCGACTCCAACCAGTGCACAATCTTGCCCGTGTACGTAGCCCCTGAGGGGGCATGCATGTGCTGTGACAGCAGTAGTGACAGGATACGGCAGAAGCGGCGGCGGCGTGAACTACAACGCGCTAACAACCACAAAACTGCAGACGGAACTGGGTTACGAGTAGAGGGAGGCATAGTAGATGAGGGGGAGGGGGGGGTTAGGAAACTCTTTCACGAGCATGAACATCACCAACCCTATCAAAGGGCTGGTTAGCAAGCGTAGGAACAGATATAAGAAGGATGGATTCAACCTTGAACTTACATGTATCCTTTATTTGACCATTTCCTGATTGCGTCAAAGTTCGGGTTGCCATGTTTCATGTATATCTGACAATTGTATATAATTGCGTCTTGTAACTGAACATAATAGTAGCGATACATTGTACATGATGGTATCAATACATTGTCTGTGAGACTAAGAAAGAATCGTAGATGGTAGACGGTCTCTGACTGTCGAGCGCGGAGGTACCACCCGGCGGATCTCGTAGGCGGAGCCAAAATGTGTGCATGTTGCATGCACACGTGTTCCCTCGCCAGAGTCCGTGTGGCGTTCCCCCTTTCCGATGTATCCCCCTAAAGCCCCACGGTACCCAATGGGTGCTTAGGCCTTAGGCCTTCGTGGTAGTTGGAGTATAAAAAAAAGCCACATATCGTGGCTTAATATTAACTGAACCAGTTACGTTATATCTTCTAACAATATTTCTCACACTGTACCGCGATAAGTCTAACAAAGTTGCAATTTCTGAGTTTGATTTCCCAGAATTAAAAAATTTAATCATCAGTAACCGAATTTTCTCACCAATAACCTTTCCTCTACCCATTTTGAAAACCTTAACTACCCAAAACGATTTTAAAAGGTATTCTGACAGCTGTGATTAATAAAAACAATTGTCATGGCTTTTATTTTTCACAGCCACCTATGCGCTATAGATTTATTTTGCATTGAAATGAAAATAGAGGTTAATATGCTGTAATTGCAACAGGTGTTATTTTTATGCTGCAAATTTGATTAGGGAGTGATAAAGTTGGTGTTTTCTACTATATATTCTCAAAATATTCATTGTTAATATTTTAAACCTATAACACCTGGTTACATTTTTATTATTTGTGTTTGATAAGAAAAAAACTAAGATTTCAATAGTTGGGCCAACTGAAGTGGGAAGGGGCTCGTACATGGTTACTGAAAATTGAAATGCTCCAAATATAGTTAAAATCATACGTATTTTGGGTTGCTAAAACCGAGTACGCATTCTGTGAATTTAAATTATTTAGTGGAAATCAACAAAACTATGTGACATTTCCGAATTTAGGTTACTAAAGGTCAATTTTCTTTATTGTTATAGTACTTGGTATATGCGAACTATGGTCTGCTCAGGTAATTAGGGGAGACTATCAGCGAATTAGAGGCGGAACATGGTGAAAAACTAGTTATTCGGGACCACTATTAAATCCTAGTACGAAATGGATATCGAATTCCAAATCAACGCAACCGATTTACTTAGAAAACAATCTTCCATCCTGATTAGGGACAATTTTAGGAGTTTTTTGGAAGCATTTGACACTTGTCAGGGGAATTTCACCGTAAATACCTATTAACATGCACGCCTGTTAAAAATGACAAAGGTCTTTTGAATCTAGCCCTGAATGCACTTGATGCTACCCAGGTTACTCAAGAGCGAGATGCAAAGCTAAACGTTGCTTATTGGCAGAGAAGTTCAGTAATTAACGTATCATTTAATTCGTAACGCGTGCTATCTGATGATGTACCTTTCCATGTTCAACTCCTCGCCTTGCCGTTATCTAAAAAAGTGAACAGACGTGCGACATGCTATGCTGTGTACCAAGTAGTAATTGGTGTTTAAATACGGGAAGATTCATCACTGTCAATTAGTTTTGGGTCAGTGCGCATCCGTACCGATTAAATTTGATTGAGGAAGGCAAACTTTATAAAAGCTTAAAATTAAGTATGATAAATTGGATCACATATTGTCTGATAGGGTGGCATACAGTTTTGTATGAAAGAAATCCAACATGTGATGTTTTTTTATCACGTCAGGAGATTAAAAGTGGAATTTACTTGTAACAGCTAATATGACCTAGATGTCACTTGGAGGTCAGCTTCATAAATTTACACAGCAAATTCTGAATCAGTAGGTAAATGTGCAATCAAAGAACGTACTTGCTACTTTAATTTAGGAAGTTGACCTTCAGATGACCTGTGAGGTCATTGTCGACGTCACATTACAGGTCACCAGGAAATCCTTTTTTTATCTACTGAAACCTTTGAAAATAAATTGTTTTATAAGTAAATAGTTTCGTCATGTTTAGTTTATAAAGGCGTATTTTGGTACAAATCTTGAAGTTGGCCAACTGAAGTGGGAAGGGACTCGTAGACACTATATACGTTTGCAAATGGCTTACGAAATCCCCCTTATGGCTCTAAAGCATGAGGCTGAGACAGACGGCCTCTAGAAGAAAGTTTTAGTTCAGTAAGACAGAAGCTTGAATAGTTTATAAACGAGGACAGCTCTCAACTTATTCATTTTTTCGCCAACGACATACGTCCAAGTTGAAAGCAAAGATTTATATCGTTGCTTCTGTCATAAAATTTCAAATAAGTCCACCAGTGCAGATATTTCGATAAGATAAGCTCCGTTTTTACTCTGCGAATACATTATGATTGTTTGTATGTATGTCAGCAATCAAGACATACATATTTATTTGCGCCAGATCGAAGCAGTGCGATTCGCCGGATTTGAATAATAAAATAAAAAATGAATAAAAGTGTAAGCTGTCATACGAGAGTGATTACTCTTGGATGTGGCTTGGCCGGCGACTACCGGTTATGACACACTTACCATATTTGTAGCTACTTTTACCGAACCTGAAACTATCTTTTGGACAGAATCTGCGAATTTCCATGCACTATAATCGTAACTATACCGGGTGTTTCAAACTCGACCATTGGGATTTCGTTAACGGTAAGAGGTACGAAGTTTCTTAAATCAATCATCAATGTTGCGTGCTTAGGTAGCTAACAAAATTTTGCTTATAACGTTTCAAAATTCAAAGTACTTCTGAAGAAAGACGAAAAAAAGAAATTTTCCCAAAATAGCTTTGATTTTTTCCTAACCTCATTAGTAGTGGAATGTTGAAGTGATTTTCGCGATGAGACCAACGTGCTTTAATTGGTGACTCAATTTAGAAATTTCTTATGGTCGTTTTCTAATTAAGCTACCTATATAATGACAGCAAAATATCCAACATTGTAATCAACAAATGATTTATACAACGAAATAAAATTATTTGACATCAAGCAACTTTATTTATCACATACGATCAGTCAATTATGTAATTATTATTAATATAAAATCAAGTTACTTTCATAATTTTTTGTTTAAGGTTTAACAGAGAAAATGTAGAGTGGCTTGCAAACCATTTCCTTGACGATCTCGAAATTTAGCTACAAGTTCTAGAACATATTTTCGATGCACGTTAGCTCTCATGTCGCTCATTAAATATTTCTGCTGTGCTATTAGCGCACTGATTATTTCCGAAAAATATTTCGATAATTTCAACTCTTTCTGCTGTGGAATATACCATGGTTAATTTATGTAATAAAGTTAATTTAGCAACAAAGTTTGGTCAAATCAATCGCAAACTATGTACTAAATTCCTATTTAAAATAAGTACGAGATATTTCCTTATCTTTCTTCAAGAAATAACTTTTTTGCCACAAAAAAACGCTCCAATAGCTATTTTCAACCACAAAATGATAAACAAACCATGGGCGTAGTGAAGAAAAGCATTTACTTATTAAGTAAATTCTTTTAGTCAAATTTCTGTAGTAGTAGTACAAACAAATCTGATATACCTATCTAAGTCTACTTTAAGCTTTAAATCAATAAATCTTCAAAACTACTGATCTGAAGTACATTAAGTTTATATCATTATAAAGGGAATTGCGAGACCGTTAAAATAAGGAATCACTCGACCCCCTTTCTATTTAAGCTTTTAGGGTTGGTGTCACCCCCGCCCAGGGGGCTGCACGTGTTAACGTGACTTTTTACCAAACTTGTGTCCCCCTCGAAAACAAAATCGACGCGTCTGAGCGTTTTCCCAAAAAAAAAAACTGAGCTGCCAGTAAATGCGTCTGTTTCGTTTTCGATGCGCCACACCGTATATATGTATATGAATGTTTCACCTCTAATCCGGCACTATGACCCTGTAATGTTTTTTTCACGATGATATTCAAATTTAGCGCCCCAAATCACCTGAATGTAGAAAACATCGTTCGCGGCCGATAAAGAAAATTGTTAGCACCCTAAAGTTGTGAATATCACGTAGTTTTGCTATTTTTCACTAACTAATAGAATGTACATGTTAAACGAAATCAGATACATATGGCGTGAGCTTGGATTAGGTTTTAGCTCACCCAAAGTAGGTATGATAGAGGTCATTTGAACCACATTTGGAGAATTTTAATTTTTAGTAACCATGTTAGAAAAAGTACCAAAGATGAGTCAGTCGTATTTATACAACCTGATCATTTTTCTTTCCCTAAAGTGAGATCAGTTACTTCCTTCTTAATTAGATAACGAACTCAATAGCTATGCCCGGATAGCACCAAATATTTATTAAATATTTATCTAATATTTAATAATATTTTTATCTTACTTATATATTTGGTTTCATAAACAAAATTTAATAGATATTTGTAATATAATATTTTTATTAAATATTATAAATGTGTTACTGCAAAAGCCCGAACTGTGGTAAATCCTAAGATTTTCTGGTAAAACCTTAGATTTACCAACTCTCAATGGTAAAAGTCCGAACGTTCCTTTATTTCGGACTTTTACCACCATTTAATTGGTAAATCTTAGAATTTACCATAATGAAACGGTAAAAGTTGATAAAGACATGCCACAACGTGTTCAGTAGCACTCCGTATACAAATAATATTTTTCTTACTAAGTACCTAATAATTAATGACGATTGTCTTTTTTCTTCAATTTGTTCGTAAATACCAAATTATAAGAAAAATACTGATTCAGTGAGATTCAATTAGCCAAGGTAAGCGTTATGTTTGTGAGAAGATATGATACACATAAATACATATGTAAGGTTCATAAATACTAATATAATTTAAATAAATGATTAGGAATTACTAATTTTTTTATTCCCAAAACCTAGCATATACTAAGTTCTAATAGTAAAAAAATTTCTTTTTCAATATTTACCGTGCTCTTGAGATAAATCCCAAGATTTACCTAGTGAATGGTGGTAAAAGTTCGAAATAAAAGAACTGTTTGGACTTTTACCATTGAGAGTTAGTAAATCTTAGGTTTTACCACAGTTCGGGCTTTTACAGTAACATATATATCTTTTAAATATTTTAAATACAATATTCATTAAATATTTACTTTTCAATCAATGGAAAATATTAAATCTCCAATATTTATAAAATATTCATTATAAATATTTTCGGCTACGGCGCATGTGCGTGTCATCTCGAGCGACCAATGGGATAATAGCAAGTCGGCCTGAGACGGCAGCCATTTTACCTGTAACTTTCACTATGATAGCGTGCTTCCTGTGTATCTCCAAATGATTCATTATTTGAGTGTTTTTTTTTTGTGGAAAAAGGAAAAGGGTAAGTTTTTCGATAATTACATAGCTTACTGTATCTGACTAGTAAAAATGATTGTGCCAGCTAAGTATAAAGGTATTCATAAGACCATAAATAACTAGCCTTGAAGTGTATTACTAAAAAAAATCACATTTCAACAAAATCAATAAGTGTTAGTCAAAGGATGAAGTTGTGCCCATGAACATTTTTCATCAAGATATCTAAAATCGCATACTAAATTTTCTTAAAAATTAACCAAATCTCGAAGTATCATAGGCATAACATGTGGGGTCCTTTTAGGTGCATTATAGAGCTGCTTTTCAGTGACCTAGTTCAGCTACTCGGAGTAACTCACCATGCGCAGCACCAATAAATACACTGAAAAGCATCTTATGTATTCAATAATACTTCATAATTAGTAAAAAATTTTTTTCAGAGGAGTGGACTTGTAAAATGCAGAATGCTTAGAATGTTTTTTTGATAATATTTTATCTAGCAAATTAAACCATTATATCTAGAATGAATTTTCTTTAAAAACCCAATTTTATATAAGCATTCCTACAGGTTTTGCTAAAATAACCAATGATGAACTTTCTATCTACACTAAAAACATGTATCAGATTAATGCTTGAAAATCCATACATGTGTATGAAAAATATTAGATATTTCATCAAAATATAAAATTGATATTTAAAAACCTTTCCTCATATATTTTTTAAATATTTGGAAGGAATATCGCAAAAATATATGAATTATATTTACTACAAACATCTATAATGAATATTTTATAAATATATAAGAAATATAATTATTAAATATTAAAAAATCTGTGGCTACAAATATTTAACAAAATTTTGTTTTTAATTTTTAATGCTATCGAGGCGCTTCGGACGGAAAACAGTTACAGAACAAATTTGCTTAGAAATAAATAATCAATAAATAAAAATGGTTTTTACTGAAAGAGAAAGCAGAAGCGTACCCTTTTTTCTCCAATAATATTCGGTGCAAAACCCGTACGGAAGCCACTGGTAGGAATAATAAAAATGTTTGTACATCAGCAAAAAGCACCTTGATGCATAGTTGTGTACGAAATTGCATGAAAATATCTATAATAGTTATCTTTAAAAAAATGGCGTCAAGTAGAATGACTCTTTACTTTCCACGCCTTCGTTGAAGGTTTGAAAGGGAAGGGCTTAGTCAAGTTGTTTGCAACCTACAAAAATCAACCTCTCATGAGCAGGAATCTCTGAAACTTGATATTACTTCCAGCGATTTTTATATTTTTGTCCATAGTTCCACCGTCAGTGAATCAGTTTTAACAATTTACCACTACTGAAGCTTAAGCCATGTAAGTATCAGTCGGGTTGATAAGATAACGTGGTGCTTCTGTCTCTGTCTAGCACACGTATTATACACGTTACGACGTCAGTGGTACGTAGACTTCACTGTACTAATGGCGAAGTGACTGCAAAAAGAATATTGCCCTATTCCTCCACAGGTGGCGCTCGCGTCGTGTGGCTCTGCGAGCTGTCGTGTAACTCACAGATGCGCATGCAAATCCTGAAATTCACACCCTAGTCTCCGTTAATAATCCCTTGCGGTGATATTGAATACTTTTCTTACATAATAACGCAATAAATTACCGGTAATAGTCTTCTTTAAGTCTGAATCTATAGACACTCTAGACTTCGCTGGATACTTATTAAGCTATATATTCCGCTCATTACCAGCTCAATTTAAACCATTTCTGTTGTTCCTTTTTGCTCTAACGCGCTGGTCATTGCGTCATTTTTTCATTCTTTAATTACACCTTCTCTGTTCCCTGTCCGCTTAGAATGTGATTGATTTATTGTGTTAGACAGGCTTTAAAGCGAAATAATTATTATAATTTGTTCAGCCGAGTTTCTAGCTATACGTGTGTTTTTAGGAAGTGGATACTGGTCCGTATGCACTGGCTTAGTAGGTCCACATCATGGTAGATCCATACAGAACTGTAGAGGAATCGGTTCTACACTATTCCGCTTTTTTATTAGATGGGGGGTTCCCAAACGATCAAAGCCAAGAAGTCCGATTATCCCCACCTTGCCGCCAATTTTTTCCCCAACGGCAAAATTCATTACTAAAAAAAATTATTGGAGCAAAAACGTCTTAATCCTTCGGATATTTTTCACAGGCTGTTTTCAGGCTTTCAGCAGAAAAATCTTAGGAACAACGGTATTCATGCAATTCAAGCGTACAGCGTCACAAAAATTGTTTGCAAAACGTTTGCCTTATTTTTAGTCCACGGACGTGAAAATGTTTTATGTTTTTCTGTTAGACCATATATGTATGTGGATCAGATGACCCGTTTATTCAGCTTCAATATCCTGTTTTTGAAATTTGGAAAATGTGGACTCGGTTCCTTGTTCCTCGATAAGTCTGGCGACCCGATGGATCAAACTGAACGGTCATCATCGGGCGGTCGCACGAACTACTAGAAACATATTGATCTGCAGCTTGATTTAAACTTACCATATGTATTTGTATTACCATTACATCTAACAGATACGTAATATCACCAGGATCAGAAGAATATAAAATATAGAACATATCTCACTGATACGCGTTTCTTGTCCCCAACCTTCGCAAAATAATTCTGAAAATGAGCCACAAGTCAAAAACGGTGTTAGAGCGACTTTTTTTCGCTTTTTACCCGTAGCTCCATCACCACTGGGTCAATTTTCAAAACCTATAAAGCTCGCCGTTACCATCATATACTAAGTGACATATAAATCCGAACACCCAGTTTAAATGGTTTTATTTTAATAAAATTTTGTATTAAGTACTTAATGAAGCATAATAAGTAAATGATAAAAATTTCAAAATGATTGCACTGCTTTAAAGCCCTTTGACCTTTAATAATGTGTGGATGCACCCTGATGTGCTACGCATTCTCCAATGCGCCTAGGCATACTTCTGATCAGGTGGTCAATGTCCTCCTGTGGTATCTCATTCCAGGCAACCACCAACTCCTCTCGAAGTGCTTCTAGAGTCTGAGGAGGATGTTGCAAATTGAGCAATCTCCTACCCATCATATCCCACACGTGCTCAATTGGGGATAAGTCGGGAGATCTTGGTGGCCATGGTAACAATGTGACATCATTATGTTGAAAGAAGTCTATTGTGACTCTTGTAACATGTGGTCGGGCATTATCTTGTTGGAAAGTTGGATCTGCCAGGGTGTCAAGATAGGGTAAAAGATGGGGTTCTAGAACTTCATGGATATAACGCTGCGTGTTCATGTTGCCTCTGATGAAGATTAAAGGTGACCTGGAACCATAAGCTATAGCACCCCAAACCATAACTCCAACAGTGTGATGAACATGTCTTTCAACAAAAAACTGTGGATTCCTCCTTTCACGACGTCGCCTTCTAACCCTGGCACGACCATCGTGCATGCCTAAACAAAATCGAGACTCGTCACTAAAGACAATACTGTTCCATTCCTGATCCCAGAGTGACCGTTGTCTGCACCACTCAAGGCGATTGCGTCGGTGTTCTCGAGTTAAAGGGAGGACCCAGTGTGGCCGGTATGAAAATAAGCCAAAACTTCTCATTCGTCGGTAAACACTTCGCATGCCAATAGGTCTTCCGTGTTCTGCAAACCATTCATTTGCAACGGACCTGGTAGTGGAGAAACGGTCCCTTAAGGCCAATAATCTTAGGCGGCGATCTTCACGGTCTGTTGTTCTACGGCGGCGTCCAGTGCCCCTTGCTCTTTGCGTACGGCCTTCTCGAAGCCATGCCTGACAACACCTAACCACAGTGTCTACACTTCTTTGCACTCTAACTGCAATTGCCCGAAAAGAAAGTCCAGCTTCCCGAAGTCCCACTATACGGCCCCTATCAAACTCACTAAGTTGACGAAATCGTACAGGTCTCTGTACTCTAGGCATCGTAACCGATCGTAAAGGATGTCAAGAACCAAAATCAGCCAACGTTGATTCTTTACTGCGGCTGAAATATTCATTTTTAGAGCGTTAGTGAATTAAAAAAAAGCAGCATAAAAACCAGAATGTCCAACTGATAAGGCTGAAAATTTTTTCACTTGTTATCTACAGTAAAATAAATACATTCACCAACTTTTATTAAAATAAAACCATTTAAACTGGGTGTTCGGATTTATATGTCACTTAGTATATTAAGAGTGTGTCAAAATTTCATCAAAATCCGAGCGGCATTTTAAAAGTTATAGAGCGGTCAGGAATTAGTGGACAGACAAACAGACAAATAGAAGATATCAGTGTCATGGATTTTGGTGATATAACATCCAAAAAAACATATATCTAATTTTTGAAATTTTTCGCGGTTGTAACTAGCGTGGGAAGACGACCTTTGGAAGCCCCTGCGTATCTTTGATCTCTTCAAAAAGTCTGGGTTAATATGATGCGAAGATCCGTAGTCCAACCTCAATTTGAGGCTAGGCTCGAAACACCTCACTTACGAGGGATGTCTTTTAAGTTTTGCATATGAAAATAACTTATTGTTTTTCGATGTATTCTCCACGAAGATTAATACACATCTGCATGCGCTCGAACCAATTTTCGAAGTACATATTCCACTCGTTTGCCGGCAGATCCAAAACGGCATTTTTGAATGCGTCAACTGCTTCTTCTGGTGACTGGGATCTTTGACCACGCAGTCTGTTTTTAATTTTCGGGAAAGTAAGGAAATCGTTAAGACTTAGATCGGGACTATATGGAGGATGGTCCAATAATTCCACGTTTTCTTCCGTTAAATACTGCCTTGTTTTTTTGGGCTGTGTGCGAGCTTGTATCGACTTGGTGGAGGATGATTCTTCTTTCGGGGTTGATTTTTTGAAGCTAGGTGATGACTTTTGGCAAACAAATGGTGGTATACCAATCCACAGTAACAGTCCTTTGCTGATTAAGAGGAATTGTTGCAATATGACCCGCTTTTGACACAAATGTCGCGACCATCTTTTTCGAAACACTTCGAGAACGGATGACTTTTGTTGGCTTTTCTTCACCTTGGAACATCCAAACAGCCGACTGTCGTTTATTTTCATAACAGTAAATCTACGATTCATCACCACTAACAATGCTGTACACATTTTTTGAGTTCCGGAATTGGAACGGTCAAGCGTTTTTAACACCAATTAACCCTGGCTGCTTTGCGCTCTTTAGTCAACAGGTGGGGTATCCAACTAGAAACTAATTTTCTTACTCCTAATTCTTCATGTGGAATTTTTTGAATTGAGGTCTTTGAGATCTTCAAGGACGCCTCAATCTCGCGATATGTCACATGTCTATCTTCAATGATGAGTTTGCCCACAGCATCGACGTTTCCTGTGTGACTGCCGTTTTGGTGCACCCACAATAGGATCATCGCTAAGACTCACCCGTCCACGTTTGGATTCTCCATACCAACGGGAAATTGTCGACTGATGTGGCGCTTCGTTGCCGAAAACAGACAGTAACTCAGCAAGGCATTCTTGTTGCGATAATTGTCTCTGAAAGTTGTAATAAAATATGGCGCGAAAACGTTCTCGGTTGAGTTCCATTTTTCTAATGACTCCGTGACACTTAAAAATTCACTGTAGTGAGAACACTGCACGTATTGTTGTGAAACTTTGAATTTAAGTTTACTAAAGAGTGAGGTTAAGATTCAGTACTGACGTTCGATTCGCGCGGCCTACTAACATATGTTTCTATATGCAAAACTTAAAAGACATCCCCGTACTACCTCAAATTCGGTCCAAGTTCATTTTTTGATGGTTATAATGGAATTCAGCGCCTCAAATTACCGAACGTACGAAATTTCATTCCTTTGTAACAAAACAATACAAAAATAGAAATGATCAAAGAAATGTTGAAGCTTGACAAATAGATGTTTTGGCTGAACGACAATAACCGAGAGACCAAAAAAACATACAACATCTTTCGATTATTCCATTTCATTTTCTTCCATTTTAAATTTCTTCTTTCACTCAAAAATCATTTTCAAAATTGCAGCAGCAGAATCTGGTATGATCTCACCGCATGGATCACTTATGCGTCGAAAAATAGTACCTATAGGTCTGAAAAACATATAAAATTAGTCGCTTTTCGCTAATAATATACTAAGTGACATATAAATCCGAACACCAGTTTAAATGTTTTATTTTAATAAAGTTGGTGAATGTATTTATCTACTGTAAATAACGCTCTAAAAATGAATATTTCAGCGCTGTAAAGAATCAACGTTGGTGGATTTTGGTTCTTGTCATCCTTTACGATCGGTTACGATGCCTAGAGTACGGAGACCTGTACAATTTCGTCAACTTAGTGAGTTTGATAGGGGCCGTATAGGGGACTTCGGGAAGCTGGACTTTCTTTTCGGGCAATTGCAGTTAGAGTGCAAAGAAGTGTAGACACTGTGGTTAGGTGTTGTCAGGCATGGCTTCGAGAAGGCCGTACCCAAAGAGCAAGGGGCACTGGACGCCGCCGTAGAACAACAGACCGTGAAGATCGCCGCCTCTAAGATTATTGGCCTTAAGGGACCGTTTCTCCACTACCAGGTCCATGCAAATGAATGGTTTGCAGAACACGGAAGACCTATTGGCATGCGAAGTGTTTACCGACGAATGAGAAGTTTTGGCTTGTTTTCATACCGGCCACACTGGGTCCTCCCTTTAACTCGAGAACACCGACGTAATCGCCTTTAGTGATGCAGACAACGGTCACTCTGGGATCGGAATGGAACAGTATTGTCTTTAGTGACGAGTCTCGATTTTGTTTAGGCATGCACGAGGTCGGGCCAGGTTAGAAGGCGACGTGGTGAAAGGAGGAATCCACAGTTTTTGTTGAAAGACATGTTCATCACCTGTTGGAGTTATGGTTTGGGTGCTATAGCTTATGGTTCCAGGTCACCTTATCTTCATCAGAGGTAACATGAACGCGCAGCTGTTATATCCACGAAGTTCTAGAACCCCATCTTTTACCCTATCTTGACACCCTGGCAGAGTCCAACTTTCCAACAAGATGATGCCCGACCACATGTTGCAAGAGCCACAATAGACTTCTTTCAACATAATGATGTCACATTGTTACCATGGCCACCAAGATCTCCCGACTTATCCCCAATTGAGCACGTGTGGGATATGATGGGTAGGAGATTGCTCAATTTGCAACGTCCTCCTCAGACTCTAGAAGCACTTCGAGAGGAGTTGTGGTTGCCCGGCATGAG